>CM053612.1:47494499-47595243 GCA_028646535.1 Procyon lotor
CAATGGAATATTATGCCTCCATTAGAAAGGACGAATATCCAACTTTTGTATCAACATGGATGGGACTGGAAGAGATTATGCGGAGTGAAATAAGTCAAGCAGAGAGAACCAATTACCTTATGGTCTCACTTACATGCTGAGCGTAAAGAAAAACATGGAGGGCATTATGAGAAGGAAGGGAGGGGTGAGTGGGGGGAAACCAGAGGGGGAGATGAACCATGAGAAACTGTGGACTATGAGCAACAAACTGGGGGTTTTGGAGGGGAGGGGGGTGGGGGTTGGGCGAACCTGGTGGTGGGTATTGAGGAGGGCACGTATTGCATGGAGCACTGGGTGTGGTGCAAAACAATAAATCTGGTAACACTGAAAAAAAATAAATAAAATTTAAAAAATTAAAAAATTAAAAAGAAAAAAAAGAAAAAAATCTTACTCTATGAAAAATTTTTGGATTAGCAGTTTTATTTCTTTTGAATTTCTACAATACTTATTTTTTTGTAGTTTTGGACAATCATCAACGGCTTTATATTAGCAGCTGGTGAGTCTAATCTGTTTTTAAACTTGTTATGCCTGGTTGCACAATCTCTTAAAACACACTTGAATTTGTTTTTTTTTTTTTTAAAGGTTTTATTTATTTATTTGACAGAGAGAGAGAGATCACAAGTAGGCAAAGGCAGGCAGAGAGAGAGAGAGAGAGGGGGAAGCAGTCTCCCTGCTGAGCAGAGAGCCCGATGCGGGGCTCGATCCCAGGACCCTGGGATCATGACCTGAGCTGAAGGCAGAGGCTTTAACCCACTAAGCCACCCAGGCGCCCCTTGAATTTGAATCCAGCTACTCAAGCCCGTGCTTCCTGGACCACATCTTTCCAAATCACCTTCAACTTTTATATATCTAGCTTGCTTCAATTATTTAAGATACTTTCCTGAGCCCTAAAGTTATCTAATTATAACCTATGAATTCAAATTTTGATTTCTATCTATAATTTAAGTTACTAGGAAAGAAAAACATAATTTTTACTCTCATTTTTTAAATCAATGACTTTAAATAATAGTCAAAACTAAGGAGGAGGCTCCATACACAGATATTGTGTGAATGAGTAGATGAATAACAGATTAAAACAAAGTTAAGGAAAAACAGAAGAATTAAATCTCTATTTTTTAGTTATCAATTTGCTGACAAATCCCTAAGCCATAGCTATAATATCTCTGAACAATATTTGAAAATGTTAACTAACTAGTCTACATCAACATTTAGGTTATTAGTTTGTAAAACTTACAGTGTGATTTTCCCCTGCAGCCTTGGTGACTACTGATTACATACTAAGTTACTGAACTGCAAATTATTATTTGTTACCAGAAATAATAATAATATTTATTATTATTCACATTTATTATTATTATATAATATATATTATACATTACATATAATATATAAATAATACATATTTATATATTATATATAACTTATATAGTAATTATAGATATATATTTATAATATATATTAATTATATGTAATTAAATATGTATTATATTATATATTACATATAATATATAAATAATATATAATATGTTATTTATTGAATATTTAATAGATAATATGTAATACATATTTAATTACATATAATTAATATATATTATAAATTATTATGAATATATTATATACTATATAATATATTAATATTATAAATAATTATAAATAATTATATTTAAATATATAATATTTCTTTCCTATTTATTAGGAAAGGATTAGGAATATATAATATAATATTTCTTTCCTATATATTAGGAAAGGATTAGGAATATATAATATAATATTTCTTTCCTATATATTAGGAAAGGATTAGGAATATATAATATTTCTTTCCTATATATTATCTATACATAATATATAATATAAACATAACATTTAAAAATATTATATATTTAAATATAATTATTTATAATATTAATATATTATATAATAGATATTATATTTAAACAATATATTTAAATATAAATAATTATAAATATTAAAATATATTAATAAAATATATTATAATTATATAATTATAATTATAGTTTTTATTAAATATATAAATATATATTTATGTATAATATATAATCAAATAATTAAATTAAATATGTAAATTAAATTATTAGGCTAACTCTTAATAAATAAATTTATTTTTAAATGAATTTATTTAAAATATTTAAAATTAAATATTTTAATTTAATTTTTAATAATTTAAAATTTAATTTAATAATCTAAAAATTATTTAAAATCTAATTAATAAATAAATTAAATAATTAAATTAATAAAATAAATTAATTAATCAAATAATTAAATAAATAAATTAAAATGTACAATATTAAATATAAAATATAATTAAATATATAAATCTACAAATATAATTATAATATTATAATTACATATTATAATATATTTAAATTATATATTTATAAATATATATAATATTATATATTTTAAATTATATATTATATAATATTATAAATTATATATACAATATTAAATATTGTATATTATACTAATATTAATATGTAATTATTAATATAATATCAATGATAATATTAATTACCAGAAATTATTATTATTTACCAGAAGTTATATTTATTTACCAGAAATTATTCTTACCAGAAATACTGGTAATTAAAAAGATCATATTGATTTATGCCAACTCACAAACTCTGGAAGCAGTATTAAAGGAATACATATGACTTATCAATGTAGCAAAATCCTATCTAATAGGTCAGTTCTTCATTTTTCTCTCTTCTTATTGGTCATGATTAAACTTCCATTCAAAATGTATTTGTAAAAATAGATAAAAACAAATTATACATTCCTGTTTAAGAATAAGAAAAACTATCAAAAAGAATTAAGCACACAGGAATACATTTAAGCAAGGAAATGAAAGATCTGTATACTGAAAACTATAAAGTACTGATGAAAGAAATTCAGGAAGACAAAAATAAATGGAAAAATACCCCATATCCATGGAATGCAATGAATAATATTTTTTAAATATTTTATTTATTTATTTGACAGAGAGACAGAGAACACAAGTAGGCAGAGCAGCAGACAGAGGGAGAGAGAGAGAAACAGGCTCTCCACTGAGCAGAGAGCCCGATGCAGGGTTCTATCCCAAGACCCTGGGATCATGACCTGAGCCACTTAACCAACTGAGCCCCCCAGGTGCCCCTGCAATGAATAATATTAATTAAAAATATCTATTCTACCCAGTTATCTACAGATACAATAAGATTCTTGTCAAAATTCCAATGGCATTTTTCATAGAAATAACAATCCTAGAATATATATGGAACTATGAAAGACCCTATATTACCAAAGCATTCTTGAGTAAGAAGAACAAAGCTGAAAGCACACTTCCTAATTCCAAACTACATTACAAAAGTATAGTAGTCAAAACAATATGAAAAAAAAAAAAAAAACAATATGTTACTGGCATGGAAACAGATACATAGACCAATGGAACAAAATATAGAACTCAGAAATAAACCCATGGATATATAGTCAATTATTTTTTTTAAGATTTTATTTGTCAGAGAGAGAGCAAGAGAGCACAAGCAGGGGGCATGGCAGACAGAGAGAGAAGTGGACTCCCAACTGAGCAAGGAGCCCAATGCAGAACTCGATCCTAGGAGACCGAGATCATTACCTGAGCGTAAGGCAAGTGTTTAACCAACTGAGCCACTCAGGCGTCCCTATAGTCAACTATTTTTGACAAGGGCACCAAGAATACAAAATGGTGGGGGAAGGATAGTCTTTTCAATAAATGGTTTTTGGAAAACTCAATACTCTCATATAAAACAATGAAATTGGAAAAAAAAAAGAATGAAATTGGACTGCTCTCTTCCACTATACAAAAACATCAGTTCAAAATGGCTTAAATATTTAAATAAAAGATCTGAAACTGTAGAACACCTACAAGAAACATAGGGAAAAAGCTTTTTAACTTTGGCCTTAGAATGATATTTTGAGTATGACACAAAAAGTGCAAACAATAAAAGTGAAAGCAAGTGGGATTACATCAAACTGAAAAGTTTCAGCAAAGGAAAAAAAACAATTAACAAAACACAAAAAGCAACATTTAAAATAGGAGAAAATATTTGCAAACTGTATATCTGATACAGGTTTAATATCCAAAAATATAACTAACTCCTACAATGCAATGGCAAAAAAAAAAAAATTAAAACTGGGGAAAGGACCTGAATAGACACTTCTTCAAAGAAAACATATAAATGGACAACAGAATATAAACAGGTATAATGATTGATAAGAATCTAAGAGACTAGTGAATAAATTGGCAAATATTTATGTTGTAAGCTCTAATTTTTATCTTAGGTTGGTGAAGGATAAACCAAGTCCATTCTCTGATGGAGGCTAAGTCTGGTTAACAAAGCAGTATCTCCACATAAAATAGAAATAACAATATGAAGTAGTACATGAGGACAAAGTTCTATGACATTCTATCGGAGGTGGAATGATCAGTAAAGACCTCATGGAGAAGGTAGAGATTTATTTGGGAGAGAGAGAGAGCATTAAGACTATCAGAGAGAAAAGAGTTTGACATTTCCAGAAGGATGAAATGGTTTGAGCAAAAGCAAACAGGAAGGAATGTGTATGGTGAATTCTTAGTTGAGTAAGAAACCCATTAAGGCAGGAGCAGAAAACAAAAGAAACACACAAAACAAAAATCACTAATAGGATACTGACAGACCAGTGTTGTCATTTTAGTACATGGTTTTGATTTACAACAAAAAGTATCTGGAATTGGGGCACCTGAGTGGCTCAGTGGGTTAAAGCCTCTGCCTTCAGCTCAGGTCATGATCTCAGGGTCCTGGGATCGAGTCCCGCATCAGGCTCTCTGCTCAGCGGGGAGCCTGCTCCCCCCACCCCTCTGCCTACTTGTGATTTCTCTCTGTGTCAAATAAATACATAAAATCTTTAAAAAAAAAAGTATCTGGAATTAATATGCAGGTGATGGAGAGCCATGAAATGGTTTGAGTAGGAGAATGACGCTCTATCACAAAGTAGTTTTTATAGAAAGAATAATCTTTTTTAAGAATAATCTCTTTGTAGTGCATAAAATGGATTATCAATTTGGAAGTTAGATGGACTTGAAAATTATGAATGATCAATATTAATAAAAATATAAAAATCTGTGGACAATGGCTGTGGAATTTAAATTTGTAACCCACTACATGGCCTTATCAGAGTATCAATATTCCCAATAACCCACTGTGTTTTGGGCAATACAACAACAACAACAACAACAGAATTTGGTTTGCTAACAAAGAATGATTCACACTCAAAGCAAAGTATACTTTGAAGACTCAAGCCACAATAGGTTATGTAAGCCTGTCTTCAGAAGATAAAGGACACATACAATAAGAGTATATAAGCATACAATCAACATATGGCAAAAAAAATCTGTAAAAGTGTGGTGATGCTGTATTTTTTTAAAGATTTATTTATTTATGAGAGAGAGAGAACTGGCGGGGGAGGGGGTGGAGGGTCAAAGGGAGAGAATCTTCAAGCAGACTCCTCACTGAGCACAAAACCTGACACAGAGCTTGATCTCATGACCCATGAGATCCTGACTTGAGCTGAAACCGAGTCAGATGCCCAACCCCAACTGACTGAGCCACCCTGGAGCCCCATGTGGTTGATGTTTTAAATAAGAAAAATTCATTTGAGAATGCTCTGATTTAATTTCACGGATTCCTTTTGATATCTCACAAGATGGTTCTCATCACCACTAATGTGTTGCTGGCCCTCATTTTTTATTTAATTGAAAAGTTATGTACATTAAAAGGAAAAACCAGGTAGTAATAGCCTTTTCCATTAGCACTACAGGAACCAATAATAATGTAACCCAATGAAAAATGATGAAAATTCTGTTTTCATCAGGAAGAATCACAAAATGTAATAAAATTTTAAAGGTGGTTATTTTTTAGTGAAAGGACTATATGACCTTTCTTAATGCAAATAGCCTCTTAAAAGGAGGTATTTAATATTTGGCACTGTACTTTGGCCATTCAGAAAATTAGCTAACTCTAATATTGCCAATAATCCCACAGACTTGCCTTGATTTAAGATAGGTCAATCCCCATAAGCTTTTCCGGCAAAAGAGTGGGAAAACCAAATGGAACTTTGTTTTGGAGTGAGCTGATTATAGCACTTCCATCGGCAAATGCTAGGCAATATAGAAATAATATAGCATATTGAATAAAAGCATGGGCTCTGTAGTCAGATTGCCTGTCATTTAATAGCTATGTAATTTGGGACATGTTATTTAAATTCTATGTGGTTCAATTTCTTCATCTGTAAAATGGAGAAATAATAATTAAATAAAAGTGATATATGGTAACAGATGGTAGCTATACTTGTGGTGAGCATAGCATAACATACAGAATGTTGAATTACTATGTTGTACATCTTAAACTAATATAACACTGTGTACCAACTATACTCAAATAAAAAATTAATATATAATTCATTAGGTTGGCATACAGATTAAACTAATCATCACTTATAAAGTGATTATCAAAGTGTCCAGTACATAGTAAGCCCTCCATAAATGATTGCTATTATTATTACTCAGGCCTACATATCATTGAATGCTTCTTTGGCAACAGATGACAGTCTATGTAACTACATTCAGAAAGTATGTGGAACAGACTTTAAGTGTTTCTGAAAAGTAAAAATATCTTTCATTGTTTTAGTGATAAATTTAGTGATTAGATCAATTATTTCTCTTTATATACCCTTAGGTTTACATCTCCAGTGAAGAGACTATGAAGATAAATAACTGAGGCATCATCATTACATGAGCATGGGCTTTTCCTCTCATACTCATTTACACACATATAGTCATCAGCTTCCAAGCGAAAAGCACCTCTAAAGTGTGGAACACACAGGACTTGGCAAAAAACAAAAATGACTGAGGATAAAACTTTTCGAATTAGATGTTAATTAGCACCACTTTTGGTCTTGATTACCGAGGTTTTAAAGATTAATAAGCCAATGAGAAATGCCTTATCCACATTTTCCCTTTAGAGTTGGCTACTTGGTACTGCATAGCCCTCTTATCCCAAGAAAAACTTGAGATTTATTTCTATCTTTCAAATGTTTCGTTATAACACTAATAATACGTGGCTTCTATGGAACTATAATCAACTGTGTATCTTGTTATCTTAGAAATAAATGCTGTAGGGGCGCCTGGGTGGCTCAGTTGTTAAGCGTCTGCCTTCGGCTCAGGTCATGATCCCAGGGTCCTGGGATGGAGCCCCACATCAGGCTCTTTGCTCAGCAGGGAGCCTGCTTCTCCTGCAACCATTCCCTCTGCTTGTACTCCCTCTCTAGCTGTGTTTCTCTCTGTCAAGTAAATAAAAAATCTTAAAAAAAAAAAAAGAAAGAAATGCTGTGAATTATATGATGAGAAAATTGCCAATATGTGTTTATATGATTCTTTTTTTAAAAGAGTCTATTTATTTATTTGGCAGAGAGAGAGAGAGATCACAAGTAAGCAGAAAGGCAGGCAGAGAGAGAGGGGGAAGCAGGCTCCCCCTCTGAGCAGAGAGCCTGATGCAGGCTGAGCAGAGAGCCTGATGCGGGGCTTAATCCCAGGACCCTGAGATCATGACCTGAGCCGAAGGCAGAGGCTTTAACCCACTGAGCCACCCAGGTGTCCCAAGTTTATGTGATTCTTAATTGAAGCCTGAGCTGATTAGACAGAATGATTTATTTCCTAATACGTTATATTTCAGTTCATATTTTGTCAGAATGTACCTGAGGAATTTCTGGATATTATCTGTGAAGTTGCTTCTATTAAAGTAGGTAAACAATTTTATTTTTCTTGTACTTATATGTTATTTAATAAGCATGTTTCCAAACTGATTAAATAACAAGAATCAGGTAACTAAATAAGTATGTCAATGTGAGAAACTCACTTTGTGACTGTGAGGTAGAGGCTGGAAGAATCTAGTCTTGCCAGAGGGGCCAGGAACATTCTAAGATGTAGTCCCTGTACATTTGTGTCCTGGAAGAGTAAATAACCCCATCTCATTAGGACTGGATTCTGACATCTCCTTTCCTTGGAGAGAGGGATGGATGTGGCTGAATAAAAATACCAGAACCTACTGTGTTAATCAGGATTTGTTTGGACTTGTGTTTTTATATTCTCTGAACCTAGAGGATGAAATAGTGTATCTGGTTTACTCACTCTTGTTTATGATTTTGTGGCCTGGCCTTATTCTGGGACTTTGTCCATTCATTCATCCACCCATACTTACATACATTTAATCACATATTCACTTATTCAACAAGCATTAAAATCCTACTATGTTTAAGGTACAGTGGTATTTGCTGTAATTACAAAAAACAATAAGAGGGGCGCCTGGGTGGCTCAGTGGGTTAAAGCCTCTGCCTTCGGCTTGGGTCATGATCTCAGGGTCCTGGGATTGAGCCCCGCATTGGGCTCTCTGCTCAGCAGGGAACCTGCTTCCTCCTCTCTCTCTGCCTGCCTCTCTGCCTACTTGTGATCTCTCTCTCCGTGCCAAATAAATAAATAAAATATTAAAAAAAAAAAGAAAACATGACACTGACTAGAATACAGTGTGATGAGTTTTTGACAGGATTATTTACAAATTACCACATGATCACACACAAAAATAATCTGATTAATTCTACTGATGGTGTCAGGTAAAATATCACAAGAAGAAGTGAGATTTGAACTGAATGTTGAAGAATGAGTAATATATCTCAGGCAGAGAAGGAAGGGTCAGGAAATCTGAGTACTGAGAAAAATATGAACAAAAGGCAAAAAGATGACAACATATGGAGTATTTGCTGATGCAAGAGTGGTGTAGTATGGCTAGGAGAGTAGGATGTGGAGCTGCAGGAGATGAGGCTGGATATTTGGTTAGGATTATATTTTTAAGGGCTGTGTATATCATGCCAAGAATAGGAGCTAGTAAAAACAACAGAGAATCAGAGAAGGTAAAAAAAAATAATTCCAGAAAAAAAATTGTTACATTGTTTCAAGGAAGAGTCAACAGAGTCAAATGACAAATATTAGCCTACATTTACTTAGAAAGGAAGTAAAGAACTCAGATAGTCATAAATAGCAGTTAGGCAATCTGCTCAATAAATTATTAAATGAATGAATCTTGAATTGTTTTGTAAGATTACTGAATGGGATAAGAATCCCATTAGAGTCCATGGTGGAATGATTTTATTTGAGTTCAAATATTGTAATGAAACAAATTCTATCTAGGTTCCTGAATCCAAGCAATATCCTACATGTAGAACATTACTTAAATGGTAAAGTTTATATATTTATTCCTCCAATAGTTAGCTTCTCAATGCTCTCTAATGGAGAATTCAACTCACTCACCATTGACAGATGTTGAGTTGGAGGCACACAGTCAGGTCCATGTTCTACTAAGAAACTCATTGCTTCAGGTTCAGTGGCAATTGGCTAAAAAAAAGGGAAAAGCCCATTATACATTGAGCCTAATGTGTGTAAAAAGGAAATAATAGTTGTTTATAAAAGCCTCAGTCATCTTAATTAGCTTTTTAATATTTATATGAAAAGACATCAGATTATAAACTGTGCACATGCACAATCATGATTACATAAACAATCAGCATTCGTTGAGTGTTTTTTTTATACATTTGGCATTATTCTATGTTAACTTCTTTAATTCTCACAACCACCTTATGATTTAGGTACTATTCCTCTGCATATTTAACAGATGAGGAAGCCAAGACCTAAATAATTCAGTTAACTTGGCCAAAGTCACATAGCTTGTAAGTAGTGGAGCTAGGATTTGAACTCAAGTAGTCTGGTGCTGGAGCCCACACCTTTAATTACTAAACCAGCCTAATAAATATATGTCTAAATTTATATTGCAAAGATATGAATGGATTTATTTAACAATCCTTATGGAGTACTTACTATAAGCCAGGCTATTTTTTTTAGTGTTTTATAAATATTAACTCACTTTGTTATGGCTTATTGCCATATTAATATTGCTTCACTTAATAAGAACATTTGGAGAAATATATTATGTAGGAATATATAGGATCATTTTTTTTTATATAAGATCATTTAAAATCCCCTTCTATTCCTGGGAAAAATTCAAGATTAGTAAACTTTAAAAAGTTTATATAAATGAAAAGAAGATTTGTCAAAAATGGGAAATTTTGTGTGTGAAAAATCTACTAGAGGGTATAGAGTTAGATTAGATTATTTTATTAACACTTCAAAAGTGAGTTTAAGATATTAGCATCTCAGATTATATGAAAAGCACTAACCTTAACACAGTCTGAGTAGATTAGTTCATATCAGAATTAACAGCCTTAAAGCCAGTCAATGATGACATTATAAAATAGATGTTTGTCTCAGTTGTCTTCTGATTACTATCTATTTACTTTCTCCAATATTAACTTCCAATTTCCCTTAGCCTCTGTTGATGCTAATTCTACCACAGCTGTGATTTCTTCCATGTCACAAAATGTGATCTGATACATTTATTATAGTGCTATATTCTAAGAACATTTTAAAAGATGAATTTAATGTAGGGAGCGTATATTATCATGTAAACGAATACATGCTTAATTGTAGAGAAGACCCTTTGGTTGGAAAACCCAGTTCACTTGAAAATAAGGCCAAACTTAGAGAGCAATAGTTGCTTAGTATTACATTATGTGGTAAACTAATTTTACTATCTAAGTGGCAATTACATCTGTATAATAGTTAACAGCACAGCATTTGGAACCAGTGGTCTTGAATTCTGGCTCTGACATTTATAACCTGTGTACTCTTGGGCGAGTTAAACTCTTTAAGCTTTGGTTTCCTCATTTTTAAAATAGGAATACTATTAATACCTTCCTCACATGGCTGTTGTGTAGATTCAAAGAGATAATGTGAATAGAGTGTTTCACACACAGACACCACAAATTAATACTTAACAGTATTTGTCCTCAGCATATAAAAATATTACATAATAAATTTACAAAGCAATTACAAAGATATTCATTCTTTAGGAAAGGCCTAAATTATTGTGATAAACTAGGCCATAAAAATTATTGGTGGACAACTGGAAAAACATACTATGTATTACATACATTGATGAAAAATGATACTTTTTAATGTTAAAGTGGGCTACATTTGATCTTATTTTAGCTCAGTACAAAAGGTTCATTCTCTTTCATTCTTTTTCTAATCTACTCCTTGTAGAAATAAATAATAAGGATTGAAATTAATTGTCAGGTCTATGTATGAATTGGAAAAAAGTCAGAAATGATATGTATTAAATGGTTAATAATGACTACCTCTGGGGGAGAGCCTTTCACTTTTTACTTCATATAACTTTTAAAAAAGTGGTGGTAAACATAACCAATCAATAAATCATTTGAAAATAAACCATGAAGTTTAATTTTAGTTGAGAAAGAAATAAAATAACATTCAGGCTAGAAATAAAGCACTTTAAATCCTGTTTAGTGACCATATATAAATATATATTTGCACACACACACAATACATAACACAAATATAATATTACTATATAGTATATAATATATGTAATATGTGTAACATATACAATACATATTGTATAACGTATATTATACAATGTGCAATATTACATATCATATAATATTTATTATACATTAATTGTACATTAATAATATATTTTATAATGTATCTGCATATTATAGTATATTTGCTATTATATACTCATACTATATACTATACAGCATATATAATGGATTTATAACCACAAAAATAGAGACTTTTTTCCCTTGTATTAGCAGCACAGATTCAAGAATACAAATTAGCACTTAAAAGATGTATGGTTATTAAGAAGGGCACCTGTTGTGATGTACATTGGGTGTTATATGCAACTAATGAATCACTGAACACTACATCACAAACTAATGGTGTACTGTATGTTGGCTAACTGAACATAATAAAAAGATGTATGTTTTTCATTTGGTTAGCTGATAAAGTTTTCTCTTTTAAAAATGTGTAAGCATTTAGGGGCACCTGGATGGCTCAGTTGGTTAAAACCTCTGCCTTTGGCTCAGGTCATGGTCTCAGGGTTCTGGGATCGAGCCCTGCGCAGGGCTCTGTCTGTGTTCAGCAGGGAGCCTGCTTCCCCCTTTCTCTGTGCCTGCCTCTCTGCCTACTTGTGATCTCTCTCCTCTCTGTCAAATAAATGAATAAAATCTTTAAAAAATTAAAAAATAAAAATGTGTAAGCATTTAAAGAAAGATTTTTCTTCTTTCCTTTAATCTACTATGTTATAATTAATAAATATACTGCATTAACAAAACAGTTAACAAAATAAAGCATTTTTTTCTTAGTAGCTTGTTACAAGGCTAGTTTCTGAATTTTTTTTTAAAGATTTTATTTATTTATCTGACGCACAGAGAGAGACCACAAGTAGGCAGAGAGGCAGGCAGAGAGAGAGGAGGAAGCAGGCTCCCCACTGAGCAGAGGGCCCGATGCGGGGCTCAATCCCAGGACCCCAAGACCATGACCTGAGCCGAAGGCAGAGGCTTTAACCCACTGAGCCACCCAGGCGCCCCTAGTTTCTGAATTTTAATAGACACGTGTAATCAGTTACCAAAACCTCATTTATTTATTTAAAAATATTTATATATTTACTCTAGAGAATGTGAGAGGGAGAGAGAAAGAGATAATCTCAAGCAGAATCCCCGCTAAGTGCAGAGACTGAGGTGAGGCTCAGTCCTATGACTCTGAGATTATGAACTGAGCCAAAATCAAGAATTGGGTGCTTAGCCAACTGAGCCACTCAGGCACCCCTATCAAAAACATATTTGTGGTGCATGAACAATGAATCTTGGAAAACTGAAAAAATAAAATTAAATTTAAAAAATTAATAAAGAAACAAAACAAAACAAAACAAAACGAAACAAAAAATACATTTAAAAGAGACACTTTGGAAATTAATTTGTATTCAATAGTATTTATCATAAATGAAGAGACAGAAAACATTTCAAAAGAACAAGCCATTTTTTTTTAAAACTAGGCACTAGCTAAGTTTTCACATATGAACCACTAATTAGATTGCCAGCATCTCAAGGGCAGAAGCCATACTGTATTTATTTTTGCTCTTTATTCCTAGCATGTCGTAAGGGTTTCATAAACATTTGTTGATCTAAACTAAATAATAAAGCCAAAGAACTAAAAATGCACTAATATAAAAGAAATACATCATAAGATTCAGGAATATTATAAGAGCTTTTAATAATAGAAACTTAAAAAAAAAGTCTTCCAATGAAATTTGGAACAAGACACTGTCTCACGGGCCCACAGAAAATGTCAAATTTAGTATGTGTGAATATCAGAGCCATACAAAATTTAAGAGCTGAGAGATATTGGACATGACAACCCGTTTTTTCATTTTGCAGATAAGAACACTAAGACACAGGGAGAATAAGCAAATAAACTCAAGTCACACAGTGAAAAATATTACAGAGATGAAAACTTGAGTTATTAATTCTCTAAATTAAATGAAGTACATGGTGCGACAGGGAATAAATACTACACAAAAGACAGGATGTGTTAAGTATAAAAAAACTTAATAATGTGGTGTCACAGGAATCAAAGCAAGAGCAAGTTCTTTTCAGAGAAGTGATATAGTGTAGTAGTAAGAATAAGGAACCCAGAGTCTCATGGTTTGTCTTCCTTTCTGATTTCTTCCCATGAGAGACTCTGGACTCTGGGAACAAACTGAGGGTTACAGAAGGGAGGGGGTGGGGGCATGGGGTAGTTACCCCATTACTGGATGGTGGGTATTAAGGAGAGCACGTGTGGTGATGAGCACTGGGTGTCACATACAACTAATGAAATGTTAAACACCACATCAAAAACTAATGATGTACTATATGCTGACTAATTGAATATAATGGTAAAAATAATAAAATAAAATAAAACAAGAATAAGGAACCCAGAATCATACCAGTGACATCTAAATTCCACTCAGCTACTTTTTGTTGTATAACCTTGAGCAAGTTATTCAATGTCTGCATATCCAGTTTCTCATTTATAAAATAGGGATAATAATAGCACATAATGATGTGCATTAACATTGACATCTCAGAATGTCTTAGTAATACATTTTGTGAATTATATTCTCTGAATATTAAAATAAAAATATAGAAATGCAATTTACTCAACATTAAGTACTGTTATAAATATTGCTGACTTTGAAAAGAAAAATATTAATGTTATTCATAACTAAAGAATGAATTTCATGAGTTTAGAGGAAACATTGATAAACAGTACTTATTTTAAGCAGGGACACACTTGTCATTCACTTTTGGGATTTTCCTTGAAGTAGGAATATTTATCATAAGCAACAGCAAGGGAGATAAAGAGAAGGAAAAAAAATGCATCCTTACTATGAGTAAACAATAGAAATTATTAGAATGTGAACTCCATAAATGTTTTAGGGAAGATGTCAGCTACTGTTTACTGTTTCATGTAGAACAGTTGCTTACATATTGTAGGTACTCAGTTAATGATGGATAAATAGATACATGAATACAGGAAGAAAGCGTCTCTTTACAGTCATGTTGGGTCATAGACACTAATCACTAAAAGACATCACCAATTAAACCAAAAATAATACCCAAAGAGTGCTTTCTAAGAATGTCCAGAACATGGAAATTTTTATGGCAGGGCAAGGAGGGAAAAATCAAGCCTATTTATAAGTAAATATATTAATCAGAAAAGGTTCTAAAAAAGTAGTTTCCATGGAAAAAAACTAAAACTTAATGATATCTTCATTATTGTTTTAGTTATGATTTTCATTACACAAACACACACACATATACACATACACACACATCTCTGTTCAGTGGAGCTTTTGCAATGAACAATATATTTAGAAAAGACAGGGACTCATATATGGAACTAACTGTATCTTGTGAATGTCTGGAATTTCTAAAGCTTTAATTTTCCAGATGAGTCATTCAGAAAAGTTGTAAATTGATTCCATTTACAATAGCACCAAGAACCAAAGGATATCTTGGAATAAACCTAACCAAAGAGGTAAAGGATCTAAACTATAGGTACTACAAAACACTCATGAACGTAATTGAAGAAGACACAAAAAGATGGAAAAACAGTCCATGCTCATGGATCGGAAGAATAAACATTGTTAAATTGTGTATGCTGGGACGAAGAGGGGCAAGATGGTGGAGAAGTAGGAGACCTTGTTTCAATTGGTCCCCTAAAGTGAGCTCAATATCTACCAGAACACTCTGAACACCAATGAAATCAGCCTGAGATGTAAGATTATTCACTTCTGGATCTCTACAGGAGCAGAAGGCAGCAGTGGAGAGGTAAAGCGGAGTGGTTACACTCAAACTGATATTGGAGGATAAACAGAAGGGGGAGGGAGCCACCAGAAGCGACCCAAGGAAAGTAATACCCCAAACCAAAGTGCCCTGTGTTTGGGAACCAGCATTAACTTAGAGTCTGGTTAAAAACATTAAAAAGAGCAGAAGATCTTAAAGAGCAACTAGTGAAATTGGGTGGTCACGGGCACGGGCCTAAGCCCATGTTCCCAGGAAGGACACTACCACAGGTGACCACCCGCATCAGAGAGAGACCTTGGGGGTCCAGTCCATGGTCCATGAGCCTGTGGCTTTCCACTGATTGCACCACTGCTTGGGCTGGGTGCACTCCCAGAAGCACCTAAGAGAGACCATTATGAGCAGCAGCTGGTGGTCTCTAGGACCTAGGACTATGTGCACCACAGCGTCTGAGTGCTCCCAGCCCACACCTGAGAGAACACGGCTCAATCTCCGGCAGGTATCTGAGTGCAACCTGCCTGGGCCAGGAGCCTGGAGAGCAGTCCCAGCAATGGCGGCCACTGGAAGCGAGTTTCCCAAACCAATATCGCTTGAGGTTTTAGTGGTGCAGGAGTGCACAGGCTAGCGAGGGCCTCAGGGGACAACTGGGATGGTGGCTAGGGGTGCACACCACCTGTGGGAGGCTGTGGTGTGCAGTGGAGTTTGCAGAGGGGGAGTCTATGTGTTCTGGACCATCCAGAGGGGAGCAGACTGAGGCTACTCTCTGAGGTGGAGGTCTAGGTACTGGCAGATTCTTTGCTAGGACCCTCCGAAAAGCTGCAAAAAACCGCAAAAGAACAAAAACCTCCAGAGAGCAAAAACCTGAAAAACTGGTTTCCACAGAGCTCAGTCCCTTGATAGCCCGCAGGGCAACTCAACCCATGCAAGACTGACTGGAAAACAACATGGCAGGCCTCTTCCCCCACCCCCAGATGACAAGCCAAAAGCAAGAGGACAATAACCACAGGGTACCCATAAAACTGTAAAACCCCAACATCAGGGGAAAACAATATATTAAGCTCCCGATATTGCCCTAGAAACTGTATATTTCATAGATACAAGTTTTTTCTTTTCTATCTTTTGTTTTGTTTTGTTTTTTGATTCGTTCTCAGAATTCTTGGTCTTTTAATTTTCTTAGACTACTTAACATTACATTTAGAGGCTTAATACAACCCCCAGGAAGGTCTGAAATAACCTTCCTCACCCGCATCGAGGATTTATAACCACCCCCCCAATCTTATTCTTCTGTCAGAGTTTCTGTGTATTTGTTTTTGTTCTGGTATTATATAAATCTTATTCTTGGGGTTCATTCTGGCTGGGTTCTTTTATTTCTTATCATTTACTTTTGTCGGTCTTTATGTTTGTTCATGTTTGTTTATACATCTTATAAATCTTATTTTTGGGACTCATTTTGGCTGGGATTTCTTTTTTCTTTTTCTTTCTCTCTCTCTCTCTCTCTTTTTCTTTCTTTTTGGTGGTGAATTCCGATTGATCCAAAACTTTCAAGGCTGCACCTTCTCTGGATTGTGGTTGATACATTCAGCTATAAATCCCCTCAACCACTTCTTATCAGAATGACCAGGAGGAGGAACACACAACAGAGGAAAAACCCAGAGTCTGTGCCCTCTCCCTCAGAACTACTGGATATAGACATAAACAGTATGTCCGAAAGGGAATTCAGGATAACAATCATCCAGGCAATGGCTAGGTTGGAGAAAAACATTAGTGACAACATAGAATCTCTAAGGGCAGAACTGAGAGACAATATGGCTGATGTTAAAAATGCTATCAGTGAGATCCAATCTAATTTAAATAGTCTAATAGCTAGGATAACAGAGACAGAGGATAGAATTAGTGATCTAGAGCACAAGGTGCTAGAGAAGAAAGGTCAGGAAGAGGGCTGGAACAAACTGCTTAGAAACCATAAGAACAAACTTAGGGAAATAAATGACACCATGAAATGTTCCAACATCAGAATGACTGGAATCCCTGAGGGGGTGGAGAAAGACAGAAGACTAGAAGATAGAGCTGAACAATTTCTGGATGAAAATTTCCCCAATCTGGGAATGGAACAAGTATTCATGTCCTAGAGGCAGAAAGGACACCTCCCCAAGATCAATGAGTCTAGAAAAACATCCAGACACATCATTGTGAACCTGATGGTGGATATGGAGGAAAGCACATATTGCATGGAGCACTGGGTGTGGTACATGAACAATGAATCTTGGAGCACTGAAAAAATAAAATAAAATTTAAAAAATTTCTATGCTTCCCAGATCAATCTATACTTTCAACATCATCCCCATCAAAATATCGATGTCATTTTTCAAAATGCTGGAACAAACAACCTTAAAATTTTTATGGAAACAGAAAAGACCCCAATTGCCAAGGAACTTTCAAAAAAGAAAAACAACCGGGGGCATCATGTTGCCTGATTTCAAGCTAAATTACAAAGCTGTGCTCACCAAGACTGCATGGTATTGGCACAAAAACAGACATATAGACCAATGGAAGAGAATAGAGAGCCGTGATATGTACTCTCAACTCTATGGTCAAATAATCTTTGGCAAAGCGGGAAAAAATACCCAATGGAAAAAAGACAGTCTCTTCAATAAATGGTGCTGGGAAAACTGGACAGCTATGTATAGAAGAATGAAACTTGACCCTTCTCTTACACCATACACAAAGATAAACTCAAAATGGATGAAATACCTCAATGTGAGACAGGAATCTATCAAAATCTGAGAGGAGAACGTAGGCAGTAAACTCTTTGACTGAAAAGGGCTGATATCCAAGAGCTATAAAGAACTTCTCAAACTCAACACCCAAAAAACAAATAATCAAGTCAAAAAATGGGTAGAAGACATGAGCAGACACTTCTCCAAAGAAGACATACAAATGGCTAACAGACACATGAAAAAGTGTTCATCATTATTAGACACCAGAGAAATTCAATTCAAAACCATATTGAGATACCACCTTATACCAGTTAGAATGTAAAAATCGACAAGGCAAGAAACAACAAATGTTGGAGAAGTTGGTGGGAAGTTGTTGGTGGGAATGCAAGTTGGTGCAGCCACTTTGGAAAACAGTGTGGAGGTTCCTCAAAAACTTTAAAATAGAACTACCCTATGACCCAGAAACTGCACTACTTAATATTTGCCCCAAAGATACAGATGTAGTGAAAAGAAGGGCCATTTGCACCCCAATGTTCATAGCTGCAATGTCCACAATAACCAAACTGTGGAAAGAGTCAAGATGCCCTTCAACAGACAAATGGATAAAGAAGTTGTGGTCCATATACACAATGGAATATTACTCAGCTATCAGAAAGGATGAATACCCAACATTTACATCAACATGGATGGGACTGGAGGAGATTATGCTAAGTGAAATAACTCAAACAGAGAAAGTCAATTATCATATGGTTTCACTTATTTGTGGAACATAAGGAATAACATGGAGGACATTAGGCAAAGGAAGGGAAAAATGAAGGGGGTTGAATCGGAGTGGGAGATGAACCGTGAGAGACTTTGGACTCCTGGAAACAAACTGAGGGTTTAAGAGGGGAGGCGGGTGGAGGGATGGGTGAGGGGGGTGGAGGGATGGGTATTAAGGAGGGCACAGATTATATGGAGCCCTGGGTGTTATGTGCAAACAATGAATCATGGAATACTACATCAAAAACTAATGATGTACTGTATGGTGACTAAGTGAACATAATAAAAATATTTTTAAAAAATAAAGAGAAACGGAAAATGAAGAAAAAAGAGGAAAATCAGTTATATCCTATACATGTAATAGAGAAAATCAGAATATTTATTTTACAAGGTCTGAGTTATGCTGGGAAATAATTGAAACACATTGGTAGTAGAGGTAGAAAAAGAGCATTTAACAGAGAAATGATTGTTATATATAATAAGCATAATTTTATCATTATATAGAAGAGGATTATTTAATTTTTAAAAGCGAAAATATGTTGTGCTTTTTATTGCATATTCTACTGCCATTCTATGACTGTTGCTTATCTAATTGTATTTTCTATATTAATAAATTAAGAACCTCCCATCACCTCCAACTTTACTTTAAGTTAGGTCAAATCCTTTCTCTCAAATTAAACAAATAAGCACCAGATCTGTGTTTTGTACCAAGTAGAAACAGCTTTTGTGTGACAAAAAGCTAAGTCATATAAGCAGAAATAGTGTTTTATTTACTTCCTTTATTTATTTGATATTGGTGCAAACACAACTAGTACAGAGTGTCAAAAGTGACCTAAAGACAATCTCCAATGGGTATCCATATTTAAAATTCAAAATAATACTCTATTTTAAAAATTTTTTCCCCAAATATGTTTATTTTATTTTTTCAGTGTTACAAGATTAACTGTTGATGCACCACACCCAGTGTTCCAAAATAAACAAACAAACAAATAAATAAATAAATAAATAAATAAAATAAAACAAAATAATACTCTATTATGCTTTTCTTCTTGTTTGACTCCAAAGAAAAACACAAATTTGTTCTTTCTCTAGAAAACCATTGTCAGAATGATTGACAATTTAAGTAATTTAATTAGATTCTGAGATTAAACAGTAGTAAAGAATAAAGTTCAAACACCCATAATAACTCTCTCATAGGAGTTGAAAAATATTCTAAAGTTGTTGAACAGTGTACATTCAGGCTATTGAACTTGATATTTGAGAACTGAATTTTCCCATTTAGGACACTGGTAAATCTTAAAGATTAAAATAATATTAAAATTAGGTTGTTTAGAAAGTCACATGGGCTCACCAAGTGATTGGTCAGATTTTTCCAACCCTATCTAATCTGCTATTGGATATATAGATAGATTGAAAGCTTTCATTATTTTCACATTACTTTTTTCATACATTCTTTTTTCTGAATCTAAGCAAAGTAATCTAATGCTTCTATGGTGTGATGCGGTTGTTTTATAGATTGCCAAAGTTCTTTCCCTTTGGTTAATTCAAAGAATAAAATCCCAAAGCATATATAATTGCTTCTTTATAATAATATAAGATATCCAAAATCTTTTATAAAAGACAAATATTTAGCCAAAGATTTAGTACTCATTATTATATAACCTGTGAATAGGACCTAGGTAAGATGCCTTTTGATTTAAAGAGAGGATTTGTAAAGATCTGAAATGCAGTTTCTGCTTGGAGGATCAAAGCCCTGGATCCATTTTCTTGCTTTACCATCACATATCATTTTTTCTAGGTCAAGACCTCACAAACATTTGAATTCCATGAGATATATCCTGAAATATTATGATTGAGTTATTGGTCCTAAATAATATAAAAACAACCAGTCTATAACAGTTTAGACCCAAACTCTACCTAAATAGTTATTTTGTGCCACATATACAGTTTAAACCTTTACTGTTACCCTCCACCTTCAGGTTCTATCAATCAATAATGGAAAATGTGTATGTAAGCCCCATTGATTGTGGATTTCTACGAGAAAATTAATCTGTGTATTTTAAGTTGCCAAACAAGACATTTTAAGTTTTAACTTATTAATAGTAAATTTCCTATATATTTTGCACAAGTGAGTGCTACTTAATAAAACAGAAATATTCTGTCAGTAGAGCTTGCAATTGTAGCACCTCAAATGTCAAATATAAAATTACCATTGAAAAATGCAAAAAACTCTGCACAAAACAACTCCATCCAACCCCAACACTAAGAGACTTGAACAAACTCTAGTGGGTCTTCTAATAGCTTAAGGGCGTGTCCCTAGGCTGACCCTAGCTTCCTTTAAAATGCCTGCCCGAAAAAGCTTAACATTTCCAGAATTTATGGTTTGTTTCAGCTTGTGACAGACTGGTAGGCCCCTGAACCCTATGTTAGAACAATATCTTTAAAAAGCTTGCAAAACATTAATCCTTTCTTTATCTTTTGAGTTGCAAATCTTCTATCACACAGAACTCTTTTCTCAAGGACCTGGAAGCCATCTTCTTGAAATGCAAACATTTAAGGAGACAGATTTTTATTTCTACCTGTTGTGGGAGGGAAAGGACCTAACTTTGGTGGGTGCCCTACTCTAACTTCTATCACTACCTCCTTCATAAAGATAAAACTTCCTTTTGGCTGAGTTGAGCACAGGTTACACTGAGGTCTCTGCCCTACTGCAATAGGTATTACTGAATAAGATTTGTCTTTACCATATTTTGCAAGTGTCTGGCTTTGGTTATCTTTGACATTATAACCATGTTCTTGGAAAATGACAGCAAAAGACCTTATTTCCAAATTTTCTATTTTGAATGGTATTATAAGAAACCATTTATAATATCATTATCTTTGGAATCACTGGTACTGTCAGTAAACACTAATAAGTACTTAAATTACAATCCTTGCACTAACAAAGATTTCCTTTGAAAATTTCAGGTATACTCATCAAAAGTGTAGCCCAAGATAATTTAAACATAATCTATGCTGCTAACCATGAACTTTGTGATGTACTGTCTTTAATAATTCCCTATAAAACCCGGCCCAGTCCATTAGCATTATCCATTGTATTGTATCTAACACTTCTATTTGTTCAAAGCCTTTGACAGCTGAAAAATAATATGTGCAGGTTGCTTCAAAATTATAAGAATACCTAGCATGTTGGTAAATTCTAAGATAGTTTTAAGAAAATGAATGTTGGTTGGCATGACAGGCGCCAGAACAAGAGTGTGTTGGGAATTTATAATTAAGGTTATAAAGCTAGTATATGATTTAAATTGAAAGTTTATTTACATTCCATCCGAAGTCACTGGCCATTAAACAATTTATAAAAAAACCTTTAAACTTAATAGCATGGGTTACTCATGTTTTCCCCCATTTTCATCTGCCCTAAAACCCTAGGGAAAAGTAGGCTTTAGTGAAAAAATTAGCAGTGGATGTTATTTGAAAAAGAATCTATTTCATTTCCACATGCGGAAAAAGAAAAAAATGAAAAAAATACCTCTCAAACTTTGTTTTAGATCTATGAAGAAAGAAAATTGCATTTACCCATATGTTTGTCTTATTTGTTTTTCTTTTTTAAAAAAGATTTATTTATTTAATTGGGGGGGTGGGGAGAGCACCAGTGGGAGGGTCAGAGGGACAGTGATAGAGAATCCCCAGCAGACACAGCACTGAGCACAGAGCCTGATGCAGGGCTCAATTTCACAATCCTGAGATCACAACCTGAGCCAAAACCAAGAGTCAGATGCTTAAGCGACTGCACCACCTAGGTGTCCCTGTTTTGTTTGTTTTTCTAATATCTAGTGGTGATTGGTAAGTCATCCAAATAAAATCAGTAAAGTATATACTATTAGTTCTGAGACAACAGTATTATTTCTCCTAGTTAACTATTGTCCACAATGTGTGAAACCAGATTTCTCTCTTGTACCAGAAAGACAATTCCTGCTCACCACACCCAATTTAAAATGGCTCAGGATTATTAAGACATCTGTTGATTTTATTTAAAATAAAATGATTAGACAAAAATAACTGTTTTGGAATCAACTACTTGAGTGTTCCACTTTAGAACTAGAAACATTTGTGAAAACATTATCTTAGGGTATAGAAACATAATTTCATCATTAAGATTTTCTGAAATTTATTGGTTGTTTTTGGTAAATATTTAATAATGCTCGACAAACAGTGAAGCTACCACACCATCATATCATGTTAGATGAATTATCAAAACCACATAAAACATCTTCTATAAACTACTACTAATTGCCCACTTTTGAGATGAATTGTTGGGTACTCACTTCGGTCATGTACCCTCAAAATAATACTTTCAATGACTGTTACAATTCTTACCATCCACAAGAGATCCATGACAGATTCATTTAGAATGATCTCATGATAAAGAAATTAAAGGCTGATGTTTTTCCAGGTTAAAATAACAATTCTTTTACTTTATAGTCCTCTATTAGACTGTGAATTCCTTGGGAGATGGGCACATTCCAATTATAAGCAGATAGTCAAGACAGGTCATCAAATAAATCGATGGATCAGTCAATGAGTAAAAATTTGTTCTAGTCCTTCTCTGGAGTACACTAATTTTTTTTTTTAAATATTTTATTTATTTGAGAGAGAGAAAGTGAGAGGATGAGAAGAGTGAAGGTCAGAGGGAGAAGCAGACTCCCTGTGGAGCTGGGAGCCCGATATGGGACTCGATCCCGGGACTCCAGGATCATGACCTGGGCCGAAGGCAGCTGCTTAACCAACTGAGCCACCCAGGCGCCCCTGGAGTACACTAATTTGAAGCAAAATATTTCTTTCTAAGTCTATCTCACAATTTTTTTTTTACTTCTGTGCAAGCTTATCATACTACATACAAATATCATACTACATACAAATCTAAATATTTGTAGATTTGCAGCAAATTTCTATTTCAAAGGCAATCAAATCACATGAGTACATTGTTCTTAAGAAATAATTATTCCTCTAGAATATTTGCACATTTAAAAATCACTTTTGAAAAGTAACATGTTTAATTTTATTTATTTTTCTACTTCTTTATAGGAAAGTAAAAAGATTTTTTTGCAAAGCACTATAAACAATAGCCTATTAAGAAATGAAGTATTGGGGTGCCTGGGTGGCTCAGTGGGTTAAAGCCTCTGCCTTTGGCTCAGGTCATGATCTCAGGGTCCTGAGATTGAGCCCCATATCGGGCTCTCTGCTCAGCAGGGAGCCTGCCTTCCCCTCTCTCTCTACCTACTTGTGATCTCTCTCTCTCTCTGTCAAATAAATGAATAAATAAAATCTCTAAAAAAAAAAGAAATGAAGTATTAAGATAGTCAATAGACACATGAAAAGATGCTCAACATCACTGATCATCAGGGAAAAGCAATTCAAAACTACAGTGAGATATCACCTCACACCTGTCAGAATGTCTAAAATCAACAACATAAGAAACAAAAGGTGTTGGCAAGGATGTGGAAAAAAAGGAACATTTTTGCACTGTTAGTGTGAATGAAAACTGGTGTAGCCAATCTGGAAAACAGTATAAAGTCTCTTCAAAAAGTTAAAAATAGAACTACCCTATCATCCAGCAATTGCACTACCTGGCATTTACCCAAAGGATACAAAAATACTAATTCAGTGATACATGCACCCTGATGTTTATAGCAACATTATCTACAATAGCCAAATTATGGAAACATCCCAAGTGTCCACGAACTGATGAATGGATAAAGATGTGGTATATCTATACACAAAGGAATATTACTCAGCCATAAAATAATGAAATCTTGCCATATGCAGTGATATGGATGGAGCTAGAGCAAATTATGCTAAGTTAAATCAGTCAGAGAAAGACAAGTACTGTATGATTTCACTCATCTGTGGAATTTAAGAAACAAAACAAATGGGAAAAGGGGGAAAAAGAGAGAGAGGAAAGCCAAGAAACAGACTCTTGGCTACAGAGAACAAACTGATGGTTTGTTGGGAGGATGGGTGGGAGGATGGGTTAAATAGGTAATGGCGATTAAAGAGGGCACTTGTGATAGGCACTGGGTGTCGTATGAAAGGTTGCATCACCATGTTGTACACCTGAAACTAATATTATATTGTATATTAACTAACATTAATTTAAATAAAAATTTAAAAATGAAGTATTAGAATATTTACTAAAATTCTTTTTACAATAATAGTGCTATCTCAGGGTGCTTGGGTTGCACAGTCAGTTAAGTGTCTGTCTCCTGGTTTTGGCTCAGGTTGTTATCCTGGGGTCATGAGATGGAGCCCTGTGTTGGGCTCCATGCTCAGTGCAGAGTCTGCTTGAGATTCCCTTTCCCTCTGCCCTCTCAGGCTCTGCCCCTCCTGTTCCTGCTTTTTCTGTAAAAATAAATAAATAAATAAATCTTTTAAAAAGTAATAGTCTTATCTCTCATTTTTATTGAGCACTTCATATATGTTAAATGTATTTCAATTTATTCTTATAAGTAACATTATGGGTATCATTAACTCCATTATACTTTTGAGGAAACTAGGAGCAGTTAAGTAACTTGTCCAATGTTACATGGCTTAAAATATATCTACTATAACCCCTTTATTTTTACAAATGAGAATTTGAAGTTGTGTGGAGTTTAGTTTAATTAGAAAGACCAAAAGCAGTAATTAATAGAAACAAGACTACAATGTAAGTTTCATGACTCCTGTACAGTACTCTTTGCAGTTTTAATAATTAAATTTCATACTATTTATCTATTTTAGAACTTTATAGGTTTTAGCCAAATTACCTTTTTGCCTACTCTCCTTAGACAGAAAGAGTTAATCGTAGTTGAATTTTCACTTGGGGAGAAGTACAGGTAATGATATAGATTGGAAATTGTAAGCATGTGGATAATAGTTAAAAGCCACCAGTTTCCTTAGGTAAAGGGAAAGACAGTGCTTCTCCAAAATTGGCCTGTATCAGAATTACTGAGAGTTTGTTAAAAAATTCACATTCCCAAGCCCCAACCCTACAGATTCTGATTCAGAAGCTATGGGGGTACCGTTCAGGAATCTGCATTTTTAACAAGAACCTCTAAGTACTGATGTATGTCATCAAATAATCATAACTTGAGAAACACTGAAGCAGAGGGAGCTGGGAAAAAAACACCACCTCACTACAAAGTATAGGAGAATAGCAACACTTATGGAATAAAAAAAATTATCCAATCAAGGACACTGAGAAAAACAGACAGATAATTGAGAGAAGAATCTAGAGCATAATGCCACAATAGTCAATGGAAGAAAGAGTTTCAAAGAAGCAGTAACCAACTATGTAAAATGTTGCAGATAAATAAAGTAAGATGAGGACTGAAGTTTCTGTAGAGTATTGAGGACAGAAGATTGGTTTTTACAGGTTGAGTAGTGGATGAGATATAAAAGATTCATAACATAGACTGTCCTTTCAGTAATCTTGGCTTAGCAGTGAAGGAGAAAGGCAATAAAATAGTTAATGGAAGACACAGAATCAAGAGCCATTTCATTTGGGGATATGAGTGAGATTTGAGTGTGACTTTAGTTAGATTGAGTGGAAGGACAGATAGAAAATTAAGGTAAGTGAAAAGGAATAGAAACAAGGTGCTGGAGGACATGAGAAGATAAGAGGATCATTCTTAGAAAAGAGGAGAAACATGTTCTTCTCCCTGACTGGAAGGAGTAAATTAGATTGCCACTGTAGATAACAGTCATTTGGAAGGTGGGAATGCAAGAAAAAAAAGGTTCACACCTTATGATTTATTTATTTTGAAGCTATGTTATAATTATTTGTATACAAATTTAAAACTGTTCTACCTTTTTGATGAAAGTAAACTTTTAACTTGTAAAATATCCATCTTTATTTCCTGACTCAAAATTTTGAGTCCAGACTCAAAATTTCTGTTGGTAATTGTTTGCATGGCATATATTTTTTATCATTTTATTTTTAAACATTCCATATTTTTATATTTTAGATACATATTTTTTAAGCAGCCTAGAGTTGTGATTTTTCTGCCTAGTATCATATTTGTTTTATCTTAATTGGGGCATTTAGTTTGTTTACATCGACTACTATTACTGATAAATTTGGGTTTAAATCCACCACATTACTACTTGATTACCACTCTTTCTGCCTACTTTTTTCTTTCTTCCCTTTACTTTTCCTTTCTTGCTTTTTTTTGGATTATTATTTTCCATTTTCCCTTCTATTGCTTGCTAGTTATACCTTATTTTATTATTGTTTTAGTGATTACCATAAACATACATAGTTTATCAAAGTACTTTTCTACTTCTTGGATAGTGCTAGTACATTAAAATACGTTAACTCTATTTACCTCCTCCTCTATTTGTTACTGTTGTGATGAGTTTAAATTCTATATATTCTATTTTATTTATTTATTTTTAAATATTTTACTTATATATTTTTCAGAGAGAGAGAGAGAGAGAGCAAGCACAAATAGGGAGAGAAGCACGCAGAAAGAGAAGCAGGTTCCCCTCTGAGCAAGGAGCCCGATGTTGGACTTGATCCCAGGACTCTGAGATCATGACTTGAGCTGAAGGCAGATGCTTAACCAACTGAGCCACCCAGGTGTCCCAAAAATATAAGAATTTTTATAATTCTAAAAATGAAGGTGGATTTTCATACATTTTTTCCTTTTGAATAAAAAAAGATGATTTCAGGGGCACCTGAGTCTGAAGAGCATGCAACTCTTGGATCTTGGTGTCTTGAGTTCAAGTTTCATGTTAGGTGTAGAGATTACTTAGATAAATAAAACTTAAAAAGATGCTTTCAAATTTAGTATGTTTTGCTCAATTTTTAAAAATCTGCACGAGTATAAGTAGCCAATATTTATATCGCCTCATAGTTTACTTTCACATCTATCATTTCTTTTGAAATGCACACTATCATTTCATTTGGTCCTCAAAATGACTCTATGATAAACAGGACAGAAAATATTTTCATATTCATTTTTAAAATTAGCAAATTGAGACCCACTCAATTATACTATTATACCACTCTCTAGTTCAGTTGGATTGTCAGTATTACTTGTTTATTTAATCATCTGTAATTGGCTGCCTTTTCTCAAAAGCTAGTCTAAAATTTTACCACTTCCAAAGGGAGTTGGTCCCCTATACAGCCACTTTTCAATCTCAGCTTATGGCTTCATACCCATTTCAGCAAATATATTGAGCCAATCAGTTATGAATACCTCCAGTAATTGTGGACTTGGTATTTTGTGTCAATCTTCCAGCTGAAAAAAATCCAAAAAGTCTGACAAATTTTTAAAAATCTCTAAAGGCATTAGAGAGCTAACAATCAATTTAAAAAGATTCTCCCAAAAAACCTTCTCTTTAAAAAAAGATTTCCCAAGGTCTGGGAGAACTGAAACAAAAAAGCAATGCAAGAAAAAAGAAAATGGAATGTTAGTTTCAAAAAGTGAACTCAAAGTACTGAAAGAAAATAACTTCCAACTTATAAATCAATTTCCCAAAAAAATATTCTTCAAAAATGAAAGTGAAATAAAGACTTTTTGGACAATCAGAGCTGAGAATTTATAGCCAGTACACTCAACTAAAGGTCATTCTTCAGCAGCAGAAAAATGTTTCCAGATGGAAGCCCAAGGATGCAGAAAGGAATGAAGAGAAACAAAAATGGTAAATATGTATGTAAATATAAATGATTATTTACTGGATCAATGATAATAATAGCAAAAATAATGTGGTATTTAAAATACATAGAATTTAGGGATTCTATGGGAATCTAGGGATTCTGGGTGGCTCAGTTGGTTAAGCATCTGCCTTTGACTCAGGTCATGATCCCAGGGTGTAAATAAATAAAATCTTTTTAAAAATTTTAAAAATTCTTTAAACTTTCATTTATAGAACATGCAATTATTGCCACATTCCTCCAGCACTGGGGGAAATATTCATGGAGGAAGGCTCTGAGTAGGCAAGTAACTGACCATATTACACTTAGAGCAACTGAGAGAGAGAATGGTGGTAAAGAAATGAGATAGAATGGGAGAAAGGAGGGAAGCAAAAAGACAGGTACTATGTGAGTTTCAAATTTATACTTCCTTCTTTAAATCTGGTATTATATACAACTAATAAATCATTGACCACTACATCAAAAAACATTAAAAACTAATGATGTACTATGTTGGCTAACAGAACACAATAGAAAAAAATTTGATCTCTTGTAAAGCTTCCTGATGAGGATAAATTAGCACAGCTATCTTACCCAGACTAGCTACTTCTAGAAGCCTATTAAGGTCATTGGTTTAAGGGTTACTGCAGAATGATCCATGGAGAACACATAGCAAGCCTAGTGTCTGATTATGGGTTCCTGGTTTTATCTCCTGGGTCCTGCCACTTGAGTGAAAGTAAGATGTCAGGCAAATAGTTTTAGGCTTCTCCTACTGAGCAAAGATCATGATTTACTCTGGACAATTTGGTAACATAGTTATTTGCAATTTTCACATGGGACTAGAATCTGAAACTTTGTTTTGGAGGGTAGAAAGACAAAGACACTTTTTGAGCTAAATCATAGATTTTTCTGAATGTACTATAATAACACATTTTGGGAGCACAAAACACTCTTTTTAAATGATCCATCTTTATAATGAAAATATCTTGTAGTTGTGCAGTATTCAACATACAAATATGTATTTTGTAATTCTGCTTTAATTTTTCTTAGACTTGGAAATGCTTCCACTATTGATTTACTTTATAACAGAAAGCCTATAAAGTAGCCTATCAGGTTTTTAAGTGTTAAAAAATGCTA
This sequence comes from Procyon lotor, assembly GCA_028646535.1. Taxonomy (NCBI): domain Eukaryota; kingdom Metazoa; phylum Chordata; class Mammalia; order Carnivora; family Procyonidae; genus Procyon; species Procyon lotor. The sequence goes on from CM053612.1 coordinate 47,524,161, forward strand.
AACTTTCCATTAACTAAGATAAATAACTACTTTCTAGCAGAAAGGTGATTTTTCCTGCCATCTAATCATTCTGGGCAGCTTTCTTCCACTGCTGATCAGTTTCCTTAACAGGGTGCCTTGCTTTATACCAACATCTAATAACTAGAATGCTATATTATATTCCAAGGGTACAATTAAATTTTGTCTTTAATTTTTATTTTAGATTGCTGATGCTAATAATTAGGAGTTGGCATAGATGTCACAATTTCCTGAAACATGACAGATCTCAAAATCAACTATGGTATCATTGACAACTCACAGCATTGCAATGTTGCAAAGACATTTTAGATGGCTGCCAAAAACAGAGGAAACTGATTGAAAGCCATAGCATACAATACAAATCTCAGATTGTATAAGAATTCAATGGCTATGAATTCAATGACTATGATAATGAAAACATTTGGGTCTTCACAATCCTCGATCAAATCAATGATCATATTTATCCACTCACCAAGTGCATGAAAAGTATATGGAATAGGCATCTTATTACTAATTCTAATTGTGGTTGGTATTGGCCCACATTTGTGATCAGGCTATTTAGAGCCTTTTAAATGAAAGCATCTCATAAACTTTTTACCAATCCCAAAGAGGTTTTAACTTTGTGGCCACTGTTTAATACAACATAGCAAGAATAATTCAAGCAGCTGACATACAGGGAAGCATACTGGCATGGCACATTCTTTGCTGACACAAAACCCATATCTATATGTACAGTATTTACTGTTTGACCTCCAATGTTGTTTTCTTCTTTCACACTACTTTTGTCCATGGAGTGACAGGAACTGTTAAAGATAAGGAGTAGAGCCAAAGAGAAGTACGTAAAGGGAAAAAGTACCTAATCTCAGAGACAGATTTACCATGAAGCCAATGAAACTTAAGTGTTAGGGCTTCTCACTTGTATAAGCCCCTTCCAAGGCCCTGAAAAGTATTTTATGTTTGTAGTATTTTCAAATTTTTCAAATTTATATTTGTTGTGATTTTTCCCATTCCAAATTTCAATTTGCATATATATATATAAATATATATATATATATATAATATGTCACTGTATATATATATACAGTGACTCTCAAACTGTATAAGGTCTAGGCTCTTCAAAACATGGCCTCCCTTGTTAAGTGTGCCTCACCAGTAGTCAGTTTGGTGAATTTGATTTGATACCCTTCAAACACCTAACACTCTCCCCCTATCCCCAATACATCTGCAATGCCCCAATACAGGTGCAAAACAACAAAATCAACTATACTCAATCCATTTCCATTAGGAATTAATTAATCCCTAGGAAGAATATATTAACTAGTTAATGATTTTTTTGAGAGGGCACTACAAGAGGAAATAAAATTGTAGGCCTATGAAACAATATTCACAGCATTATAAGTGACCTCAGCTGTCATTCACTGAAGTCCTGGTTTTTACATATAAGAAACAAGTTTAGAGAGGAAATATGACTTATTTAAGTTTACATCAAGGTTATTAGTGGTAAAGCAGAGATTTCAAGAAAGCTATTTAATCCTCGTGCTAATTTATACTATTGTTTGAATTTATTTGCTTCATTGCTTATGAAGTTTATTTCCTAACATGCTTAAATTTGTATATTTTGCAAATCAAGTTTAAAATTCTACCCATCTCTACAACTGAGAGCCAAATTATTATTCAATATTTTAAATCATTACTTTGTGTATTCCACCATCAACATAAAATGTCATAATTTTTGCATGTAGTTTACAGTTTAATTACATCATTGATACAACTGCAAAATAAAGATAACGGTTTCTATTTTAAAGGTCTATCCATTTTTTTGGGTCATTAACTGACTGCTTCAACCCAAATAATTCTGTATTGCAAATCTCTACCTTGAGACACTGGGGTGGCAAAGTTGGTTGAGTGTCAGATTCTTGGTTTAAGCTCAGGTCATGATCTCAGGGTCATGAGATCAAGCCCCCAGTCTGGCTCCATACTCAGCATGGAGTCTTCTTGAGATTCCCTCTCCCTCTCCATCTGTCCCTCTCCCTCATATTCTCTCTCTCAAATAAATAAATAAATCTTAAAAAAAACTCTATCCCTTCTCTTTAAATTATTATGCTCATTTTTCCATGCCACTATAATAATAATGTCATGTTTACAAAGATAATAAAGACTTAGCAATAAATTAAAATGATCTTGTAAATATAAGCATGACTTTTGAAAGATTACTTCAAATTATAGCTTTAAAAATTCCACATTAAATCTTTTTTCTGTTGGAGCAAGCCTAAAGTTTATTTTTCCTTTTGTTTAAAAAGGAAATATAAGTCATAACTACCTTTCTTTGTAAAAGTACTGGAAACTCACATAAATACCAAGACAGAGGCAATCATTTGTAATTGGGTTAAAACTTTGCACATAATATATGCTGGCTGACCACACTGGAAATTAATCTTCAGGCTTCTTATTTCTGAACTTAAAAATTCCTTATCTTAATGCAGCATAAAAATCTTTATAATAAATTTGTTAACATATACATATAAGTAATATAAAATGCAGATAAGTTCACTCTAAGACCTGGTGGTTAAATGGTGGCTATTAAGGAGGGCACATATTGCATGGAGCACTGGGTGTGGTGCATAAACAATGAATCTTGGAGCACTGAAAAATTAAAATAAAAAATAAACAAAAAACGGACAAAGATTATGGACAGTTAATTCAGCTAAAAGGATATAAAAATGACTAATAAATATAATGAAAACCTGTAACCTCATTAATTGTAAGAGAAAAATTGTGGCCAGATTTATAGTTAATGACTATTTATCATCTACATAATTCTATTTATTTAAACAGTAAAAGCATCATGAAATGGTTATGTATGCATGCTGCCGATAAAAGTGTAAACTGATACACTTTTAGAAAATTAGAAAAGCAAATTTTTCTCTCCCAAATGTTTATTTTTTTAGTGTTACAAGATTAATTCTTCGTGCATCACACCCAGTGCTCCATGCAATACGTGCCCTCCTCAATAATATATATTAAGAAACTAAAAATATTCATAACCATTGGACCAGTAATTTTAGTTGCCTAAGCAACTAAGACTGAAAAATGGCTTTATGTGTGATGATTCACAATTATGTATATCAAAGTAGTATATATAATCGTAACATAGCAAAAAACTTAAAATAATTTGGATTCCAGCAATCAAGAAGATAACAAGTAAGTTACATTCACATGACCAAGTTATATTGTATATATATGCACACGTTATATTATATATATATTATATATACCTACACACACAAGTTATATATATATACACACAGAGGCACATTTGTGTGTGTGTGTGGGTGTGGGTGTGTGGTCTGTGTGTGTGTGACAACTATCTAAGTAAAATATGAGTAGAAGAAACACTGGGGGAAATACAGAAATATTATTAATGGTTAAAGCAATTCAAATGCTTTCCTATATTTTCCACATTTTAGAAAATGAGCAGTTATTACTTTCAAATTCAAAACAATTAATTTTAATAATAATGATAAAGAAATGTAGAAAATAGGAGAGATTAATATAGTGTATAAGAAAAAATAATGTCCAAGCAATTAAACACATACTTAAACAAAAATGAGGTTTGATTTTACAATTCTAGTAAGATAAAAGAGATAAAATCCAATACTGGTGAAAATACAGGTTTTAATTGGTAGAGTTCTTCTGGTAGATAATTTGGTAATACAAATAATCTTAAAACAATCGTACATTCTGTTCCTATAATCAGAATCATAGGAAAGTGGTGAAAAACCCCTGTAACATTTTTTAAAGAAAACTTTGCTAAAAAATAAAAAAATCATAAGAATGTATTCAAGAAAATTATTTGAATAGTTGAAATACATTATACTTACAAAGTTAATTATATCAGCTTTACTTTTAACATCTGAAAAATGATGGAAACTTACATAATCCAATAATAATTGATTAAATAACAAGTGTATAAATTCAATAGTATATGAGGCAGTTACTTAAAATTAATGTAATGACTATATGGAAAAGAAAGGTGTGATTATATCATCATATATTCTGTATATGCTGAGAAACATTGGAAGGAAACCAAAACGCCATAAATAATCGCTGTGTTAAATTAGAAAGGATTCAATTGACTTTTATAAATCTTTTTAAAATGCTTATTAGTGATAAATCTTTTTTTAAAAAATTGCTTACCACTTGCACCTTAGATGGCTTCTCTCCAGAGGTAAGTAGTTCTGTAATTTGTGTTTCTGGTCCTATAAGATCAGGTGGCAGGGCAACTATGTAATGACAGATTTTAGTCACATTCTTGCACTAGAAAAGAAGAAAACAAAGAAACAAGATGCATAAAACTCCTATCTACATCTCTAACTCTATCCTGATATGTAATTGCCATAATTTTCATTTCTCAAAAAAAAATGAACATATATATGTATACATGTTTGTATTTAGAGTCAGGGAAAGATAATACATGACTCAGTTAACAGGATGAAAAAATATATTAGTTTGATTCCAGAGTCAACTGTGTAGTATCAAAGTATAAAACTGGGTTAAATTTTTAGGTTCTCCAAACTGTGGTGTAGGCAACATGAAGATCAATAAGAAAAAGTAAAAAATACATTTTAAACATTCATTTATTTTTGAAAAGAAGTCATGGAAAATTTCATGGAAATTCTTGAAAAGGCAGAAGAACCTAAGAAGAAATCAACTATCACTCAGAATCCTGCCCACAGGGAAAGAGGGTAAATATTACATTTACTTATCATGACTTCAATAAATATCCATTTACTGTGGATTTATTTTATTTTAAAATGCATTTTGGCAGAGCTTTTTACATATGCTGTATTTATGCTTTCAGGAACCATATTATCATTTCCTTTAAATATGCCAAACTCTCTAAAGGAAATTTGAACTGTGTGAATTTTAATATTTTTTAAAGATTTTATTTATTTATTTATTTATTTGATTTATTTTAGAGCAGAGAGAATGGGGAGAGGAACAGAGGGAGAGAGAATCTCAAGCAGACACTGAGTGTGGAGCCCTACACAGAGCTCAATCTCCTGACCCTGAGATCACAACCTGAGCTGAAACCAAGAGTTGGACATTCAGCCAAGTGAGCCACCCAGGTGCCCCTTTAATATTTTAATATAATACATAGAACACATTTCTGAAATGTAAGAGTTTAAAATAAGAAATGAAAATTTAAATAAAAAACTTACAAATATTGGTCCAATAAACCACCTACTTAATCAGTAAATCTTATGGGTGAGAATTATAGCTTATATATAACTCTTTAAATCCCCATCACTTAGCACAATTCCCAATATCTAGTAAAACTACATACTTATTGTTGGCGAGTATGAGGACATACAAGCAATTTTCTAACTTTTCCAATGAATAAGTAAAATGATTAACTCTAATATTGGCTTCAAGTAATGGAGTCATGGGAAAGCACAATGATTTAAGTGATTACAGAGCAAAATAGCTTACAATCTTAATGACTTGAAAAAAAACCTATAGGTAAAAGAATACACACCTGTGCTAGTACCAAATGTGTATTTTATCCCCAGTAAATATTTCAATTCAATATGTAAATTTAAAGTGCAAAGTTATAAATATTGCATAGGTTATATATGTATGAATTGGTTGATTTTTTTAAAAGCAGAATCATAAGTTATTTAGGTTGGCTATTATCTAAAATAACACCTAGTCCAATCCCTTCATTTTAAGATGAGGAAACTGAGGCTGTTACAAAATAAGAATTGAGGTCCAAGGGGTCACTATGAGGTCATTATTGAGTTCCATGTCATTATGTCATTATGCTCTTTGTATCTCTTTTGCCTAAATAGAATACATAGACCATAGTAGATGTTCATTAACTGTTTATTGAATGAATTAAATTCATTTCCAATTTAAAATCATGTTTTGACTAGCCAGTTTCTTAAATCGTTACATCAATTTGTCATGCTTATTCCTGTTTTCATGTTGTTCCTTTTGGCTGAAATGTCCCTAGTTTAACCTCTGTCAAGCCAAATTATTTCCAGCTTTCAGAACCCAATTGAGTTACAATTCTGTGAAATCTTATAGATGATTTTAGCTTTCTCTGTACACTATGACTATCTTCTTACTCTATTTATATTGCAGAACAATCTACCATATAAATCCTTAAGTTTGTGCGTCAATTATAGTGGAATTAAAATTAAAAAATAGGGGTGCCTGGGTGGCTCAGTTGGTTAAGCATCTGACTTGATTTTAGGCTCAGGTTATGATCTCTGGGTCATGAAATCAAACCTCGCATTGGGCTCTCTACTGGGTGTGGATCCTGCTTGGGATTCTCTCTTCCTCTCCCTCTACCCCTCCCCCCTACTCACATGTGTGCTCTCTCTCTCTAAAAAAAAATGTTAAAAATAAAACTACACTATAACCCAGAAACTGCAGTACTAGGTAGTTACCAAAAGGACACCAAAATACTGATTTGAAAGGACACATTGCATTCTGATGTTTATAGCAGCATTATCAACAATAGCTAAATTATGGAAAGAGCTCAAATCTCCATCAATTGATGAATGGATATATATATATATATATATATATATATATATATATATATCTCACCCATATATATATATTATATATTATTCAGCCATCAAAAGGAATGAAATCTTGCCATTTGCAATGACATGGGTAGAGATAGGGTGTATTATGCTAAGCAAAATAAGTTAGAGAAAGATAAATATTATATGATTTCACTAAAATGTGGAATTTAAGAAATAAAACAGATGAACATATGGGGAAAAAAAAAGAGTGAGGGAAGCAAACCATAAGAGAATCTTAACTTCAGAGGAAAAACTGAGAGTTGATGGAGGAAGGTAAGTGGGGATAGGCTAATCGGGTGATGGGTATTAAGGAGGGTACTTGGGTGAGCACTGGGTGTTATATGTAAGTGATGAATCACTAAATTCTACACCTGAAACAAATTTTACCATATGTGTTAATGAACTAAAATTTAAATAAAAATTGAATTAAAAAAGAAGTATAAATAAATACATTGATAGGTAAGTAAATAAATGAAAATATATCTGATGTTCATTGACTATAAGATTTAATATGTTAAGGGGCAATAATCCCCCATGTTGACCTACAGATTCAAAACACTGTGCTTCAAAGTCCTAGCTGGCTTTTGTAAAGCAACTGACAAGCTTATCTAAAAACTCATGGAAAGGCAAGGGACCAAAAGGAGTTTTAAAAAAATCTTGAAAAAAGGAATAAAATTGGAGGGTTCATACTTTGTGATTTCAAAACTTATGATAGTGTGTAATTGTATAAGAATAACAACCTCAAGGGACACCTGGGTGGCTCAGTTGGTTAAGCATCTGCCTTTAGCTCAGGTTATCCCAGAGCCCTGGGATCAAGCGCTGCATTGGGCTCCTGCTCAGCAAGAAGCCTGCTTCTACTTCTCTGCCCCTCCCTCCCTTCTCCATTGGTTTCTTCAGTGGTAAAAGCTGCTGAGCATTCTGTTGGTGTCTGTGATGAGGTCCATGGTGATATAATTCGGGGGGTGTACAGAATCTGCTTGTGCTTTCTCGCTTTCTTTCTCTCTCTCTCAAATAAATAAATAAAATCTTAAAAAAAAAAAAAAAAAGAGTAACCACCTAGATCAATGGAAGAGAACTGAGTGTTCAGAAATAAGCCCCTCATGTATGGTTGATTTTAAAACAGGGTGTTAATAAATTTTGAAGGGGAAAGAATAGTCTTTTCAGGAAATAGTGCTGGAACAGCTGGGTATTCACATTAAAAAATAAGTATGGACAATTATCTCCCACCATAATCTCCCATTTTTATAAATATTAACTCAACAAAAATTACACAGCTAAATGTAAAAGCTATAGCTATAAAATTTCCAGGAGAAAACATAGAAGTAAATATTTGTGACTTGACTAACCCAAAGTTTTAGTTATGACATTTGAAGTGACAAAAGAAACTACAGATAAATTGGACTACATTGACTACAGATAAATTGGACTACACTGAAATGAAAAACTTTTGGGTGAGAGTGATGTCACCTAGATGGCAGAGTAGACTACAGCCTTCATTCCCCAACAAAGATTAATAATTGGACAACTATCCACAAATGAAAATAGTTCTGGGAGAATTGAAGAGTCTACTTAAACTGAGAAAACTAGAAAATTCAATAATATGTCCAAAAAAACACATTTCTGGACAACAAATGGATCAAAGAAGAAATAAAAAAAAGGAAAATCAGAGTTACTTGAAAAACATTAAAACGGAAAAACAATATATCAATATTTTGTTTACTTATTTAGTAATGCAGCAAAAGCAGTTCTAAGAAGGAAGTTTATGGTAATAAATGCCTACATTAAGAAAAAAGGAAAATCTCAAATTATAACCTATCTATATATCACAAGGAATTAGGAAAATAATAATAGTAATAATAAAACTAAGTTGATGTTATCAGGATAAAGGAGATAACAAAGATCAGAGGAGAAAGTGTGAGGCAGAAGATAGAAATGACAAACAAAAAACTAAAAGTTAATTTTTTGAAAAGTAAACAAAATTGACAGAACTTTAATAGACTTTATATCGGAAAAAAGAGAGGACACAAATAAAATTATGAATGAAAGACATTGCAACTGATACTACAGAAATGCAAAGGATCATGAGAGACTACTATGAACAATTACAGGCCAGTAATTGGATAAACTAGATGAAATGGATAAATTTGTAGAAACAACCAACATACCGAGGCTGAATCATGAAGAAATAGAAAATCCAAATAGACCAATAATGAGTAAGGAGATTGAATCAGTAATTTAAAAACTTCCCCCAAAGAAAAATTCAAGGACCAGATGTCTTTATTGATGTATTTTACCAAACATTTAAAGAAGTACTAACACTAATCCTTCTCAAACTCTTCCAGAGTGTTGGACAGAAGAGAACACTCCCAAAGTTATTTCACAAGGCCAGCATTACCCTCTTACCAAGATCAGATAAAGATACTACAAAAAAAAGAAAACTTCAGGCCAATATCTGTCCATACAGATACAAAAATTCTCAACAAAATACTAGCAAACCAAATTCAATAGCACATTGAAATGGGTCATACACCTTGATCAAGTGGGATTTATTCCTGGGATACAATGATTCAAAATACAGAAATCAGTAAATGTGATATACTACACTACAAAATGAAAAATAAAAAATCATAAAATCTTAATAGATACAGAAGAATATTTGACAAAATTCAACATAATAAAGGTCATAAATGACAAGTCCATGGCTAACATGATACTCAGCAGTGAAAGGTTGACAGCTTTTCCCCTAATATCAGGAAGAAAAGCAGTGTGAACTTGAACAAGTTAATTAATCTCTGTGCCTCAGAAACTTCATCTGTAAAATGAAAATAATTATAAGTATCTATCTCACAGACTATTTGTGAAGATTAAATAAGTAAACATGGATAGTGATTAGAATATTGTGTGGCATGTCGTAAGCAATATAGAAATATAAGCTGTTATTATCTTTAACAAGTCACCACAAATGCAGCTTCTGAAAACTGATATGTACATTTGCTACTGCTCTGCTTTTAATTAGGATCTGACCTTTAATTAGAATTACTTATTCTCAAATAAAAAAACAAAAGTGTAGGGGTGCCTGGGTGGCTTAGTTGGTTAAGCAACTGCCTTCAGCTCAGGTCATGATCCTGGAGTCCCAGGATCGAGTCCCACATCGGGCTCCCTGCTCTGTGGGGAGTCCACCTCTCCCCTCTCATGCTCTCTCACTCTCATTCTCTCTCTCTCAAATAAATGAATAAATCTTTTTTTAAAAAAGACAAAAATGTATTATCACTTTTTGCTCTTGCCTTGTTCCAAGTCACAAAAACCATCAGAGAAGTTAATCAACATTTTTCATCTGGTTTATGGTGCAGATGTTGCTACCTACTCTTCCAATCAAAAGATAGATTATTTGCTCCCAAGAGTAAGATTTTAGGAAAATAAATTAATGTCATGGATTTAAAATAATCAAAGCATAACATTTAGTTATGCTATACAGTATGAAAGAGATTAGATAATGTGATATATTTAAAAAATACCAGACACCACCTTCAAAGCCAGTCATAAAACACTCATTTTTTAGCTTTTAGAAATCATGATGCCTGTATAGAACTTCTTTCAGAATTAAGTTTATTTTGCTCTACAAGTAATACAAGTAGTTGTTTTTGATGATGATTAAAGAATGAGCTCTTTCCTCATCTACTATGCCCTTTGATTAAAGAATGAGCTCTTTCCTCATCTACTATGCCCTTTGATGTACCTCAGAACAAAGCACCTGGGAAAGTATAGAGGCAAACAGGGAAAAGGACTTTCCAATTATGGTAGAAATATCACCTCATAGTTTCTTCTACTATATTTTCTTTCAAACTAGGTACTATTATACACTAGACTAGATAGAGTCTCAGGATTGGCTTCAGACTGCACTTGCCTCCTTCCTCTCCCTCTGCTCCATTCTACCCCAATTACAAATATATAAACAAAATAAGCAACAGTTTGTCTAACTGGTGCTAATATGTCAGTGAGAAATAATGTGTTAATGCATTACTTCACTTACACAGTCATTCAATTTTGGACAAGGGAACCAAAATAATCCAATCAAAAATAGCAGCAATGGCCACAATTGCCAAACTGTGGAAAGAACCAAGATGCCCTTCAACAGATGAAGGATAAAGAAGATATGGTCCATATATACAATGGAATATTATGCCTCCATCAGAAAGGATGAATACCCAACTTTTGTATCAACATGGACGGGACTGGAAGAGATTATGGAGAGTGAAAAGTCAAGCAGAGAGAGTCAATTATCTTATGGTCTCACTTACGTGTGGAGCATAAGGAAAAACATGGAGGGCATTGTGAGAAGGAAAGGAAGGGTGAATGGGGGGAAATCAGAGGGGAAGTTGAACCATGAGAGACTGTGGACTCTGAGCAACAAACTGAGGGTTTTGGAGGAGGGGGTGGGGGCTTGGGCAAGTCTGGTGGTGGGTATTGAGGAGGGCACGTATTGCATGGAGCACTGGGTGTGGTGCATGAACAATTAATTTTGTAACACTGAAAAACTAAAAGTATTTGGGGGAAAAATAAATGTTGAGCAAAATGCGTATGTAAAAAAAAGGAAACTCTTTCCACAAATGCTACTTAAATAACTTAAAATCCATAAGGAAAATACAATGATCTGTACCTCCTATATTAAACCACACATAAAAAATATTTTGAGATGGATCATAAATCTAAATATATAAAAACCAAAATTATAAAGCATTTAGATGAAAACATAAAAGAGTATCTTCACAACTTGGGGCAGGCACAGTTTTATTAGACATGAAACACAAAACAACAACATAAAAGAAAAAAATACATTAGATTGCATCAAAATTAAAAACTGCTACTCATCAAAAGACTCCATTAAGAAAAAGAATAATAAAAAAAAAGAAAGAAAAAGAAAAAGAATAAGCAATCTCCACTGGAAGAAAATACCGTACACGTAAATCCCTGACAAAGGACTGATACCTAGGCTATATATAAAATTCCAATCATTCAATAATAAAAATACAAACAAGTTTTGAACAGACACTATACACACAAAAATGATATATAAAAGGACAAAAAGCACATGTAAATGTACATATCATATGTAAAACTGCTTAACATAATCAGTTAACACAAAAATGCAAATTAAAGCAACAATGAGATACCACTACAAACTCACCAGAATCACTAAAATTGAGAAGCCTGACAATACCAAATTTTGGCAATGATGTGTAGCAACTGGAAATTTTGTATATTTATTATTGGAGTATAAAACATAGCTGCTTTTGGAAAACTTCTGGAAGATACTTATAAAATTAAACATGCATCTTCTCCAGCAGTCTTATTTCTACATATTTCCAAAAAGAAATGAAAACCTATATCCAAAAAGACTATAAAAATATTCACAAAGCAGATAGGATTTTTAGGACAGTGAAAATGCTCTATGATGCTATAATGATGGATACACATTGTACATTTGTCCAAACTCAGAATGTATAACACCAAAGATGAACCATAATGTATATTATGGACTTTGGGTGATTATGAGTATCAAAATGTGTTCATCAACTGTCAAGAATGTACTATGCTGGTGAGGGATGTTAATAATGTAGGAGACTATGCATATGTGGGGTTAGGGAGTATACGGGAAATCTCTGTACCTGCCTTCCAATTTTGCTGTGAACCTAAGATTGCTCTTAAAAGAATTGTCTTAAAAAAATCCTTTCATGGGGCGCCTGGGTAGCTCAGTGGGTTAAAGCCTCTGCCTTCGGCTCAGGTCATGATCTCAGGGTCCTGGGATCTAGCCCTGCATTGGGCTATCTGCTCAGTAGGGAGCCTGCTTCCCCCTCTCTGCCTGTCTTTCTGCCTACTTGCGATCTCTCTCCCTCTGTCAAATAAATAAATAAAATCTAAAAAAAAAAAAAAAAATCCTTCCATAGGGAGCACCTGGGTGGCTCAGTCAGTTAAGTGTCTGCCTTAGGCTCAGCTCATGATCTCAGGGTCCTATGACTGAGCCCCGTATCAGGCTCCTTTCTCAGCAGGGAGTCTGCTTCTCTCTCTCCTTCTGCCCCTACCATCCTCTGCTCATGCTTTCTCTCTCTCTCTCTCTCTCTCAAATAAGTAAAATCTTAAAATAAAAATCCTTCCATAAAATATGTTCAGAACAACTTTATGCATAGTTGCCTTAAACTGGAGACAACAGGAATGTCCATCAACATAAGAAAGGATAAACTATGGTATATTCATACAATGGAATTCTACATATAAATATAAAGGGAAAAATTAACTGAAACCAAATATTGACATAAAAGATCACTGATTGCCGAACGAAAAAAAATCTTACAAAAAAAACATATAATGTATGATTCCATTTATATGAATTTCCCAAATTGTCAAACTAATCTGAGGTGGAAAAATTCAGAACTGTGGTTTCCTCTTGGTGAAAGTGTGGGGAGATGGGGGAGAGATATCAGAGATGACTCAGAATGAGCATAAGGGAACTTCCTGAATGAGAGTAATAATCTATATCTTCACAAGTGTTAAACAGGTGTGTGTATTTGCCAAAACTCATAGAATAACACACTTAATATTTCTGCATTTTATTTTTTGTAAAAGTAGTACTGAAGCTTCATTAATCACAGCCATGCTTAAGTATTTGGGGTGATGTGCACTGACTTCTGCAAATTACTTTGAAGCACATCATAAAATATAAGAATGATTGGTGGGTAGACAGAGGGATGGACAGACGATGGATATTTCATAAAGCAAATATAGTAAAATGTTATTTGTAGAATCTAAGTGGTATGGATTTGGGCTTTACTATATAGTTTTTTCAACTTTTCTATATGTGTGAAAATTTACATAATTATACGTTGAGGGATAAAAAGTTAAGTCTTTACAGTGGCCCACTACCTATATAATGCTCCCCTTGTCCATTTGCTCTTAGACCTCAGCTTTCATTATTCTAGAGTGAGAACACTCTCCTATCTACATTTCATCCCAACCATGTTGGCCTCCTTGTTACTTACTTATTTTTTTTTTAAATTTTAGGCCTTCTTGTTATTCTAAGAAAACCTGAAGCATGTCCCTTTCTCATAACCTTTGCCTTTAATATCCTCCACTTAGAATATACTTCTTCCAGATTGCCACATGGTTAAAGGCCTCTCACTTTCTTCAGGCCTTTGCTCTCAATTCACCTTCTCAGTGAGGCCTTCCCTAACATTCAACTCTGATTGCCATAACTGATCCTATTTCCTCACTTTATTTTTCTCTATAACATTTGTCACCATTTGACATAAATATATTTCACTTACATGTTAGTTTAAACTTGATGACAACAGGGATATGTGCCCATTTTGTTCCTAGTATATTGAACAGTGAAGATCACATAATGTATGTTCAGGAAATATTTGTTGAATGAATTAATTAGAATTGTAAAGAGCTGAATAAGTGGTAATAGTAAAATTTAATAGGGTCAACTATATAACTTTTATTTTTTTTCCTCCAAGTACTTATCTAAATTTTGGTTTGTTAACATACAGAGTAATATTAGTTTCAGGTATAGAATTTAGTGATTCATTACCTATAAACAATACTCAGTGTTCATTAAAAGTGCCCTCTTTAGGACCCATAACCTATTTATAACCCATTCCCCACCCACCTCCATTCCAGTAAGCCTCAGTTTTTTTCTCTATGGTTAAGAGTCTGTTTCCTGGTTTGCTTCTCTTTTTTCCCCCCACCATTGCCATCTGTTTTGTTTCTTAAATTCCAAATATGAGTGAAATCAAGTAGTATTTGTCTTTCTCTGACTGACTTACTTTGCTTAGCGTCATACTCTCTAGCTCCATCCAAATCATTGCAAATGGCAAGATTTCTTTCTTTTTTATGACTAATATTCCATGGTATACATATATACCAAGGTATATGGTATATATACCTTGGTTTGTTAACCAAGGTATATATGTATACCATGGAATATTAGTCATTCCATTTATTAGTTGATGGACATTTGGGCTCTTTCCATAATTTGCCTATTGTTGATAATGCTGCTATAAACATCAGGGTGCATATATTCCTTCAAATCAGTATTTTTGTATCCTTTGGGTAAATACCTAGTAGTGCAATTGTTTTAACTTTTTAAGGAACCTTGATACTGTTTTCCAGAGTAGCTGTACCTGTTTGTACTCCCACCAACAGTGTAAAAGAGTTCCTCTTTCTCAACTGTATAACTTCTGAAAAACAAATACTAAAGTATAGGGATAGGAAAATACAGTGGGTGGAAAAATGCCTTAAGAATTTTTTTTTTTTTGCCTTAAGAATTTTTGTTAAATGTTCTATATAAAACACTTAGGAAAGTGTCCATACATAATAGATATTATGAAAATATATTTTTCTTTTTATTATTTTAGCAAGAAGCACAATCTTTGACAGTAATGTGATGGGGAACGTCCAAAAACAGTAAAAAAAAATAAATTCCATCTTAGAAAGCATTCAAAATAGTATAGCATTTAGAATAAGAGAAGTGACAGACCAATGCTCTATATTGGCTCTCACAGTTCTGAGCAATACATTCTGAGTACCTTATTAAAATGATTATGGATACCTTGTGCCATAATCACACCAGAGCAACCATACTGGTAAGAGGAACTGATAGTGTTTATCTGAGAAAAATATTGCTGTCTTGAAATATATGAGCAATCATGTGGAAGAATAATTAAATTAGTTCTGTCAATCTTTGGGAGTAGAAGTAAGAACAATGGGTGAACACTATAGAATAGAAGATCTTATATCACTCTAACAGAGAACTTTCCAATGGTAAGAGCTGTCCATGTAAATAGGATTCTTAGATTGCTGGTATACGAGCATAGACTATAAATGTGTGGTATAAAGAAAAGGATATATGCTTTCGTGTCACAATAACCACAATGCAAATCCCACATGAGCAACTTATTAGCTGTAGGATCTTGAGCTTAGTGTCAGGCTCCTGCTCAGCAGGGAATGTGTTTCTCCCTCTCCCTCTGCCCCTCCCCACCCTGTTCATGCTTTCCCTCTTTCTCTCTCTTTCAAATAAATAAAATATTTTAAAAAATGGCTCAAATTCCATGAGCCTCAGTTTCCTTATCCTAAAAAATGTACTTCATATCAAAGGGACTAAAAGAATAAAATGAAATTAAATGAATTTTTTAAAAGATTTTTATTTATTTATTTGACAGAGAGAAATTACAAGTAGGCAGAGAGGCAGGCAGAGAGAGAGGAGGAAGCGGGCTCCCTGCTGAGCAGAGAGCCCAATGTGGGCTTGATACCAGGACCCTGAGATCATGACCTGAGCCGAAGGCAGAGGCTTTAACCCACTGAGCCACCCAGGCACCGCCAGATTAAATAAATCTTAAGCAACAAACACAGTATCTGGTATATGTTAGGCCCTCTTTGATGGATGAGAAAAATTCAAATACTAGAGTGGATGCTTGTACCAAAACTAAAATGCTTTCAAAGTTTAAGTATATATGATTACATGATATCATTTATTTTACTAGAGGTATAATAAAAACTGGATCCCAGAGTTGACATCTATGCCAATATATAATCAACTTGTGCTTTTCTAAATTGAATCCAGTAAGTGTTAGATATTAGGCACTTAGAAAGTCTTAAACAGATTACCCTATAGAAATAGATGAGGATAATGCTTCCTTTCTCCTACATGCCCATCCATTACTATAATGTCAATATAATTTCTAATGAAGAAACATTTCTTAGAGAGAGAAGACATAGATATAATTGTAAATCCTGAGCAGTGCGGCCAGAGACAGAAAAATCTTTTAGACTTTAACTGCTTTCTTATTAGTTTCTGATGTCTGACATGTTTTAACATCATGTACATTCTCCAAGTCTATGTATATTTTCTGTATTTCATACAAGTAGTTTACTTTCAGTTCCCATATGGAACAGCAAGAGAAAATAGAAATGGTTAGGAAGAGAAAACTGAAGGATAAACAAAAGTAAAATGAAAGGCGGGGGCAAGGAATGCTTGGAGAAAAAAGGTTGAAAAATAAAGAAAACACTAGGTAACAAATACTGTACAGTTGTTAAAATACCAAGAAAAGCCATTTTAGGGGCACCTGGGTGGCTCAGTGGGTTAAAGCCTCTGCCTTCAGCTCAGGTCATGATCTCAGGGCCCTGGGATTGAGCCCCGCATTGGGCTCTCTGCTCAGCAGGGAGCCTGCTTTCCCCTCTCTCTGCTTGCCTCTCTGCTTACTTGTGATCTCTCTCTCTCTGTCAAATAAATAAATAAAATACTAAAAAAAAAAAAAAAGGAAAAGCCATTTTAAAAATGTATTTCTCAGGGTGCCTGGGTGGCTCTGTGGGTTAAGCCTCTGCCTTTGGCTCAGGTCATGATCTCAGGGTCCTGGGATCAAGTCCTGCATCAGGCTCTCTGCTCGCTCAGCAGGGAGCCTGCTTCTCCCTCTCTCTGCCTGTCTCTCTGCCTACTTGTGATCTCTCTATCTCTCTGTCAAATAAATAAATAAAATCTTTAAAAAATGTATTTCTCTATATTTAAGAAGTAATGACTATTAAAAATGCCAAAATCTGTTCCATTTTTATAACCTGTAGGCCTTACAGCCTTCCAGTCTACAAAGCCATGAAAAATGTAATAAGTCGTCTATTTAATGATTTCTGAAATAGGATAATCTCAACCACAAGACTTCCTCTGAGGTGGTAATGAGAAAGAAGTGATGATTTATGGAACATACAGAATGCTGACCAACTTTATTTTCAACTTTACCTTTGGTGGCTCCTAGTTTGTTACTAAAGTTAAATTGAGTTTATATCTGACTAAAGCAAATGCTTCAGGAGTGAAGTTCTTATCCAGTATCTCCCTCTATGAACTCAGTGTCTTCATGTTTTATTTAAACCTGCCCTTATCAAAACCTATTTTTCAGAAAGGACCCATAAAACTTTCTTTCACCCGGAAAGGAAACATGACCTTGCTTAACATTGTATATTCCACTGGAAAATGTTCATTCTGACAAACATCAGCAAACTATAAAAGGAGGTAGTTTTTAAGCAGAGAGGTCCTCCTTTTTGTTCCAGATATTATGTTAAAAATGGGGGGAGGGAGCCTGGGTGACTCAGTTGGTTAAGCATCTGCCTTTGGCTCAGGTCATGATCTCAGGGTCCTGGGATTAAGCCTAGTGTCAGGCTCCTGCTCAGCAGGGAGTCTGTTTCTCCCTCTCCCTCTGCCCCTCCCCACCCTGTTCGTGCTTTCCCTCTTTCTCTCTCTTTCAAATAAATAAAATATTTTAAAAAATGGAATTAGTATTAGATGTTTTCTTCTGGCATGAAACAACCTTTTTTTTTTAAACTTCCTTTTTAATGTTTTAATTCCAGTATAGTTAACATATAATGTTATGTTAGTTTCAGGTGTACAATACAGTGATTCAACAATTTTATATATTATTCAGTGCTCATCAAGACAAGTGTACTCTTAATCCCCTTCACCTATTTCTCCCAATCCCCCACCCACTCCCCTACCCATTCCCCTACCTCCTCTTCGGTAATCATCTATTTGTTCTCTATATCTGAGTCTGATTTTATTTTTTATCTGATTTTATTTTTATCTCTTTGTCTCTTTTTTTCCCCTTTGTTTCTTAAATTTCACAGATGAGAGAAATCATATGGGATTTGTCTTTCCCTGGCTGACTGACTTATTAGCAATGAACAAACCAAACAAACAAAAACCCCAAAAGCTAAAAACTGTTCTCAAACCATTTGTAATTATATGTGTTTGATCCTGTTAAACTTCCTTCAAATGAATACTAGATTGGTCTAGAAAGAAAGAAATATAGTTAAATAATTCTAATTGTCCCAGCCACATCTTAATACTTCAGGTAATCTGTAATTCTAAAGAGTGCCATCAGATTTTTTTTTCTAAATAAACAATGAGCACAGGTACTCAAGGCAAGTGCCATCAGATTTTTTTCTAAATAAAGAATGGACACAGGTACTCAAGGCAGTAGGTGCAGGTTCAAGATTGCTTTTGGTGGAATTTAACTAAGGAAAATATTTCCTCAACAGTTGCATTTTATGAATATTAATTTCTCTATGCCAAAAGCAGTTTGGAGTTCTCCAAAAGCAGTTATAGTCTTCACCAAAATAAAGCAGTACCTGTGCAAATTACTTCTAAAGGGAAGAGTATTCCAAATCAGAAATGTCATTAAAAGAATTATTTTTTGTTCTTTTTTCAGAATATGCTGAAAAGATACCACTAGTATTTGCCCATTATAATTATACCTTTTTCAATTAAGTAGTGGTTTATTTTTGTCTCAAATTTTAGATTATCTTTAATTTTTAATTTAAAATATTTAATTTTTCTTTGTTGCATACAATTTTGTGTGAGACAAAAGTTAAACCAAAATATGCTTTAAACATTCACCACACACATATTCCTCTATATCTTTACACAGAGTACTAAATAAAATATAATTATTTAGCACTTTAGTATCAAAAAGAATATAGTGTATGTGAAATATTTTATTTTATAAAACAAGATCTGAGAAGGTCACTTACCACATCTATCATATCAGATTCCATTTCATAGCTGAGATCAGACTATAAGAAAAAATAATAAAGTAGTTAGTGTTGAATTGTTCATATAAAATCTGTTATTCCTTTAAGGGTACAGAAAGAATATTCAATGATAATACCAATGTGTTTCAAGTAATCTATCCAAGTTATAGAAAGACATCTTTCAGAATCTGAGGGACTAGCACCAATCTGAGAGCCTCTGTTTTTTAAGAGATGGGTTTTATCCATTTATACTTATTGTGATTATGATATATTTGGACTTACTCTACCTCCTTATTTTGTCTTTTCTGTAGCACATTTTTGTGTGTTCCTTTTATCCATCTTCCATACATGTTTTTGAAGATTTGTTTATTTTAAAGAGTGCACAAATGGGAGGGGCAGAGGGCAAAGGAAAGATAATCCCAAGCAGACTCTATGCTCAGCATGGAGCCTGATGTTGGGCTCCATTTCATGACTCTGAGATCATGACTGGAACTGAAACCAAGAGTCAGACCCTTAACCAACTGCACCACCCAGATGCCTTGATCTTCCCTGCATTTTATTAAAATTTTCTTTATGTTCTACTCTAATGGTCAGAACATTATACATTCTAAGCACATACCTTAAAGTAAGTTTTAAAATACATAGCAGATAATCTAGTCAATACCTATATCCTGCATTGATCAATAAAATGACCTTAAAACCTTTATACTCTAATCTCCCCTCTTACATTTTTGATATTATCATTGTCCAGTATTATAATTCCAATTTTTCTTCAACTGCAAAAGCAGTTTGCAGTTTGTAGTCTTGACTGTTAACTTAGGAGATAGATGTATTTGATGACTTTCCTGCCAGCAAGTCTCTTTTTAAGAAATTAGCTTATTTACATTATAATAAATAACATACATTTATCATATATATGTATATTTATGACATATATAACATATATAAATATAAATGTCACATATATGTATATTATATATAGCTCTATGATATCTTTACATATGTATATACCTGCATAATCACAACACAATTATGAATATAAAAACTTTCTAGTACCCTATAAGGTTCTCTCATGCTCCTTCCCTGTCTATACTTCAAGTGGTAACCAATATTCTATTGCATAATAATTTTTGTGTACTTAGAGTCTCATACAAACAAAAACATACAGTACATACTCTTTTGATTCTGGCTTTTTTTTCCAGTTTTTATACTATCTGTAAGAATCATGCAGGTTGAACACCACCTTTTTTTTTTTTTTAATTTTCATTTAAGTTCCAGAGAGTTAAGACACAATGTAATACTAGTTTCAGGTGTACAATATACTGAATAAACAATTATATACAACTCATCATAAAAAATGCACACCTTAATCCCTATAAACTATTTAACCCATCCCCTCACACACCTGCCCTCTGATAACCATTAGTTTATTCTCTACAGTTAAGGGTCTGTTTCTTGGTTTGTCTACCTCTATTCTTTCTTTCGTATGCTGATTCTTGTTTCTTAAATTCCACGTATGAGTGAAATCATATGCTATTTGTCTTACTCTGACTGAATGATTTTGCTTAGCATAATACTCTACATCCATCCACCTCATTGTAAGTGGCAAGATTTCATTATTTTTTTGTGGCTAAGTAATAATCCATTGAATATATACACCACATCTTTATCCATTCATCAGTTGATGGGCTCTTTCCATAATTTGACTATTGTAGATAAGGCTGCTATAAACATTGGGGTGCATGTATCCCTTTGAATTTGTATTTTTGTATCCTGTGGGTAAATATGTAGTGGTACAATTGATCATAAAGTAGTTCTATTTTTAACTTTTTTTTTGTGGAACTTCTACACTGTTTCCCAGAGTGACCGCACCAGTTTGCATTCCCACCAAGAATGCAAGAGGGTTCCCTTTTCTCTATATCCTTACCAACACCTGTTCTGTCTTCTACTGTTGATTTTAGCCATTCTGGCAGCTGTGGGGTGGTATCTCATTATAGTTTTGATTTGTATTTCCCTGATGACCAGTGATGTTGACCATCTTTTCATGTGTTTGCTGGCTATCTGGATGATGTTTATTCATGTCTTCTGCCCATTTTAATTGGATTATTAAATTTTGGGGAGTCGATTTTAACAAATTTTTCATATTTTGAATACTAACCCTTTATCAGATAGGTCTTTTGCAAATATCTTCCCTCATTCCATAGGTTGCCTTTTAGTTTTGCTGTTTTCTTCACTGTGCAGAAGCATTTTATTTTTATGAAGTCCCAATAGATTTTTGTTTTGTTTAAAATACATTCTGAACCCTATGTTTTTTTTATTAGAGCATTTAGTCTATTTACATTCAGAGAAATTACTGATATGTGTTTATTGCCATTTTATTACTTGTTTTGCCATTGTATCTGGGGATTTTTTCTGATCCTTTCTTGTCTTTGTCACTTTTGATTTCTTTCCACTCAAAGAATGCTCTTTAATATTTCTTGCAGGGCTTGTATAGTGGTCATGAACTCCTTTGGTTTTTGTCTGTCTGTGAAACTTTTTATCTCTCCTTCTATTCTGAATGATAGCCTTGCTGGATATATTATTCTTGGTTGTAGATTCAGCATGTTGAATAGATCATGCCACTCCCTTCTAGCTTGTCAAGTTTGTGTTGAAAAATCTCCAGCTACCTCTATAGTTTTTCCCTTGTAAGTTAAGGACTTCTTTTGTCTTGCTGCTTTTAACATTTTTTTTTTCTTTATCACTATATTTTGGAAATTTAATTATAATATGTCTTGGCATTGACATGCTTTTGGTGATTTTGGAGGGGGTTCTCTGTGCCTCCTAGATCTGGATGTCTGTTTCCTTCCCTGGTTTAGGGAAGTTTTTTGTTATTATTTCTTAAAATAAGTTTTTCCCCCTTTTTCTCTCTCTCCTTCTTCTGGGACTTCTATAATATGAATGTTATTGTGTTTGATGATGTCTCTGGGCTCCCTAAGTCTATTATGTTGCATAATTCTTCTGTGGTCTGGTGAGATTGCCCTTGTCAGTCAAGCTTGCCTGAGTCTCAGCATGGTGGGCCCCTCTCTCAGGAGACCAACACAAACACTTACCCACACCGTAACTCCCAACCAGAAATTTCTGCAAGGCGTCAGTTCAGGTGGAGTTGGTGTCAATTTTCATTTCACAAGCAGACCAAAGCACACTTAGTTAAAAGTCACCACATTCAGGTCAAGGGCCAAATACTGCCCACAGGAGGCAAGAGGAAGCTCTTCACATACTTGGCTGGAAGGATAGTGCAGCCAAAATACAACAGCAGAATGCATGCAGCACACACCAGAGACATTCCCTGAAGTGGCAGGCCCTGGGCACACTATATGACCTCTTCTTCATAAGGCCATTACTTTCATCAGCAGGAGACATAACTGGGTTTTCTAACACAGAGAAGAAGACAGAGACTTAGACAAAATGCCAAGACAGAGGAATTTATCCCAAATGAAAGAACAAGATAAGGCCACAGCCAGAGATCTAAGCAAAACAGATATAAGTAACATGGGTGATGGAGAATTTAAAGCAGTAATCATAAGGATATTAACTGGGCTTGAGAAAAGAATAGATCAGTGAGATCTTTATAACAGAGATAAAAGAGTTAAAAAAGAATCAGAGAAGAAGAATGCAATAAACAAGATCAGAAACAGGCTTGATGCAATGAATGATGGGCTAGAAAAAGCAGAGGAACAAATTGATGACCTAGAAGACAAAATAATGGAAACCAATGAAGCTGAAGGAAAAAGAGAAAGAAGTGTGCAATTCAAGAATAGATTAAATTTCTTTTATAGAGAGAAAGAGTGCACAGGCATGAGTTGGGGGGAGGAGCAGAAGGAGGGTGAGAATCTTAAGCAGGCTCCACATCCAGCATGGAGCCCCAACACAGGGCCAGATCCCACAGTCCTGAAATCATGACCTGAGATGAAATGAAATTGGACGCTTAACTGACTGAGCCACCCATGTGTCCCTAGTTTGAATTTTTAATGTGGAAGTTATCAATAACTACATAAACAAAGCCCATTGCAGTCAAAATAATTTTTAAAGGTTTAAATAGTTCTTCAAACCAAAAAATTTAGTAACTGCTGCACTAAAGATTGCATTTTGTGTCTGATTTATTCCAGTCCAAATTAAATTAGTAATTTCACCACCTCTTAAATGACATCTAGATTTTATTAAAGGGCTGCATCATTGTCATTTTCTTACTACTATAAATGTTGTACATTTTATAAGACATTAATACTTGTTCTTATTTTCTACAGACAATATTCATTTATATTTTGTCAACATACTTTCCCTTTCTGAGACTGTTCATTATTTACTGTAGTTTTTTTACTTTTATCTGAGATTATTTTCCTATAGACAGAAAAACTCCATTTATCTTAGAGCAATTCTTCTGTAACAAATTCTTTTAACATTTATTCTTATTAAAATATTTTAATTTTGGCTTAATTTTTTAAGGATATTTATGTACATTCATTTTTCTTTACAATTATGTAGACTACAAGTTGGCAGAAATTTTTGCCTTTCACTAATTTAAATATATCATAAAATTTTATTCTGGCTAGAGTGACCAATCATTTTAGTTTTTCTGGAACTGTTTCAATTTTAACATTGAAAGTCCTGCTTCCTGGTACATCCCTTACCCCAAGGGAAATTAGTGTTTTATCATCTCACTTTTGGCTTCCATTGCTTCTGCAGAATAGTCAGCTATCAATCTTACTGTGATTTCTTTGAAAAATGTTTTCTCTCTCTAACTGATTGTAAGGTATTCTTTTTTCTGTTTTTGATTTTTCAATAACTTGAATGATTTGTCTGTGATGTGTGTTGGTAATGTTTTATTTGTTTATATCATGCTTGTGCTTTGATGAACTCCTTTAGTCTATGTTTTATGTATTTCATCACATTTGAAAAAGTATTCTTGGCCACTATTTCTTTAATAATTTTCCTGCCCCATTCTCTCTATACTTTGTTTTTGGAATATGAATTACATGTATGTTAGAATGTTTGAACATATCATATATGCTCTGTTCTCATTTTTCCATCTTTTTTTTTTCTTTCAGTGCTTTATTTTCAATTAACATATCTTCAAAGCAACTAATATTATCTACTATTGAATCTATCTGCCCAAATAGCTTCTAATTTCTGATGTGATTTTTTGCAGTTCAAGAATGTGTAATTAATTATTTTTTATACATTTTATACATTTTAAATACGTTTTTGTAATTGTTCATATTTTAATCCATTTTATCTATATTTTTCTCTGTTTTCTGTATATATTCAACAACTTGGGCTAGTATAATAGATTCCATAGAGTGGATGCCTTGAAAAAAGAATCATTTAACTTTCATAGTTCTGGAGGCTGGGAAATCTAAGTTTGAGGAGTTGGTCAATTCCATGCCTGGTGAGGGTCCCTTTCTTGGTTTGAGGATAGCCATTTTCATGTTGTATCCTCACATGATATATATAGAGAGAGAGCTCTGGTCATTTCATCCTTTTATAAGTGTGCAGATATCATCATGGGTCCTCTACCATCATTACTCTATCTAAACCAAGTAACTTCCTAAAGGTCTTATTTCCAAATACTACTACATTTGGTATTATGGTTTCATAATATGGATTTGGGGGAACACAAACATTCAGCCCATAGCAATTTAATATAATAATCAAAATTATTTTGGAGTGCTTTTATGATAACCCCAATATCTGGATAATTTCTAATAATCTACTATTAGACATTATTTCTCTTTCTCATTAATAATATACTTATATATTTGCATACCTAGTAATTTTTATTATGTTTCAGATATTGTAGATGATACATTGAAGATGCTATGAATTATGTCATTTTCCTCTAGAGTGTGTTAGATAATATTGTGGCAAACCGTCAAATTACCTTGAATCACCTTGATTCTGTGGAGACTTGGTTTTAGAATTTAAGATGATTCTCCTAGAGAGTGGCCCTTAACCATAAAATAGGGCCTTTCTGAAGTCTTAACTGAAGACTATGGGTGTTTATAATACCCTGGTATTATCTAAACTCAAACTTCCATCTCCCAAGAATTGTGCAGCCTCTGAAATATCATCCTAGCATTCCAGGCTAGCAGCTGTTTTCTGATAGACCTATCAGAGTATTACTCTGAAAATGCAATGCCTAGAAATTGGTTAAATAACCATGAAAATTTTATTCATCTTTTTCTTTGTGGCCTTTTATTCTCTTGGAATCACCTCTTCCCCTAAGTCAAACTACCATGGTGGCCCTGAAATTATGTTCCTAGTGGGGCTGTTATCTTATAGTCCTGTTCTATTTCTCTGAACTGTGGTTGTGAAAACACTCTCACTAGGAGAAAATCCAGGGTAAACTCTGACTTCATTTCATGTATTTTCCTTCTCTAAATATTGTAGACTTGTTTTCCAATGCTTGCAAACAATTATTTTATACATTTTGTTCAGGTTTTTTAGGTTTTTTTTTTTCTAGTAGAAGGGTAATTCTAATAACAGCTATCACTCACCATAGCTTATTCCCTTACCATACCTCTTGCTTCCTATTTCTTCCTTCAAGACTCCTTTAATTATTTTTCAATGAAGGGATGTTAGTAGTAAACTTTTACAATCTTTTTTTCAAAAATATTCTCTTTTTGTACATCTTAAGTTTAATAATTCTAACTTAACACATTATTTTGGTCAGATTTTAATATTTTTTTTTTAAAGATTTTATTTATTTGACAGAGAAACACAGCGAGAGAGGGAACACAAGCAGAGGGAATGGCAGTGGGAGAAGCAGGCTTCCTGCAGAGCAGAGAGCCCGATGCGGGGCTCCATCCCAGGCCCCTGGGATTTGACCTGGGCCGAAGGCAGACGCTTAACGACTGAGCCACCCAGGCACCCCAGATTTTAATATATTTAATTATCTTCTGGTATATTGTTTTGGTAATAAGACTGTTATTACTCTGTCATTTATTATGGTTCATCTGTCTTAATACCTAAAATAGATACTAAGATTAGTTTATTTTTGATGGTATGAAATAGCATTATTCTCTATGTTAGTATGCATGCAATTTTTTTGTTGTTGTTGTTATTTTGCTTGTATTCTGGGGACATGCTTACTTTCCTGAACCTAATGATTAAAACTTTCATCAGTTCTGTATGCTTTTTAACCAGTGTATTTTCAAATATTGCTTCATTTCCATTTTCATTGTTTTCACATTTAGGAAGTCTAAATTGGATGCATGTTGAAACTTACTAAACTGCACACATTTTAACTTATTTTTCATCTACCTACATAACACATTTTGGATTATTTCTTTTTTAGATGCTTCTAATATGTATTTAAACCATGCTGTGAATGCTTAAGTTTCAATTACTACAAGTTTCTTTCCTCAAAATTCTATTTGGTTCTTTTTTGCAGCTATACCTGTTTTATTTTTTTCACTTTTTCTCTACTTCTATTTTTTTAAAAATAAATTCCTTTTCTCTTTAATCATTTTAAGCATACTTAATTTATAATGAGTTTCATGATCTAATATTTTCATTTGTGGGGATGTCAATTTTCGTGAGGTAATTTTCCATGTGTCTCTCATGTGTCTGCACTTATTGTGAGCAGAAGCTGACTACATTTGTTCTGCATGATCTTCACAAGGATGCTAATGTAGCAAATAGCCTTTCATGAAATAGATGGTTTGTAATTCTGTCATAAAAAGCAGGCATTCTTACTTCCTATCATAAAAGATTCTTGTTCCTTAAACTTAGGGTTTTTTTTTCTTTCTTTGTGTGTAGGTGTCAACCAACTCTCTTCACATCATACTGTAAGAATTGGGGCTGAAGGAACTTACCCAAGAAAATGATGATACTCTGACTATTGTTGTTGCTGTGAGTAATAAAGTACATTGTCTCTGACAAGGAGTCTTATAACTTCTGCTGAGATCTATAAGCTGTGTCAGGTTAAATGGCTAGTTTGCAAATAGGTTAAAATCTGACAGTTACTTCATAGTTTTGGTAGCAAGAGTTGTGTCACTGATAGAAGGCTTTCTGAAAGAATTTTAGGATGAAAGTCTTGTAGATCAACTAATGTTATTTGAGGGAAGTCCATAAGAATGGTCACAAATATATTGCCCAAAGTTTATAGTCAAATAGGCAATAAATTATTTTCACCTTTTTTTTTTTAAAGATTTTATTTATTTGACAGAGAGAAACACAGCGAGAGAGGGAACACAAGCAGAGGGAATGGTAGCGGGAGAAACAGGCTTCCCGCGGGGCAGGGAGCCCAATGCAGGGCTTGATCCCAGGATCCTGGGATCATGACCTGAGCCAAAGGCAGATGCTTAACAACTGAGCCACTCAGGTGCCCCTAAATTATTCTCCACTTTACAGGTGCTGGAATGTGATATACCAATTTTATAGCAGTGGAATGGAGCAACAACCTTTCACCTAGGAAGAAATTCCTCAGATATCAGGAGTACAGGAGAGGAAGATACAGTAACAATTTTTGTCTTTGATAATCACTGTTAGCACCTTCCTCACAAAAAAACATTCTGGGGGCGCCTGGGTGGCTCAGTGGGTTAAGCCTCTGCCTTCAGCTCAGGTCATGATCCCAGGGTCCTGGGATCGAGCCCCACGTCGGGCTCTCTGCTCGGTGGGGAGCCTGCTTCCCCCTCTCTCTCTCCGCCTGCCTGCCTACTTGTGATCTCTCTGTCAAATAAATAAAATCTTTAAAAAAAAAAAAAAAGAAAAACTTTCTGTTGTGGTTATCCTGAACTTTTTAAATGCACCTTAAATTTAATTGATATTTCTTGTATTTTGAGGGTAACCTTAAAGTGTAGTTTTACTTTTGTCTCTGCAAAGGTCCAAGGAGTTTTACTGGTTATGGATATGTTTTGTGTTAAGTTCTCAGCTTTTTGTTCTCACACCACACTGGCTATGTAGTTCATATTGTATGTATGCGTGAAGCACTTTATAACTATAACTAAGTAGATCATATATCATGATCAAGTGGGGTTTATTCCAGGGATACAAGGATGGTTCAACATATGTAAATCAATCACGATATATCACATTAACAAAATGAAGGAGAAAAATAGTATTATGGTCTCAATAGATGCATCTAAAAGATTTAATATTTCTTCATGATAAAAATTCTCAACAAATTAGATATAGAAAGTACCTTAAACATAATAAAGTCCATAAATGACAAATCCACAGCTAACATAATCCTAATTGTGAAAAGCTAAAAGCTTTTCCTCTAAACAAGAATAAAATGAGAGTGCCAACTAACACCACTTCTATTCAACGTAGTACTAGAAGTTCTAGCAAGAGTAATCAATCAGGAAAAAGAAATAACAATCATCTATATCGGAAAAGAAGAAGCAAAAATTGTCTGCAGATAACATGATCATATATATGGAAAACTCTAAGTGCTCCACAAAGAAACTGCTAGAATTAATAAATGAATTTGGTAATTTTGAAGAATATGAAATCAAAACACAAAATAAATTGAATTTCTATACACTAACAATGAACTATTTGAAAAAGGAACTAAAGAAATAATCCCATTTACAATAGCATTGAAACCAATAAAATGATTAGGAATAATTTAACCAAGGAGGTGGAAGATCTGTACAATGAAAACTGTAACACACTGATGAAAGAAATGGAAGACACAAATAAATGGAAAAATATCCTATATTCTTGGATTAAATATTATTATTAAAATCTCCATTTTACACAAATGATATACAGATCCAATGCAATCCCTACCAAAATTCCAATGGCATTTTGAAAGTTAAAGTATACTTCACATATAATGTTATATAAAATTCAGGTAAACAACACAGTGATTTGACAATTCTATACATAATGCTATGCTCACCTTGTTACTATCATTTTTTTAAACTATAAACTTTTAAGTCATGTTTATTCTTCCACTGTATGGATAGTATAGTATAAAGAAAAATAGGAAGCTTAAATAATTTCTTTTAAAATACGATTTGTATTATAATCTATAGTGTCTTTTTTTAAATTTAATTTTATTTTTTTAAGTGTTCCAAGATTCATTGTTTATGCACCACACACAGTGCTCCAAGCAATTCATGCCCTCCTTAATAGCCATCATCAGGCTCGCCCACCCACCCACCCTTCTCCCCTCCCAAACTCTGTTTATTTCTCAGAGTCCACAGTCTCTTATGGTTCATCTCTACCTCCAATTCCCCAATTCACTTTTCCTTTCCTTCTCCTAATGTCCTCCATGCCATTCCTTATGCTCCAGAAGTAAGTCAAACCATATGGTAATTGACTTTCCCTGCTGGACTTATTTCACTCAGCATGATCTCCTCCAGTCCTGTCCATGTTGATATAAAAGTTGGGTATTCATCTTTTCTGATGGCTGTAATATTTCATTGTATATATCTTTCAGTATACATTGTTGTTACATTATTATGACCATAGCTCCTAAACTGTAGTTTTAATCCTTATGATTTATTTATTTTACAACTGGAAGTTTGTACCTTTGAGACCCCTTCATCTATTTCACCTGTTCCCCAAATCCTTTCATTCTGGCAAACACCAGTTTGTTCTCTTATTTATGACTTCATCTCTAGTTTTTGTTTGTTTATTTGTCTTAGATTCCATATGTAGGTAAAATCATATGGTATTTGTCTTTCTCCTTCTGAATTATTTTCTTAGCATGCTACCCTCTAGAACACCTACATTATCCCAAATAGTAAGGTCTCATTCTTTTTTTATGGCTGAGTAATATTCCATTTGTACACACACTCACACGTTCACACACACACACACACACCCCACCTCTTCTTTATCTATTCATTTACCAGTGAACACATAGGCTGCTTCCATATGTTGGCTATTGCATATAATGCTCCAATAAACATTGAGGTACATATATCTTTTCAAAGTAGTGTTTTTAAAAATTATTTATTTATTTATTTATTTATTTATTTATTTATTGGGCGGAGTGGCAGGGGGCACAGGCAGAGGGAGAGAGAACATATTTCAGACAGACTCTGTGCTGAGTGTGGGGTCCCATGGGGCTGGATCTCATGACTCTGAAATCATCACCTGAGTCAAAATCAAGATTTTGGATGCTTAACCAACTGAGCCACCCAGGTGCCCCTGTTTTTGTTTCCTTTGGGTAAATACCCAGTAGTAGAATTATTGGAACATATGCTATGTCTGTTTTTAATTTTTGAGGAATCTCCATATTGTTTTCCAGAGCGGGTGCACCAATTTACATTCCTACCAAGAGTGCATAAGTGTTTCTTTTTCTCCACATCCTCACTAACACGTGGTATTTCTAGTTTTTTTTATACTAGCCATTCTGACAAAATTAAGGTGATATCTCGTTTTGGTTTTGATTTCCATTTCCCTGGTGATTAGTGGTGTTGAGCATCTTTTCATGCATCTGTTGAACATCTGTATACCTTCAATGAAAATAAAATAATCTACTCATGCCTTATCTCCTCTTTTTTTCCCTCCACCTAGTTTTTAATTGGATTGCTTTTCTGGTGCTGGGTTGTATAAGTGCTATATATATTTTACACATTAACTCTTACCAGACATATTATTTGCAAACATCTCTGATTCAATATGTTCTTTGTTTTGTTGATGATTTCCTTCACTGTGGAAAAGATTTGTATTTTGGTGTAGTCCCAGCAATTTATTCTCATTTCCCTTGTTTCCCTTGTCTGCAGAGATAGATCAAGGAAAATGTTGCTATAGCTAATGTTCAAGAGATAAGTATGTTTTCTTCTAACAGTTTTATGGTTTCAGGTTTCACACTTAGGTCTTTAATCCATTTTCAGTATGTAGTTGTGGATGGTGTAATAAAGAGGTCTACTTTCTTTCTTCTGTTTTTTGGCATGTAGCTGTCCCTTTTTCAAAAAACTATTTATTGAAAAGAAAGTATTTTATTCATTGTGTTTTCTAGCTTCATTTGCTGTAGATTAATTGATAATATAAGTATGGTTTTATTTATGGATTCTCTATCCTGTTCCATTGATCCACATGTCTATATTTGTTCCATTACGATACAGTTCTGATTACTATAGCTTTGTAGTATATCTTTAAATCTGTGATTATACCTCCAAATTTGTAATTTTCTTTTTCTCAAGGTTATTTGAACTATTTGGGATTTTGTGGTTCCATAAAAATTCTCGGTTTATTTATTCCTGTGGGGGGGAGAATGGCATTTTTGATAGGGATTGCATTGAATTTGTAGATTGCTTTGGGTAGTATGGACATTTTAATAATATTAATTCTTCTGAGCTATAAGAATGGTATAGGTTTCCATTTCTTCATTTTGTCTTTAATTTTTTTCATCAATGTTATATAGTTTTCAGAGTACAGGAATTTAACCTCCTTGATTAAATTTATTCCCAGGTATTTTATTATTCTTGGTGAAAGTGTAAATGAGATTGTTTTCCCAATTTCTTTCTGCTAATTTGTTATTATAGTCTTACAATGATTTTTGTATATTAATTTTCTATCCTGCAATTTTATTGAATTCATTTATTAGTTCTAATGGTTTTATGGTAGAGTGTTTGGGATTGTCTATGTATAGTAATTATGTCATCTGCAAATAGTAACATTTATATGTTACCAATTTGGATGTCCTTTATTTCTTTTATTGTTTAATTGTTGCAGCTAGAACTTCCAGTGTGGTGTTGAATAAAAGTGGTGAGAGTGACCAAAAAACAAGAGCCTAGGACTTGACGGATTCCCTGGGGAATTCTACCAAATATTCAAAGAAATAAAACCCATTCTCCCGAAACTGTTTCAAAAAATAGAAACAGGGGCACCTGGGTGGCTCAGTGGGTTAAAGCCTCTGACTTCAGCTCGGGTCATGATCTCAGGGTCCTGGGATCGAGCCCCACATCGGGCTCTCTGCTCAGCGGGGAGCCTGCTTCCCCCTCTCTCTCTGCCTGCTTGTGATCCCTCTCTCTCTCTCTCTCTCTGTCAAATAAATAAATAAAATTTAAAAAAAAAATAGAAACAGAAGGAAAACTTTCAGACTCTTCTGTGAAGCCAGCATTACCCTGATCCCCAAACCAGGAAAAGACCCCATCCCAAAGGAGAATTTCAGACCAATGTCCCTGATGAATATGGATGCCAAGATTCTCAACAAGATCTTAGCTAATATGACCCAACAGCACATTAAAAAGATTATTTATCATGACAAGGTGGAATTTATCCCTGGGATGCAAGTGTGGTTCAACATTCACAAATCAATCAATGTGATAGAACAAATCAATAAGAGAAAAGAACCACATGGTCCTCTCAATTGATGCAGAAAAAGCATTTGACAAAATACAGCATCCCTTTCTGAGTAAATCTCTTCAAAGTATAGGGATAGAAGGAACATTCCTCAACTTCATAAAATCTATGTATGAAAAGCCCACAGCAAATATCATTCTCAATGCGGAAAAGCTGACAGCCTTCCCTTTGAGATCAGGAACACAACAAGAATGCCCACTCTCACCACTCTTGTTCAACATAGTACTAGAAGTCCTAGCGATAGCAATCAGACAAAAAAAGAAATAAAAGGTATTCAAATTGGCAAAGAAGAAGTCAAACTCTCTCTCTTCACAGATGGCATGATATTTTATATGGAAAACCCAAAAGACTCCATCCCCAAACTACTAGAACTCATACAGCAATTCAGGAATGTGGCAGGATACAAAATCAGTGCACAGAAATCAGTTGCTTTCTTATACACTAACAATGAAAATGTGGACAGGGAAATTAGAGAATTGATTCCATTTACTATAGCACCAAGAACCATAAGATACCTGGGAATAAACCTAACCGAAGAAGTAAAAGATCTGTACTCGAGAAACTACAGAACACTCATGAAAGAAATTGAAGAAGACACAAAAGGGTGGAAAAGTATTCCGTGTTCATGGATTGCAAGAACAAACATTGTTAAAATGTCTATACTGCCCAGAGGAATCTATACTTTCAATGCCATCCCAATGAAAATTCCACTGGCATTTTTCAAAGAGCTGGAAGAAACAATCTCAAAATTTGTATGGAACCATAAAAGACCCGAATTGCTAAGGAAATGTTGAAAAAGAAAAACAAAGCTGGGGGCATCACGTTGCCTGATTTCAAGCTTTACTACAAAGCGGTGATCACCAAGACAGCTTGGTACTGGCACAAAAACAGACACATAGACCAGTGGAACAAAATAGAGAGCCCAGATATGGACCCACAACTCTATGGCCAAATAATCTTCGACAAAACAGGAGAAAATATCCAGTGGAAAAAAGACAGTCTCTTCAATAAATGGTGCTGGGATAATTGGACAGCTATATGGAGAAGAATGAAACTTGACCATTCTCTTACACCATACTTGAAGATAAACTCAAAATGGATAAAAGACCTCAACATGAGGCAGGAATCTATCAATCTATTCTAGAGGAGAACATAGGCAGTAACCTTTTCGACATCGGCCACAGCAACTTCTTTCAAAACATGTCTCCAAAGGCAAAGGAAACAAAAGCAAAAATGAACCTTTGGGACTTCATCAAGATAAAAAGCTTCTGCACAGCAAATGAAACAGTCAACAAAACATCAACAAACAAAACAAACAGGTGGGGGGATGGATGAGCCTGGTGGTGGGTAGTGAGGAGGGAACGTATTGAATGGAGCACTAGGGGGGCACCTGGGTGGCTCAGTGGATTAAAGCCTCTGCCTTCAGCTCAGGTCATGATCTCAGGGTCCTGGGATCGAGCCCCACATCGGGCTCTCTGCTCAGCAGGGAGCCTGCTTCCCCCTCTCTCTCTGCCTGCTTGTGATCTCTCTCTCTCTCTCTCTCTCTCTCTCTGTCAAATAAATAAATAAAATCTTTAAAAAAAAAAAAAAGAATGGAGCACTAGGTGTGGTGCATGAACAATGAATCTTAGAACACTGAAAAAATAAAATAAAATTTAAAAAAAAAGTAGTGAGAGTGGACATCCTTGTTTCTGATCTTAGATGAAAAGGTTTCAGTATCTCAATACTTAGTATGATATTAATTGTGGGATTGTCACTTATAGCTTTTATTATCTTGAGTATGTTCCTGCTAAACCCACTTTGTTGAGTTCTTATGAATGAATGTTGAATTATAACATGCTTTTTCTGTACTTCTGAGGTGATCATATGATGTTTAGCCTTCATTGTGTTATTGTGCTGTATCATACTGATTAGTTTTGTGGATATTGAACCCCCCTTGTATTCCTGGAATAAATCCTACTTGATCATAATGAATTATATGTTTAGTGTATTCTTGAATTTAGGTTGCTAGTATATTTTTGAGGATTTTTCATCTATGTTCATCAGGAATATTGGTCTGTAGATTTTTTTCTTGTAGTTCTTTATCTGATTTTGGTATCATGGTTACGCTGGCCACATTAAAATAATTTGGAAGCTTTCTTTTCTAATTTTTGGAATTGTTTGAGTAAAGTAGGTATTGACTCTTTGAATGTTTGCTAGAATTCATCTATGGAGCCATCTGGTCATGGACTTTTGTTTGTTGGGAGTTTTTCAATTACTGATTTAATTTCATTAGTAGTAATTGGTCTATTCAAATTTTGTATTTCTTCCTGATTCAGTTTTTTTTTTTTTTTGGAAGATTGCATGTTTCTAGGATTTACCCATTTCTTCTAGGCTGCCCAATTTGTTGACATATAACTTTTCATAGTAGTCTCTTACAGAGACCTTTTTATTTATGTGGTATTGGTTTTTACTTCTCTTTCACCTCTGTTTTTATTTAGTTGAGTTCTCTTTTTCTTGATTCTGGCTAAAGCTTTATCAATTGTGTTTATCTTTTCAAAGAACTAGCTCTACGTTGCCTTGATTTTTTCCATTGTTTTTTAATCTTTATTTCATTTATTTCTACTTTATTATTCTTTCCTTCCTTTTTCTAACTTTGAGCTTTATTTCTTCTTTTTTTTCTTTAGGTGTAAGGTTTCTTCTTCTTTTTCTTCTAAGGTGTAAGGTGTAAGATTTTCTTTTTTTTTTTTTTTATAGATAGGCTTGTATTGCTATAAACTTTACTTTTAGAACAGCCTGTCCCTGTGTCCCAAGACTTTGGACTGTTGTGTGTTCATTCACATTTGTCTCCATGTGCTTTTTCTCTTTGATTTCTTCATTGATTCATTGGTTGTTAATAGAATGTTGTTTAGCCTCCATGTGTTTGTGATTTCCCCCAAGGTTTTTTCTCATAATTGATTTCATACCATTGTGACTAGAGGCAAAGATTCTTAATATGATTTCAGTCTTCTTAAATTTATTGAGACTTGTTTTGTGACCTAATGTGATCTCTCCTAGAGAATGTTCCATCCGCACTTGAGAAAAATGTGTTTTCTTTGTATTTGGATGAAATACTCTGTATATATCTCTTAAGTCTATCTGGTCTATAGTGTAGGTTGAAGCAACAGTTGCCTTACTGATTTCTGTCTGAATTTTCTATGCATTGATGTAAGTAGTGTGTTAAAGCACCCTACTAATGTTGTATTACTAATATTGTATTACTATCAATTGCTCCCTGAATATCTGTCAACATTTGCTATATGCATTTAGGTGGCCCTAAGTTGGGTGCATAGATATTGCAATTATCATATCTTCTTGATGGATTGCTCCATTTATCATTATCTAATGTCCTTCTTTGTTTCTTGTTATAGTCATTGCTTTGAAGCATATTTTGTGTGATGTTACCCAACTTCATTTTCACTTCCATTTGCATAGAATACCTTTTTTCATCTCTTCACTTTCAGTCTGTATGAATCTTTAGGTTTGATGTTAGTTTTGTTGGCATGATATAGGTGGATCTTGTGTTTTTCATCCAGTCACCCCATGTCTTTTGATTGAAATATTTAGTTCATTCACATGTAAAGTAATTACGGATACGTATATCTAAATGCCATTTTGTTAACTGTTTTCTGGCTGTTTTCATAGTTTGTCTCTGTTCCTTTCTTCTCTTGCTCCGTTTCCTTAAAGTTCGATGCCTTTCTTTAATTTTATGCTGGAGTTCTTTTGTTTTTGTTTGTGTTTGTATTATAGGTCTTTGGTTTGTGGTTACCATGAAGTTTCTATATTACATCCTAAGTGTAGAGCAATCTATAGTAAGCTAATAGATGCTTAAGTTCAAATACATTCTTTAAAAAAAATCAACTTCATTTTTATGCCTCCATATTTTATGTTTATGATGTTATATTTTTATTTTATGATTCCCTTAAATAATCTTCTATATACAATTGGTTTTACTACTTTTACCTTTTAAACTTCATACTAGGTTTATAAGTGATTGATCTACTACTATGTTTGCTTTTATTTGTGGATTTTTTTCTTTAATAATTTTCTTCTAATTTTGACCTTCTCTCTTTTTTTTAAAGAAGACCTTTAACAATTCTTGTAAGGCTGGTTTACTGGTCATGAACTCCTTTCACTTCTGTTTGGAGAACTATTTCAATTCTGTATAATAACTTTACTGTGTAGAGTATTCTTGGTTGTAAGTTTTTTTTTTCTTTTTAGTACTTTGTACATATTATGGCACTCCTCTCTGGCTTGCTAACCTCTTGCTGAAAAATCAGCTGCTAACCTAAAGGAGTTTTCCTTTTATGTAACTATATTTGCATCTCTTTTGGTGCTTTTAAGATTTCCTCTTTATGTTTCATCTTTGACCTTTTTTTTATCTTTGACATTTTAATTATCTTGTTTCTTGGTGAACATTTTCGGTTCATCTCCTTTGGGACCCTCTGCACTTATTGGAACTGGATGTTTCTTTTCTTTCCCACATTAAGGAAGTTTTCAGCTACTACTTCTTCAAATAAGTTTTCTGCTCCTTTATGTCTCTCTAGTTCTGGAACCTCTATAATGCAAATGTTACTATGCCTGATATTGTCCTAAAGGTTTGTCAATCCATTCTTGTTTTTTAAAATTTTTTTTCTTTTTGCTGTTCATCTTGGGTGTGTCCCCTTGTCCTGTTTTTGATGTAGTCAATCTGGTCTGAATTCTAATTTTCTGTTGATTCTTTCTACTGCTTCTTTTTTATTTCAGTTATTTTATTTTTCAACTCTAATTGGTTTTTATACTTTGTGTCTTTTTGTTGAAGTACTCACTGAATTCATACACTCTTTTCTCATGTTCAGCAACCATCTTTAGGATCATTATTTTGAACTCTTTATCAGGCAGATGGTTTATCTCTGTTTCATTTAATTCTTTTTCTGAAATTTTATCTTGTTCTTTCATTTAAAGTATATACCTTTGTATCCTCATTTTGCTTGACTTTCTGCCTTTGTTTCTATCAATTAAGTAGAACAGCTATTTCTTCTAGACGTGAGGAAGTGGGCTTCCCTTCTGTAAACGGCATGTGTCTAGTAGGTTTGCTTGGCTGTCTAGAGCTCTAGCATGTGTTGATTGGGGTTCCTAGGGTACTCTATGCTGAGACCACCCTG
The DNA here is from genome assembly GCA_028646535.1 of Procyon lotor. Lineage (NCBI taxonomy): Eukaryota > Metazoa > Chordata > Mammalia > Carnivora > Procyonidae > Procyon > Procyon lotor. The sequence goes on from CM053612.1 coordinate 47,561,815, forward strand.
GTGGGATGGCTGGAACCAAAGGAAGCTTAGGCAAGGATGTCTCGGGGTGCTCTGTTCATGGAGAGGGAGCTGAATGGGCAATAGTAGCTGAAGTAGGTACAGGCTAGGAGGTCCTAGGGTACTTCTCACAGAAGGTGCCCTGGTAAGTCATACAGAGCCAATGTGGGGTCATACAGAGCCAATGTGGGTATGAGCTTAGAGTATTCTGAGATGCTTTGTGCCCGTGTTGCCTTGGATAAATGACTGGAGCATTACTGGTTGCTGTCCAGGGGTGTTCTGGTGTGTTCCATCCAGGATTACCTTGGTGGGACTGTTGGACGTTGGTGGGTATTGTGGAGGGGCATCTTGGAGAGATGCTGGCTGGTGTGAGTTAGGGACCCAAGCATGCCGAGGTGGCAGGCTGGCTGGGGCACCCAGACTCTACTTTTGGGTGCATTATCTAGTTGGAGGGGCAAAATAAACTGGCATTTGCCAGCCCCTCAGCCTCCCAAGAGAGTTCCAGAGGCTCTCTCATCATTTTGCAGAGCTCTAGGGTTGGGGTTTCTTTTTAGTCTACTTCTTCTTTAAACTGAAGCTTTTTTTCCCCCTATGCCAAGGGATTTTGAAGCCACTATGGGATAACAGTCTAGGGAAACTCTGAGGTGGTGGGCAGGCTAGGGCACCTGGATCCTGCTCCTATCTAGACTGTCAAGGTGGAAGAGCAATGTAAACAATGGCACTCACCAGTCCCTCTGAAACTCAACAGAGTTCCAGGAAGTTTCTGATGTTTGGTGGAGGATTAGTTCCTTTATTTTCTTGTTGCTCTTTTAGGCTACAGCTTTTTTTCTGTGCCCACAGAAGATGAATTTGCTCCTAGTACTCTCTCTCCCCACTGCAGTTCACAGTATTGGGGGTGTTCCTATCATTATTGTGTCTGTCTCTTACCTGCTATTCTCTATGTGGTCCCTATAATCTTCGTGGTGTAGAAGCTGCTCAGTCAGCCCTTAGTTCTTCAGGAGGAATTTTTCTATATGTAGGCATAGATTTGGTGTGTCTCTGAAGGAGGTTAGTTCAAGGTCTTCCTGAACTTCATCATCTTGGATCCTTCTAGTTTTTTTATTTCAGCCTGATAAAGACCATCTACAACATCCTATACCTGGGGGTGCCTGGATGGCTCAGTTGATTAAGCATCTGCCTTTGGCTCAGGCCATGATCCCAGGGACCTGGGATGGAGTCCCTCATCAGGCTCCCTGCTCAGCAGGAGCCTGCTTCTCCCTCTCCCCTCTGTCCCTCCCCGCCACTCATGCTCTCCCTCTCTCTCTAATGCGTTCACTCTCTCACTCCCTCTTGAATGAATAAATAAAAATTTTAAAACAAAACACAAAAACACCCTATACCTGAAATCATATTAATGGCAAGAAAGTAGATGCTTTCCCTTTAATATCAGGAACAAGGCAAGGATGTCTTCTCTTACCACTCTAATTTATCTTTGTACTAAAAGTCTTACTTAAGGCAAAAAGAGAAAAATGAAGTAAAAGGTATACAGTTTGAGAATGAAGAAATAAAACTTTGCAGATGACATGACTGTCTATGTAGAAAAAACAATTGACAAAAATTATTTGAGTTAACAAGCAATTGTACCAATTTTAGAGGCTACAAAGACAATGCACAAAAATCAATTACTTTCTTATATACCAGCAATGAGTGGATAGCAATTTGAAATTTAAAAGGCAACACCATTTACATTAACACTGAAAAAAATCAATATTTAGGTATAAATCTAACAAAATATATGTAAAAGCTATATGAGGAAAGCTTTAAAATGCAGATGAAATAAATCAAAGGAGATGCAAATGTCTGGTAAGATAGTCCATGTTCATGGATAAGAAGACATGATGTTGTTAAGATGTTAATTATTCCCCCCATTATCTCTAGATTTACACCACCTCAATAAAAATACCAGAAAGGTACATTGTGGATAAAAAAACAAACTGATTCTGATGCTCATATGAAAAGGAAAAAAAAGGTCCAGATTAGCCAACATAGTATTAAAAAGAATAAAGTTGAAGGACTGACACTATCTAACTTAAATGCTTAATATGAAGCTACACTGGTCAAGATAGTGCAGTATAAGTAAACTAACAGACAAATAGATCAATAGATAGAATAGAGAGCCAAGAAATAGACCCACACAAATATGGTCAACTGATTTTGGGAAAAGAACATAGAAATTCAATGGCAAAAGATAGTGTTTTAACAAATGGTACTAAAGCCACTAGACATCCACATGGCAAAAAAAAAAAATCTATATACTGACCTTACATTTTACACAAAAACTACCTCAAAATGGATCACAGATCTAAATGTAAAATTTCAAACTATAAAAGTTTTAGAAGATAAATTAGAAGAAAATCTAGGTGATCTTACATTTGGCAATAAGTTTATAGATACACACCAAATGCACATGTGAAATAGAAATTTGAAAATTAGACCTCATTAAGACTTAAAAAACATCTCCTGTGCAATAGACACTATTAAGAGAATGAAAAGGGAAGCTATAGAGGGGAAAAATGTATTTACAAAACACATATGTGATGTTCTATAAGCATCTGAAAAAAATTAAAGCCATATATGAAAACCCACAGTGAACATCATACTCAGTGATGAAAAACTGAGTTTTTCCTCTAGTCAGAAAGAAGACAAGAATGTCCACTACCACCACTTTTTTTCAATGTAATAATAGAAGTTTTAGCTGCAGTAATCAGAGAAAAAAGGAAATAGAAGGCCTGCAAATTGTTAAGAAGAATTAAACTGTCACTATTTGCAGATGACATGATATTATACATAGAAAATCCTAAAGACTCCACCAATAAACTATTGGAACTGATACAAATTTATTAAAGTTACAGGACACATGGGGCGCCTGGGTAACTCAGTGGGTTAAAGCCTCTGCCTTCGGCTCAGGTCATGATCTCAGGGTCTTGGGATTGAGCCCTGCATCAGGCTCTCTGCTCAGCAGGGAGCCTGCTTCTTCCTCTCTCTCTGCCTGCCTTTCTGCCTACTTATGATCTCTGTCAAATAAATAAATAAAATCTAAAAGAAAAAAAAAGTTACAGGGCATGAAATTAATCTACAAGAATTGCATTTATATATAATAATAATAAAGTAGCATTCTTATGTAATAATATTTATACATAATATAGAATTATTTATATATAATAGAAATATATTTGCATTTCATATAATAATCATAATAAAGTAGAAGAAAGAGAAATTAAGAAAACATTCCCATTTACAATTTCACACACACACACAAAATGCTTAGGAATAAACTTAACCAAGGAAGTAGAAGAGCTATATTTTGGAAACTACAGAACATTGATGAAAGAAATTGAAGAAGACAAAACAAGTGGAAAGATATTCCATGCTCAAAAACTAGAAGAATCAATATTGTTAAAATGTCCTTACTACAGAAAGCAATCTACAGATTCAATGCAATCACCATCAAAATACCAATAATATTTTTCACAAAGCTAGAACAAATAATATTAAAATTTGTATGAAATTTCCAAAGACTAAAATCAATCTTGAGAAGGAACAAAAAAAAAGCTGGAGGTATCATAATCTCAGATTTCAAGATACACCACAAAGTTGCAGTAAGCAAAACAGTATGGTACTGGCACAAAAACAGACTGATAGATTAATGAAACAGAAGGAAGAACCCAGAAGTAAATCAAGACTTCTGTAGTCAATTAATGCATAACAAAGGCTGTAAAAATATCCATTTGGGAAAAGACAATCTCTTCAATAATTAGTGCTGAAAAACCCTGACAGCTGCATGCATAAGTATGAACTAGACCACTTCCCTACAAGTTAGGCAAAAACAAACCCAAAATTGATTAACAGATTAAGTGTTAAGCCCAAAACCATAAAAATCCTAGAAGAAAAATAGGCAATAATCTCTTAAACATTGACATTAGCAGCATTTTTCTAGATATGTCTCCTAAGGCAATGAAACAAAAGCAAAAATAAACTACTGGAACTAGACCAAAATAAGACCTTTTGCATGACAAAGGAAACCATCAACAAAACAAAAGTCAACCTATTGATGGGAGAGAATGTAAATGATGTATCTGGTTAAGGTCCAAAATATATAAAGAATTTACATAACTTGACACTAAAAACTCCACATAATCCAATTAAAAATGGGCAGAGGACCTGAACAAACATTTCTCTACAGAAGTCATATGGACAGCCAATTGATATATGAAAAGCTGGTCAGCATTGCTAATCATGAGGGAAATTCAAATCAAAACTACAATGAGAGTTGGTAGGGGGAGGTGGGTAGGGGATAAGCTAAGTGGGTAATAGGCATTAAGGAGAGAGCTTATGATGAGCACTGACTGTTATACATAAGTGATGAATCCCTAAATTTTACTCTGGAAACCAATATTACACTATGTTAATTAACTAGAATTTAAATAAAAATTTGAAAAAAAAACACAACACAAGGAGTTATCACCTTACAGCTATCAGAATGGCCAGAATCTTAAAGACAAGAAAGAATTAGCGTTGGTTAGGATGTGGGGAACAAAGAACCCTCATGCACTGTTGGTGGGAATGTAAATTGGTGCACCTACTGTGTAAGACGATATGGAAATGTGTCAAAAAATTAAAATTAGGGATACCAAATGATCCAGTAAATCCACTACTGAGTATTTACTCAAAGAGAATGAAAACACTAATTCAAAAAGATGTATGCACCGCTATCTTTATTGCAGCAATATTTGCAATAGCCAACATATGGAAGCAACCTAAGTGACCAATTATAAATGGGTAGATAAAGAACTAATAAATATACACAATGGAATATTACTCAAGCATAAAAAGGATGACATCTTAACATTTTTTATAACATGCATGGACCTAGAGTGTATTATACTGAATGAAATAAATCAGATGGGGGAGGCATTAGATGGTGGAGTTGTAGGGGGGCCCTATGCTTGCCTCATCCCTCCAACACAGACAGATAAATGTCAGATCATTCTGATCACCCAGGAAATCAATCTGAGGACTGAAAGAACAAAATTCACATCTAAAGGGAGAAAAATGGCCACATAGTGAAAGGTAAGAGTTGCAGAGAGTTGATTTGAAGGAGAAAAGAACTGTGGGTGCTATGGAGGGGTGGGAACCGTGATCTCAGAAAGAGGAGTGGGGAGGGTGAGAGAGAATAAAAGCAGGATACAGAGGACTGCACAAGATAAACTTTCCCGTAAACCACTGACCAGAAAAAGGAGAAGAGCTGACTATTACAAGTCTTTATAAGCAGTGGAGCTCAAAGTCTGAAGTTTTAGAAATCCATGCCATCTCCAGGTGGGCTTACTGGTGCTCCTGTGGGGAAGGAGGGCAGAGGCCCATGGGTGGACAGTGTGGTCTGAGGATCTCCTGGGTCACACAGGGTGGAACAGATCCCCTTCTTGGCGTGCATTGGGAAGAGGCAGCACTGCCTCTCAGGACAAAAGAGACAGGTGCCATTGAGCAGCTGAGGCACCTGCTGAAGGCAGCTAACCCGGAAACCAGCTTTTTGCTATGCTTTAGTGTAAAATTCCAGCCCCACTCAGTCATGTGACTACTTTTCTGGGACAAAACTGCACCAGATACAGCATGGTGAGACCTTACCCCAGAGGACCAGAGCAGGTATGTACCATGATGGGCCCCTAAAATTTGGAGCTTTGAAACCCAGCTGCATGCCTGAAATAAAACACAGGAGTACTGTGCCATGAGGCAGACAGATGGCTTGGACACAGGCAAGGTGAAGTGGGGGTTCTGAAAGGAGCTTGGAACACAAGAGGGGAAATTATTCACTCTTCTGTGAGGGTTTCCTGAATGGCAATGGGCACGAACTCCCCTCTCCAGGGATAAGAGAATGCAATGACGATATTTTCCACCTGTTCATCAGTATGGACAGACTTCAATGAGAAACATAGCACCCTCAGTAGATGCTGGAGTGGCATAGACCAAGCCCTGCCCCACAGTGCCCTGCAGATGTACCTTTACAAGGGCAAGATGCCTTGAGAAATAGCACAGCAGGTCCCTCTACCCAGAAGGCCAGCACAAATACCCTGTGTGCACCAACTCTAGTGATCATAGAATGGTGCGAATCTTCAGCTCTAGGGGAAATAGGATCTAGCCTTTTTAAACAATATACTTTTTTTTTTTAAACACACCTAGATAAAATTCACCACACCTTGGATCAGGTCCAAACACTCCTCACTGCAGGCAAGGAGAAACTCTACAGAGGACTGATCTGAGGGCAAGAGCTGCTAAAACACAGCAGTAGAGTGCACACAGTGTACACCATAAAAGTTCCTAAAGTACCAGGGCCTGGACATTATATGACCTCTTCTTAATATAAACATTACTCTCAGGAGCAGAAAATGTAACAGCTTTTCCTAACACACTGTAGACAGAGGCCTAAGCAAAATCCAAAGATGGAGAAATCTCATCCCAAAAGAAAGATTTGGAAGAGATCATGGTCAGGGATCTCATCAGAACAGATACAATTAATATGTCTGAACTATAATTTAAAACAACAGTCATAAGGATATCACCTGGGCTTGAGAAAAGCATAGAAGACACTAGAGAATCCCTTCCTGCAGAGATTAAAGAACTAAAAACTAATCATGCCTAAATAAAAAAATGCTATAACTGAGATTCGAAACTGACTGGATGCAATAACAATGAGGATGGACAAAGCAGAGGAACAAATAAGTGACACAGAAGATAAAATTATGGAAAATAATGAAGCTGAAAAGAAGAGGGAAAGAAAAGTATTGGATCACAAGTGCTTACTTAGGGAACTCAGCAGCTCCATAAAGTGTAATAATATTCATTTCATAGGTATCACAGAAAAAGAAGAGAGGGAAAAGGGGGCAGAAGGTTTATTTGAAACTTCCCTAATCTGGGGAAGGGAACAATCATCCAAATCCAGGAAGAACAGAGAACTCCAATCAAATTCAACAAAAGCCACCCGACATCAAGACACATCATTGTATGATCTGCAAAATATAGAGATAAAGAAATAATCCTGAATGCAGCAAGGGAAAAGAAATCCCTAACCTACAAGGGAAGACAAATCAGGTTAGCAGTAGAGTTCTCCACAGAAGCCTGGCAGGCCAGAAGACAGTGGCAAGATATACTCAGTGTGTTGAAGGGGAAAAATATGCAGCCAAGAATACTTTATCCAGCAAGCCTCTCATTCAAAATAGGAGAGATAAAGTGCTTCCCAGACTCCCCACCCCTTCCCCCTCAGTCAAACAAAACAAAACAAAACAATGAAAGGAATTCATGACCATTAAACCAGCCCTGCAAGAAACATTAAAGGGGACAGATTAAGTGGGAAAGACCTAAAATGACAAAGACAAGAAAGGAACAGTGGGAATCTCCATGAACACTGACTTTACAGGTAAAACAATGGCACTAAGTTCTATCTATCAAGAATTACTCTGCATGTAAATGGGCTAAATGCTCCAATCAAAAGAAATAGGGTATTGGAATGGATAAAAATGCAAGACACATTTACATGCTGCTTATAAGAGACTCATTTTAGACCTAAAGATGTCTCCACATTGAAAGTGAGAAGATGGAGATACATAGATCATGCTAATGGACACCAAAAGAAAGACAGAGTAACCACACTTATATCAGACAAACTAGATTTTAAAACCAAAGATGGTAGCAAGAGATGAGCTAAAGACTGTAGTCAGAGATACAAAGGACACTTTATCATTCTTAAAGGGTCTATCCAACAAGAAGATCTAACAATTATAAATATTTATTCCCCAACTTGGGAGCAGCCAACTATATAAATCAATGAATAACAAACATAAAGAAACTCATTGATAATAATATAATAATTGTAGGTGTCTTTAGCACCCCACTTACAGCAATGGACAGATAATCTAAGCAGAAAATTAACATGGAAATAGTGGCTTTGAATGATACACTGGACCAAATGGACTGAACAGATATATTCAGAACATTTCACCCCAAAGTAGCAGAATACATATTCTTTTCAAATGCACATGGAACATTCTCCAGAATAGATCACACACCAAGTCAAAAAGGAGCCCTCAAAAAATACAAAAAGATTGAGATCATACTATGTACATTTTCAGATAACAATGCTAGGATGCCTAAAGTCGACCATAAGAAAAAATAGGAAAGACCACAAATACATGCAGGTTAAAGAACATCATACTAAAGAATAAGTGGGTTAACCAGGAAATTAAAGAAGAAATAAAAGAAAATACATGGAAGCAACTGAAACTGAAAAAAACAACAACCAAAACCTTTGGGATGCAGCAAAGGTGATCTTAAAATGGAAGTATATAGCAATATAGGCCTACCCTGGAAGCAAGAAAAATCTCAAATACACAAATTAAACCTACACCTTAAAGGAGCTAGGAAAGAAATAGCAAATAAAGCCTAATACCAGAAGAAGAATGGAAATAATAAAGATTAGAGCAGAAATAAACCATACAGAAATAACCATAACAACAAAAACTCAGTACAACAGATCAATGAAAGTAAGAGCTGGTTTTTCGAAAGACCGAATAAAATTGATAAACCCCTGCCACACTTACTAAAATGAAAAGAGAAAGACCCAAATAAATAAAATCACTAGGGAAAGAAGAGAGATCAAAACCAATACCACAGAAATACAAACAATTATAAGAGAATATTATGAAACATCATGTGCCAACCATACACAAAAGTAAATTCAAAATGGATGAAAGACCTAAATGTGAGACAGGAATCCATTAATATCCTACAGAAGAACACAGGCAGCCACCTCTTTGACCTTCACCTTTGCAACTTCTTACTAGACACATCCTTGGAGACAAGGGAAACAAAACCAAAAATGAACTCATGACTTCATCAAGATACAAAGCTTTTGCACAGTGAAAGAAATGATGGGAAAAAAAAAACCTAAAAGGCACCCTATGTTATGGGAGAAGATATTTGTAAATGACATATCCAATAAAGGGTTAATATCCAAAATCTATAAAAAACTTATCAAACTAGAAACCAATAATCCAGTTAATCAGAAAACCAATAATGCAGTTAAGAAATGAGCAGAAGACATGACTAGACATTTTTCCAAAGAAGATATACAGATGGCTAACAGACACATGAAAAGATGCTCAGCATTACTCATCATCAGGGAAATGCAGTCAAAATCACAATGAGATACCACCTCACTCACACCTGTCAGAATGGCTAAAATTAACAACACAGGAAACGAAAGATATTGGTGAGGATGTGGAGAAAGAGGAACCCTTCTACACTGTTGGTGGGAATGCAAACTTGTGAAACCACTCTGGAAAACAGTATGGAGGTTCCTCAAAAAGTAAAAAATAGAACTATCCTACTATCTAGCAATTGAAATACTAGGTATTTACCCAGAGGATACAAAAATACTGATTCAAAGGGGCACGTGTACCCCAATGTTTACAGTAGCATTATCAACAATAGCCAAATTATGGAAAGAGCCCAAATGTCTATTCACTGATGAATAGATAAAGAAGCTGTGGTATATATATAATGGAATATTACTCAGCCACCCAAAGAATGAAATCTTGTCATTTGCAGTAACAAGGGTGGAGCTAGAGTATACTACACTGAGCAAAATAAGTTAGGGAAAAACAAATACCATGTGATTCCACTCATATTTGGAATTTAAGAAACAAAGCAGGTAAACATATGGAAAAAAAAAAGAGAGAGGGAAAGAAACCATAAGAGAGTTTTCATGATGGAGAACAAATTGTGGGCTGATGGAGGGATGTGGGTTGGGGATGGGCAAAATGAATGGGTGATGGGTATCAAGAAGGGCACTTATAATGAACACTGGGAGTTGTATGTAATTGATGAATCACTAAATTCTCTCCTGAAACTATTATTACCCTATATGTTAACTACCTAGAATTTAGATAAAAATTGAAACAAAATAATTAGAGAGAGAAATACTATGTATCACTTATATGTGGAATCTAAAAACAAAACAAACCAATAAACAGAAACAAAGAACAAAGCAAATTATCTAATATAGAGAACAAACTAGTGGTTGTCAGATGGTAGGTGGGTTGGGGTATTCATGAAGCAGATAAAAGAGATTGAGAGATACAAACTTCTTATAAATAAATAAATCACAGACATGAAAATTATAGCCTATGGAAAATATTCAATAATACTGCAATAATTATTTATGGTGACAGACAGTGGCTACACTGATCACAGTGGGAACTGAGTTATTATGTACATGATTCTTAGATAAATATGTCATATACCTGAAACAAATATAACATTATATGTTAATGACAGTTGAGTAAGAAAGTAGACAAAAGATCTGAACAGACATCTCATCTAAGAAGTTATAGAGATGGTAAATAGGAATAACAGAAAATGTTTACTATTAGTATGTTATTGGGGAATTGCAAATTAAAATAACGAGATAGCACTAAACACCTATTAGAATGAGTTAAATCCAAATAACTGGCACTGCCAAATGCTGGTAAGGATATTGAGTGAGATTCTCAATCATTGCTGTTGGGAATGAAAAAAGGTGTAGTCACTTTGAAGATAGTTTGTACTGTGCTAAGTGAAATAAGTCAAGCAGAGAAAGACAATAATCATATGGTTTCACTCTTATGTGGATCATAAGGAATAGCACAGAGAATCATGGGGGAAGGGCAGGAAAACTGAATGGAAAGACATCAGAGAGGGAGATAAACCGTGAGAGACTCTGGTCTCTGGGAAACAAACTGAGGGTTCTAGAAGGGAGCAGGGTGAAGGGAAAGAGTAACTGGGTGATGGGTATTAAGCAGGGCATGTGATGTGATGAGCCCTGCTACACACAACTAATGGATCATTGAATATTACATAAAAAACTAATGAAGTACTATATGTTGGCTAATTTAACATAATAAAAAAAAGAAGACAGCTTGGAAGTTTCTAAAAAAAAAAAAAAAACCCCAAAAACAAACAAACAAACAAACAAAAAACAATCTTACCATATGATCCAGTAATCACACACTGTGGTATTTGTCAAAATTAGTTGAGCACTTATAGCCACACAAAAACTTCTATACATCAAAAACTAATGATGTATTATATGTTGGCTAATTTACCAAAATAAAAAAAAATAGGGGCACTTGGGTGCCTCTGTAAGTTAAGCGTCCGCCTTCTACTCAGGTCATGATCCCAGGGTGCTGGGATCAAGCCCTGCATCAGGCTCTCTGCTCAGCAAGGAGCCTGCTTCTCCCTCTCCCTCTGCCTACGGCTCTGCCTACTTGGGCTCTCTATCAAATAAATAAATAAAATCTTTAAAAAATAAAAAATAAACAAACTTCTATACAGATGTTTATAGCAGTTTTATTCATAATTTTCAAAAATTGGAAGCAAGAAAAATGTCATTCAGTAGATGAATGAACAACCTGGGTGCATACACACAATGGAATATTATGCAATAGTAAAAAAAAATTGATCAAGCTCCAAATAGACACAGGAACCTTAACTGCGCATTGCTAAGTGAAAGAAGCCAAGGTGAGAAGGTAGATACAGTATGATTCCAACTACATGATATTCTGGAAAATATTTTGGCAAAACTCATAGAAATGTACAACAGAGTGAAGCTCTATATAAAATATGGATTTAACTTAATAATATTTTGTCTATTGATTCATTAATTCTAACAAATGTACCACAACAGTTCTGGAGGAGAGAAGGCATATGAAACTTCTGTTTACTTTCTGTTAGATTTCTCTGGAAATCTAACCGTGTTCTAAGAAGTAGTCTATTAATAAAATGTGGAAAGAGAAAAAGATGGTAAAGTCACTGTGAAAAATAGTTTGTCAGTTACTCAAAAAGTTAAACATAGTATTACCATATAAACCACAATTCTACTTCTATGTATATATACCAAAGTATTAAAAACAGATATTCAAACAAAACACTGTACACAAACTTTCATAGCAGCACTAATCACAATGGCCAAAACGTGGAGACAAATCAAATGTCCATAAACAAAGGAACTGATAAATAAAATGCATCATATCTGTACAGTGGAATATTATTTAGCCATAAAAGGGAATGAAATACATATACATTCTACATAAATAAGCTTCAGAAATATTATGCTAAGTGAAAGAAACCAGACACAAGAGTTCAAAAACTATATGAATTGATTTATATGAAATATTCAGAATAGGAAAGTACATGGAGACAGAAAACAGATTAGTGGTTGCTATTAGCTGGGGAGAGGGGAAAAGGTAGAAGTGATTGCTTAATGCATATGGGGTTTACTTTTGGAATGAAAACATTTTGGAATTAGATAGAAGTGATGTGTGCACAACATTGTGATTATACTAAATGACTGAATCATACACTTTTAAAATGGTTGATTTTATGTTATGTGAATTTTTTTTAATGAAAGGATTTAAAAAAAGGAAAGCAAGGATTTTTCCTTTAGGTGGGGCATCTCCAACTGGCCTGTTTAAAAGCAAGTTTCCATAAACTGTACAACGGTCAGTATGTCTACATCATTTCAAATGTGTTAACATTCAAAGCAGTGAGCTGCTAGAATCCGGAAAATAATCCTCTGAGCAAAGCACTGCAATCAGAGAAATCTGGTGGCTATGTAATAGTGCTTGAACTCCAAATTAATAACCTATTAAAGAAGAATACTAATTCCAGTTTTGCAGGGTTACTGTGAAAATTAGAATTAAACACGGATAGTAATTAGCACGGTGCATGGCACAGTATGATTTTATTAAACCAATTTTCTCATACTGTTAGATGAAGTGATATATCATTTAATAACTTCTATTTTACATTGATTAAATAAGATCCAAATTTTGTTATTGACTATGTATCATTTAAATAAGTAAAATATGTATTATTCAATATGGAGTTGAAAATTTATCAACAAATGAGTTAGTAAATATAAATCTTGTGTCAAACTAGCTTTAGAGAATGAAGAAAGGAATCCTGACCAATTTTAAACTGACTATACTACTTATTTAAAACTTTCTGTCAATCAATATTAAATCAGGTGAAAAAAATCTTAACACAGTGATTCTCAAACTTTAGTCTATATCAGAATCATCTGGAGGGTTTTGGGTCCCTATCATCAGAGTTTTTAATTCATTTTGTCTCTGGCAAAGACTAGATAAGTTGGAGTTCTAACAAGTTTCCAGGTGATGGTGATAAGAACCTTTGACTTAGGGCATCACTGTTAATACTTCACATTTGAGACCATAATCATGCAAACAGGCATATCGTTTACACACATTGTTAGTGAGATTTAATTCACTGAATTTATTGCACTCATATGTTTGTTCACGCTGCTCTCTTAACTGCTTTGATATTTAATAAACCAGTTCACTGAAGTTGTTACTCAAAATGTGATTTTCCTTAGATTATTTCAAAGAATTCTCTATGCTAAGTTAGTCATTACAAGCATTGATTTTCCCTTTGGTAGCTTTTTGGTGATGGCTTAAACTGTAAAAACAAACAAAAACAAACCAACAAAAAACCCCTGATACCTGGAAAAAGGATCCGTATTTCTCCTACATACTGTGTATATGTCATAGTCAAATAAGCAATTTTCATTCTTCTGGGAAAGCAGTCTTTTCCATATTTTAAATGACATTTACCAACTAAAAGAGCATTACTGGAGGCACCTGGGTAGCGCAGTTGGTTAAGCACCTGAATCTTGATTTCAGCTCAGGTCATAATCTCAGTGTTGTGAGATAAAGCTCTGCGTTGGGCTCCATGCTCTGCATGTGGTCTGCTTGAGGTTCTCTCTTTTCCTCTACCCCTCTCCACCTCTCTCTCAAATAAATAAATCTTTAAAAAATAGCATTACTGTAAATTACTGTAAAAATGTTAGTTTTCTGTATTTCAGGAAAAAGTTTACAGCTCTTTTTTGGTGCAAAACTGGTATTTTTTTATTTTTATTTTTTATTGTGTTCAGTTAGCCACTGTATAGTACATAATTAGTCCTTGATGCAGTGTTCAGTGATTCATTAGTTAAGTATAACACCTTGTGCTCATCATAGCACATGCCCTCCTCAATACCCATCACCCTGTTTTAGACCTTACATTTTGTTACTCAACGTTTCTGAAACTTAGGGTTGTATAATCCTATAGGTAATATGCAAATGATATATATTAAATGATTTTTATAGTAATGTAGTAACTTTCTCTTGGAGAAGAATTTAGTGGCATGTAGATTTGAGTTGGAATTCCCACTGCAGCATTTTTTTGTATTAACACTTATCCTACCAGATGCTGCATGGCATCACAATAGGAAATATATAGGACAACAAAGAAATTGAAGTTTTAAAAAATAAAGCAATGAACTGAATGTGAGAATTGAAGAGGAGGCAGAATGGTAGTGATAATGATATTATGATGACTCTATTGCTCCACTAAAAGCTGGAACTGGCTTCCAAATATTAGCACTGGCTGCATTGAAATACATAGTTTGCTAAATGAGAGTAAAGAAAAGAGATTTCTGACTCTGATAAATGCAAATATAAAACATGTTTCCCAAGCACAGAATGGGTTGTACAGAGAAACTAACATGAGCAGAATCTACAGTCATTTATCTTCTATGGCTAAGGGGAAATGTGTCAGGAAGCTAGACTATAGTTACTGAGCCTGATACAATATTTTAATATTTTTCCAGGTTGAAAGCTGATTGTCAATATTGTAGAATTGAAAAGGTAAAAGTGTGAAGACAAACACGTGAGTCCTAAAACCAAAATGTAAATGGTACCAAACACTTATACCAGAGATCTCACAGTCACAAATTCTGATTGCATCACTATGGAATATTTCTTATGTTTCCAAATGTAAGAACATATAGCAGAAATGAAAGAAAGCCAAATTCTACCCCAATATCAGATGGAACCCTCCAAAAAACTAGCTGTTTGTCAAGACAAATTTTAGCCTTTAATGAAGATTAATTAGTACATTTAATTTTAAGTTTCTTTTTTGTAAGCTTATAATTTTGGAGGAAATTTAAGCCCTCTATGAGAAGTAAAAAAGAATCCCTGAGGCAAAAATATGTATATTCAGAAAAGCAAAGAAGAATCTGGCACAACAGAGATAATTATACTATATAATCTATGAGATAAACTCTTCTTTCTGTAATGGTTGTGCTGCCATGGTAGTTTGTAAAATTATCCATATGCAATTAAAAGGCACTTCTTTATAACACATCTTGAAATTTGCATGTATGTTTTCTTGTCCATGAATGCATAATTAATTCCACCTGCAAAGCAGGTATTATGTCACTAATCATTTTTCTATTACCGAGCATTAAGAGGCCACAAGCAACTGTGCTCTTTTACAAATTCCACTGTTAATCTTAAAATAAGGTTTAGGTCTGTATAGTTATTTGTACTCCAAAGAGTGTAATATAAATTATATAATAATGTGAGATAGAAAGCATGACTTCTAAAATTAAAATATTTCTGTATTGATGACTGATTTGGATCATCTATGCTTTTTCATAACTATGACATTTTTCATAATTATTTCATTATTATTATATTGATATATATGCTATCATATATATCATATATATGATAATAATATTCATATATTATCATAATTATTTCATAATTATGACATTTTTCAAAATTATGCTTTTTCATAATTATGACAACTGAGTTATAATGGATAGTGAAGTCTTGTTTGGAAGTCATAAACCACAGAGCACCTCATAAATGTACTACTTAGAATAGCAGGTTTGTGGTATGTTGAGTACACAAATTCACCTAGCAATATACAAAGTATAGTAAATGCATCAGTTTCACTTAGAGGATGTTACTTTAAAAGTAAATTTATACTCATCTAAGAGCCTAGTTCCCATCCCTGACTGCACATTATAATTATTTGGGGAGCTTTTGGAAAATAACAATAGCCAGGCTTTATTCATAATCTCAAGTAAATCTTAAATACCTGGGGCTGGGAATGGGAATCAGTATGTTTTAAAAACTCCTCAGGTAATTTTAATATGCAGTTAGAGTTGAAAACCAATGATAGTGAATCACAACCTCTAGGACCTAGGAAGTGGGCTGTATTAGGTTTCTATGTGATAATTTGCACTTTATGGTTTGAGGACAATTGTTAGAAGCCCTGACTTTTCCCATGAGGAAGGCTTTGTCCTACATAGATGACTGATTAACCCAATATTACTCTATTTTTGACCTTTCTTGCTCAACAGAATGCTGAGGAAGGTTGTGGTCTTTAAACTGCAGATCCATCTTTCTAACAATCTAAAACTTTTTCAAAAAGTTAAGCATAGAGTTAGCATTTGACAAAACAATTCCTCTCCTAGGTCTATACCTAAGATAAATAAAATCATATTTCTATGCAAACTTGTACATGAAAGTCACAGTAGCATTGTTCATAAACCAAAGGGGAGAAACAACTCATATGTCTAGCAACTGATGAATGGATAAACAAAATGTAATTTTCTGTACAATGGAATATTACTTATCAATAAATAGGAATGAAGTATCAATGCATGGACATAAAATGAATGAACTTTGAAAACATTATCTTAAGGGAAAATAGCCAGTCACAAAAGACCACATATTATGTGATTTCATTTATGTGAAATGTGCACAATAGAAAATCTATAGACACAATGTAGTTTAGAGATTACCTAGAGCTGGAGTGGGCATGGTGATAATGGTGGTTGGGGAGATAGGGAGTGACTGATAATGAAGATGTGGTATCCTGAAGGGTGGTAAAAATGTCCTAAAATCGATTGCTCTTATATTGTAATAGCTTAAAATACACTTGGAAATTTGTAAAGTTCTTTCTTGCCTTTCAATACAAATAAATTCAATATGCTCATTTTAATTGAAGAATAAGATGAGTTAACATTGAAATATGTAACTTCATTAAGAATGATAAAAATTGTCATACTGAATTTAAAATGGTGATCCCCCAAAAAGTTATTGAATTAACTTATTCTCTTCTACCTTTAACAGACCTTCACCAATGAAAGGTGACTTGAAAGTGCAAAAAATCACAGTGCACAAGTGTAATACATGCCAGGTGCACTTAGCTAATTTTAAGACATAAGTTACAATATATGGGGAGGGGGGCAAGATGGCGGAGAAGTAGGATATCCTGTTGCAACCTGTCCCCTAAAGTGAGCTGGATATCTACCAGAACTCGCTGAACACCCATGATGTTAGCCTGAGGAGCAAGATTTTTCACTTCTGGATCTCTACAGGAGCAGAAGACAGCAGTGGAGAGGTAAAGCAATGTGGGAACACTCTAACCGATATTGGAGGATAAACAAAAGGGGAAGGGAGGCACCAGAAGTGATCCAAGGACAGTAATACCCAAAAGGAAAGTGCCCGGTGGTTGGGGACCAGCATTAACTTAGAATCTGGTTAAAAATAGAAATACCAAAAAAAAAAAAAAAAAAAAAAAAGAAATACCACATGATTCAAAAATTCCATTATTGGGTATTTAACCAAAGAAAATGAAAATATTAGGAAGATATATGCACTCCCCCATGTTTAGTGCAGCAGTATTTGCAATAACCATAGTATGGAAACAGCCCAAATATGTGCAAATAGATGAATGGTTAAAAAGTGGAATATGTATACAATGGAATATTGCTCAGTCATAAAAAACGATGAGATCATGCCCTTCAAGACAACATAGATGGACCTTGAGGGTATTATGCTAAGTGAAATAACTCAGACTGAGAGAAATACTGTATGATTCACTCATATGTGGAATCTAAAACACAAAACAAATGAATAAAACAAGAGCAGAATCAGATTTATAAATAGGGAATAAACTGATGGCTGCCAGAAAGAAGGGGTTGGGGGATGGGCAAAAGGGGTGAAGGGGAGTGGGACATACAGGCTTATAGTTATGGAATGAATAAATCATGGTAATGAAAGAACCAGTATATGGGATATAGTCAGTGTTATTGCAACAGCGTTGCATGCAGACCAATTGTAGCTACTCATAAAGTGAGCATATCACAATGTATAGAGTTGTTGAATCATGATGCTGCATACCTGAAATTAACACCATGTGTTAACCATACCCAAATTAATTAATCAAGGTCACAAAATAATATTTAAGTAAATTTTCTTTCTAAGTTGCATAACTTGAAATATAGGCAAAATCAGGGACCCGTGTCCCAAATGACATGTACCCACTCATGATATACTGAGGAAATAATACTTTAACATAGAAAATGAACACTGATATTGGGATTTCATGTACTGTGGCAAGCTAGCTAGCATGAAATGAACCTCTTTATAGGTGCGTCCTTCAAAGGGATAATATAAGGATCAGTTACATCTAAAAGGAGACATGGAGTATTTTGAGGAACACACAAACTGTTTCGTTAAAATACAGACTACACAAAGACAATTATACAAATCCTAATTGTACTGATGTATGAAATAATCCCAAATCAGAACAAACATATAACCACTACCTAGATCAAGAAAATAATATGGACTGGAGAAACCCTTCCTGTATCCTTTCCAGTCTCTACCACTCTCACTTTTCCAAATGTAACCAATATTCTGACTTTCAATACCATGGGTTATATTTGTTGTTTTGCACTTTTTTTTGCTTCACTTTTTTAAAATTTAAATTCCAGCATAGTTAACATACATCAAAATATTAGTTTGAGGTGTACAATATAGTGATTCAACACTTCGGTACCACACCCAGTGCTCAGGTGCTCATCACAAAAAATGCACTCCCTAATCCCCATCACCCATTTCACCCATGCCCTCAACCACCTCCCATCTGGTAGCGATCAGTTTGTTCTCTATAGTTAAGAATATATTTTATGGTTTGCCTCTCTTTTTTTGGTCCCTTTTCTCATTTGTTTTCTTTCTTAAATTCCACATGTGGGCAAAATTATATGATATTTGTCTTTCTCTGACTTATTTCCCTTATAATAATACTCTCTAGCTTGATCCATGTCATTCCAAATGGCAAGATTTCATTTGTTTTTATGCCTGAGTAATACTTCATTACACACACACACACACACACACACACACACACACACACACACACAGACAGATTCATCTTTTCCTTTCCCATACATATTTCCTTTATTTTTCTGGTCCTATTGCACATTCTTGGACCTTGAGTATGATGTGGAATAGAAAGAATGATAGTACATATATATCTCATTACTAATTTCATAGAAGTTTTATAATATTTCACCATTAAGTATGATATTGCTGTACTTTATTACTTGTAGACAACTTTTATCAAAAAAAGGTAATTACCATCTATTCTTATTTTGCTAAAAGTTTTTAAAAAGATTTTATTTATTTATCTGACAAAGAGAGAGAGAAGAAAGAGCACAAGCAGGGGAGCTGCAGAGGGAGAGGGAGAAGCAGGCTTCCTGCTGAGCAGAGAGCCAGAACCCTGGGATCATGACCTGGGATCATGACCTGAGCCAAAGACAGACACTTAACCTACTGAGCTACCCAGGTGCCCCAATTTTGCTAAAAGTTTTTATCACGTACAGATGATGAATTTTACTCAATGCTTTCTCTAGACATCTTTTCAGATACCTATATATTTCACTGTTATTCTTTTACTCTGTTTAATTACATTGATTGGTTTTCAAATGTTCAACTGGAATAATGCTAATGTGTCCATGATATGCTATAATTTTAATTTATCACTGAACTCAACTTGCTATTTTTTGAGATTTTATTTCTTTGTTCATGGGAGAGATTGGCCTATAATTTCCTTTCTTATGATGATGTCCTTATAAAACTTGTTAACAATGTAACAATTGGAAAGTACATTCTCTCTTTTTTTTTCCTTTTTGTTATCTGGCAGTCTGTATAGGATTAGTGCAATTTCCCTCTTAACTGTGTTGAAGAATTCACAGATGGAAGTTATCTAGACAAGAGTATTCTTTGTGGGAAGGTTTATAATTATGTATACACTTTATTTAATACAATGCTTCCCAGACATTAATGTGTACATGAATTACATGGGGATCATGTTAAAATTCAGATCCTGATTCAGTAGGCTGGTGTGAGACCTGAGACTGCCTTTCTAATAAGATTCCAAGATATCAATGTTGCAGATGCAGGGTTGTCACTTAATTAGTAATATTTTATTGTATATGGCAATTCAAAATTTTTGTTTCTTTTTTTGTGTCAATTTCCCTGCTACGTTTTTCTAGGAATGTTTCTATTTCATGTACTTTGTTAATTTTTTGGCATGAAAGCTATAAAAAGAGTATTAGAACTACTTTATGTATGTAGAATCTCTAGTGGTATCCCCCTTTTCATTTCTAATATTCTATTTGTGGGTTTAAAAAAACTGGTCAAAGTTAATAATTTTTACTTTGAAATAATATATAATTTAGGGTTTGTATTATATCTATTGTTTGTTTCCTACTTCATTAACTTCTGCATTTATTTTCTTTTTTATTTTTTTAATTTAAATTCAATTAGCCAAGGTATCGTACATCATTAGTTTTTGATATAATGTTCAATGATTCATTAGTTCAGTATAACACCCAGGGCTCATTATATCACATGCCCTCTTTAATGCCCATCACCCAGTTACCCCATCCCCCCATCACTTCCCTTTCTGCAACTCTCAGTTTGTTTCAGAGTCAAGAATCTCATATGGTTTGTCTCCCTCTCTGATTTCCTCCCATTCAGTTTTCCCTCCCTACACCTATTGTCCGATGCACTACTCCTTATGTTCCACATATGAGCGAAACCATATGATAATTTATTTTAATTATGCTTTTCTTTCTGTATTTTGTATTTTTAAATTTTTTAGGGGGGTGAGGGGCAGAGATAAAGGGAGAGGGAGAGAGAGAGAATCTCAAGCAGGTTCCATACCCTGCATGGACCCTGATGAAGGGCTCAATCTCACAACACTGAGATCATGACCAGACCCTAAAATCAAGATTTGGATGCTTAACCAACTGAGCCACCCTGGCGCCCCTATATTTATTTTGTATTTAACTTGCTGTTCTTTTAGTAGGTTCTTCAAATTAATACTTACATCATTGATTTTCAACCTTTCTTCTTCTCTATTAAATATATTGGAAGCTATGAAACCTAACCTAAATACAAGTTGAACTGCATGTCACAAGTTTGCTATACCTATTTTCATTATTCAAAATATTATCAAATTTTCATTGTGATTTCTTATATCTTCTCCCCAGCTTTACTGAGGTATAAGTTGCAACTAACACTGTAATATATAAAGCAATCACCTAATTATTTGATATATGTATACTTATTTTTATTATGTTATGTTAGTCACCATACAGTACGTCATTAGTTTTTGATGCAGTGTTCCTAGATTCACTGTTTGCATATAACAACCAGTGCTCCATACGATATGTGCCCTCCTTAATAGCCATCACCAGGCTAACTCATCCCCTCCATCCCCCCTCTAAAACCTTCAGCTTGTTTCCTGGACTCCATAGTCTCTTTTTTCTTTTTTTTTTTATTAACATATAATATATTATTTGCCCCAGGGTACATGTCTGTGAATCGTCAGGCTTACACATTTCACAGCACTCACCATAGCACATACCCTCTCCAATGTCCATAACACAGCCACCCTATCCCTACCCTCCCCCCACACCTCCCAGCCACCCTTAGCTTGTTTCATCAGTTTAGGAGTCCCTTATGGTTTGTCTCCTTCCCCATCCCTTCCTGTTTCATTTCTCTCCTCTGCCCCCCCACAGCCCCCTGCCCTGACTCTCAAATTCTTCATATCAGAGAGATCATGTGATAATTGTCTTTCTCTGACTGACTTATTTCACTTAGCATAATACTTTCTAGTTCCATCCACGTCCTTGCAAATGGCAAGATTACATTTCTCTTGATGGCTGCATAGTATTCCATTGTATATATATATACACCACATCTTCTTTATCCATTCATCTATTGATGGACATCTAGGTTCTTTCCATAGTTTGGCTTTTGTAGACATTGCTGCTATAAACATTCGGGTGCATGTGCCCCTTCAGATCACTACATTTGTATCTTTAGGGTAAATACCCAGTAGTGCGATTGCTGGGTCATAGGGTAGCTCTATTTTCAGAGTCCATAGTCTCTTATGGCATTGTTAAAGGATTCAAGTCATCAATTTAATTAATGCATCTACCACTTCGCATAGTTACCTTTCTTTTTATGAGAACACTTAAGATTTACTCTCAGGAAATTTTCTTTATAAAATATAGTATTAGTTTACAATGTTTCTTGCTTTAAAATCTAATATATATATACACATACACATATATGTACATATGTGTAAAATTAGGCCAGTTGTTTTTTTTTTAAATCTGTATGCCATATTTTTCCATCCTTTTCTTTTGCTTTCAATATTTCCGTAGCCTTTTATTTATGTGTCCATTTTGCCTTAATCTCTTTGATAATTAAAACTGGAGAATTTATTTTGTTCATATTTTCTAATTTTTCTCAGTCAGATGTTCGGTCTACTAGGAATCTGGAGAGACTTTGCTAAAACTAGCAGTCTAATTTTGATGCTTTCCATAAGATATATTTTCCATAATAATTTCTGCCATAGTAAAACAAGAAATAATAGGGATTTGAGAAGAAGTCCCTTGAATCAAAAGCCCCATCTGTAGATTAATGCAGAAAATAGTTGGACCTCAGTGATCTCTATCCTTCCTAGTCTTCAGCTAGTCAACATACTTGAAATGATTTGAAGTTTAAAAGAGTTATTTTATCTAGCACTTAGAACAGTGCCTGACAAGTACTAATTACTATATAAGTATTTGTTATGATTATTGAATATTCCAGTCTGTGACCTAATTTCTGGTAAAATAAATACAATTAACATGGAAAAATACCTTTGATAATGAATCCTGTTATCCTGTTTCAGGATTTCTTGGTGTGTTGAATCAATATGAAATATTTATTACTTACTATGAACATAAAAATGTTTTAACAAAAAGTTATGTTAAACAATCTTAATATAAAACCATGTAGGATAACCCCTGACTCCAAAAGACTTAAAATGTACTTGTTAAGGCATGAAATATATGTTTATATATCATATATATATTAAAAATTACATATTACTTATTTAAATATCTTATCATTCTACTAAACTTTGAGGAAAGGAATTCTGTCTTATTTGTTCATGTCTCCTATATGAAGCCTGGTATACATATCCATAGCCAACTCTCAAATCATTATGGAGTTAAAACAAGCTTACAAAGTATCATATACTAAATTCTAGAAAACTATAGCTACAAAAAGAGTCACCTTGTTTGAGTGATGAATGGATAAATTAGTGAATAGAAGTATAAACAAATGAATGAACTAATTTTTTAAAGAAGTGTATGGATAAAGAAGATACATGTATACATACACACATAATGAAATATTATTATTCAGCCATTAAAAAAGAATGAAATTTTGCCATTTACAATGACATGGATGGAGCTAGAGAGTATTATGTGAAGCAAAATAAGTCAGAGAAAGACAAATACCGTATGACTTCACTCATATGTGGAATTTAAGAAACAAAACAAAGGGGAAACTAAAAGAGAGAGGGAGGCAAACTAAGAAATGAACTCTTAACTACAGAGAACATACTGATGGTTACCAGAGGAGAGGTGGGTGGGAGGATAGGTAAAATAGATGATGGGGATTAAGGATTGTACTTGCTATGATGAGCACCAGGTTTTTTATGGAAATGTTGACTCACTATACTGTATACCTGAAACTAATATTACATTGTATGTTAACTAATGGGAATTTAAATAAAAACTTTAAAAAAAGAAAAAAAACTGCAACCAGGAAAAAAATAAACTTATCAACTCATAAAAAAATTAGAGAAATGTTTTACTTAGATAAAGGGAGAAGTATGGTAGTAAATTCTACGTAGAGAGTATAGTATGATAAAAAAGACGGAGGTGGAATCACATGTGAAACATTTAAAGATGAATGAGTAAAAAAAAAAAGGATGAATGAGTAAAACTTAGGGGTAATATAGGGATCAAATAGAACAGAAGGATAATAGATGATTATGGGCTAAGGAGGGTTGTGAATGATAATTTAACAATTTTAGACTGTTTACTGGGTAATAGAATTTGAAGTTTTCTATTCAGTTTAATAGTTATTTTAGAACAATGCAGCAATAGTGGTAAATTCTAATTGAGTAGAAAAGAGATTTGAGTTAACAAATCAATTGCATAGCTATACAAATATTCTATCTGTATATAATAAAATATGGACCTGAATTTCAGTGTTGGCATTGGAAATGGTAAAGAGACTGGCTATACAGGTGTTACTGAAAATAAATTTATAGGGTTTGATAAATAAATACATATGAGAATGTATGGGGAACATCACAACAAAATGTCTTACCTGTTCAGAGAAATGTTTCAGCAATGTGATATATTTATTGAGGTGGCTTTTCAAACTGGAAAACTCTGCCATACAGTCAAATGGAGGCCTGCCAAGGAAGGATAACAAAAGAAGCAATCAATTTCAGTTTCACTGAATGTCACAGTTTTATACTTTAGGAAACTGGAAATTATGATCTACAATATTCAGAGCTTTAGATCACTTTGAAAATATGCCAAGGGTCAACTAAATTCTAGACATCAAGAAGTTTTATTTAAAAATAACAGAAAACTTACATGGAATTTGATCAGTGTAATACATCTATGATCTCAGTAAACTGGTAGGATTGTAGGTACACAGTTTACAATTCCTGTTTTCAAGTTACTATAAAAAGGTGGAGGGCAGAATAGGTAACTTTTAAATTTCTTTTCCCTTGGCTAACTTACTATAGAAATGATTACATGAAAAGAACAAAAAAGAGAAAAGAAATGTATCAAATATTAATTAAGTATGTAATCTACAAGTAGATTATCCATTCCTTGAAAAATAAAGATTGGTGGTATCTGATAATTAATTTTATTTGCCACAAATAAAAAAAGATGTATTTTACTTAGGACACTATAGCCAATTGAAAAGTTTGGACCCTATTATTTTTATCTAGTATAGCTTTCAGGCTTCTATAGTTTTGGAGACCTATAATCACAAGTAGTATTCTGAATGAGGTGATAAAACATACAGAGCATTATTGTAAAATGATTACCCACTTCATCTATTTTATTACATTCCAAACATGGGGTACAATATTCAGAATGTCATTTGTAAAACAAATTAACAAGTATTACAGTGCTGAAAACACATTTATTCTCACATGAAAAATGAAGCTTTAGTTTTAAGAATTAGCAATAAAAAGCAATTTATAAGACATCCCGCCTTCCTAGGAGATTACAGTCTCTGGTGCTTACACGAAAGTGCCATTTTCTAGTGTCTACTTCTAAATTACATATGAACAAAGCACATATGAACAAAATTCCTTAAACATTTTTTTCCGTTCTCATCCATTTCTAGACTTAAAAAAAAATGAACGAATAGGCAAGGAAATATTTGGTTAAGGTAGAGCCTATTAACTCATCCTACTCTATCCCTTAATTTCCAACGTGAAACATGCCCTTAAATGTAGAGTATTGGGTAGTTATGCTTGGATAAGTGTTCTTGAGTTACTATATTGCTCTCAGTGAATTTTGTCACAAATTCTATGTCAAATCAATAAGCAAATTAAAATTGTAATGACTAATGGAAATAAAATATAATCGGAGAAGTCCTTGTCAACAGAATCTAAGATTTCCATTTATTATCATAATTAGGAGCTTTTTAAAACCCACAGTGTCCACAGTAATTCTTAAAATGTTACTTCTTTTACCAGTAAAGCAACACTTTAATAATGCTCTAACATACATAAGTATATAGTGTTTGTAAAATCAATCTTTTGTACGTAGTTCAGTTGAAAAGTTCAAACAACTCACTAAAAAGTCTAAATCAGGAAATTACAAAAAATGAAGAGGAAACTTCTTGGGAAGAGGTCATATAACCACCTTTCCCTCTTTCTGCCATGATGACATATTGATTAAACTGTTGAATTAACATCAATTCTCAAAAATACTTATTATCTCTATTATCAAGATGATTCAATAGATTTATATTCTTCTTTTCAATTAAACAAAAATAAGTTTTAGGCCCGAAATCATAGATTTGATTAAGAAGCCAAGTCAAATAATAGCTTGAATCATAATTTGAGAAAAATTCAATATTAAAACTAATGATGGAAAATTTACATTTCAACAGCATATTCCCCATATTTTGTTTTAGAAACACAAAGATGATGCCATCTTTAGGATAAATCATAGAAATAATTTTCTTGGCAACACAATTTTTTAATTTGAGAGAGAAATGAAGCAATTCCTCCAATTAGCACACTAATCAGATGTCTTATAAGAGAAATTTAATTATTCTATAGGAAATTCAATTAGGATAAGCCCCCAAAATTCTTTTTTTTTTTGAGCCCAAACCTTCTGAGAACCCATGTTAAGATAATGATAAGAAATGAACCAGATGAGTCTCTGACACAACTTTCAAAACATATGGTCTTAAATAGGAGGCCTTTGGAAAATCATAAGTGACTAAAGCTAAGAAATTTAAAAATACCAAGGTGTTTTATAGCAACCATGTCCACTGCAAGATATATTATTGAATTTTTGATGTGTTTTATTCATAACATTTTATATGTTCAAATATATTTAGAATATTCAGTAAGTTTATTTAGTATGAATATATTTTATCCAGTTGTCACTAGTTCTTAAGCAAGGACTATGAGAATCTGTAATGTTTTAAACTAAAATTTAAAATATTCAAGCAGTTAGAAAAGAAGGTGCTAAGATGAACCATAAATTTGTTATTTTCAAAAGCTGTTATATGATGTCATTTTGTATATATTATATCATTTCTGAAATAGAAGTCTAACTACTTACTATAAAATATTAAGGACTACTTACTACAAAATATTTCAAGAACAATATAAATACTTTTCATCTTATCTGGCTCCACTGATCACAACGAAGAAGCCCTCAAATTGGCGATGTAACGAAAATTTGCTAAAGCATGCTTGTTAATACTGCAACAATGATGTGAATTTTGTATCGAGACTACTTGAACAAATAAGAAAATCCAATATTGTGAATTATCAACTATCAGTGAGGCAGATTATATTCATTTAGGGGTCTTCTGTTGCCACTACTCAGTCCTGTGGCTATCTTTGTTGGATGCCCATTATTCCTTTCCCTATTTTCCCTAACTTGAGTCAATTCCAAGAATCTCAATTATTTGCTTTGTTTCAGCTTGTTGCCAGATAGATAATTGTAAGGGGCTCAGAAGAGAGGGGGTAGCAGGACTGATGAATTTCCTATACTTTATCTAATATTCAATTTGAAATTTCTTTGAAAAAGCAGGTAAGTCACTTCATCCCTTCTTCATGTGAACAAAATGGGCTTATCAATCATCAACTGAAATGTAAAGAGATTATAAAAATTCAGTAAGAGAACAGGTATCAAAGAGAAGAGAAAAGTATTATGACTTCTCCCTCTTATACTTCTCTCACTGGTCATAAAAGCATGCTTTCCTCTCACTATTTAACTTCTCTATCTTAGGGATATAATACTTTCTGATAGCAGAAGCAAAGGCCTAGGACAAAATACCATGTAATATTTCATTTGTGTGTGAAATATAGAGTTGACTATAGTCTTGATCAAAATAGCAATTAGGAAATTTAAGTTTTTCCTAGAAACTGAAATATTAATATGTTCCTTAAAGGTTATTATCAAAAGAAGATTAGAAATCATTCGCCTTTGTTTTCTAAAGACTCCTCTTAGTAACACAGTGTTTTGAAAGTATTACTGACTCTTGTTTATGAAAAATACCTAATGTAACTAATGCATAAAGAAAAAATCACTTTTAAAAAAGGAAGAAAAAGAAAAAAAAATCAATATTTTGTTACTGTAAATAGTCCAGATGTGGTATTTTAGAACTTTGGTGTAATTTTTGTGTATTCCTAAAGGACTGTAAAGAAACAAGTGTTTCTTTTTTTTTTTTCTTTTCTTTTCTTTTATTTATTTATTATGGTGTGGTGCAAAACAATAAATCTTGTAACACTGAAAAAAAAATAAATAAAATGAAACAAGTGTTTCTAATGCAGCAGCAGAGTTTGATCTATAAAGGAAGCCCAAAGTGAGTCCTTTGTAAAACAAATACTAATTCTGTAAAATGATTTACTTCTATAAAAAGTCAGAAGATCACATATTGGTTTATATAAAGGAAGCTATATAAATATGTTTTTCACCCTAGGGAAATATTCAGAGCATCAGTAAAAATCTATAATTGTATTTGAAAGATACTGTGGAAATAAAATCCAATCCATACATAAGTTTTCTGAAGAGGGAGAAAGAGGGAGAAATGCAATTATCTTACGGTTTTACAGATCACATACTAGGTATTACCTTTCCAGAATATTTAGTATCATCTTGATCATATTAATCAGGTCAAGAACAGCTGTAAGAATGTTACGAAGTTGTTGTTCATTACTGCCATGTAGAGAACGGGCCCTTCTTCTTTCCGATATCATGAGAAGAACACGATCAATAGCATGCTCAAGATGTTCACTTTGTTTTCTGAATCTGGTAGGCATCTTTTTGTCATTCTGAAATTAAGGTGGGAGTTTGGGAAAAGAAATGAGGCAGCACTTATCTAAAATGCTATAAATATGGAGTAGGTTCAATTGCAATACCATTTAGCCAAAGTAACATAAGAGAGATATAAAATTATCATCAAACCCTTTTCATTCTTTACATATTGCTTTTGGTAATCTTATGCCATTCATGGTAGTAGTTACACAAAGGACATGAAAGGAATACGGTTCAGCCATGTGAATACTGAGGTGCATAATTTTATAATGTGACAACTACTTGTCTACAATTAGCACAATTCTGGTACTGGTACTGGTCAATTAGTATACCTATGTCATTTCATTATTAGAGTATAATCTACTGAGGGAAGACTCCATATTACTTTGTATTCTGGACAAGATTGGATATACAATTAAGAGAAACAAAGGAGATCCTTACTTTTCATTTATCTCAAAGCCTTGGAAACTATATATAGTCCATTCTGAGAGCTGATAATTTAAATATACAGGAACCATAAGAATATTAATTGGGCACTGATATTTAAATGTACCACTTCAAGTGATTAGATACTTGTTTTATATACATGTTTTTTCTTTGCATGAACATGTATACACACACTCCCATTTTTCATGCTTTTGTCCAGGGCTTCATCAAATGGCTATCAGAAATAACCACAGGGTTGCAATAATAACTTTATGCAACCTCTGTTTTGGAAGAAGTTACTCTAACTTCCTGGTTTAATGGTCAGGGAATAATCTGTAATTTACTAAGTAGTGAAGAAATCTAAAAAAAGACCTGCCCTTTTTTGTTTTTAAAACTCTGAGGTGCAGGGAATTTTATTTAATTATGTAAGAAATGACTTATGATTATTTTTAGCCTAGGTCCAATAAGATATGTGAAAAGATCATATTAACAGAACTTTTAAGAAACTGGAGAACCAAGTATACATCTCTTCAATAATTACTTCTTCCTGATATAAAATCTATTATGTGATGTGTTCAAATGTTCACACTTAGTGTTTCACTTTAAAAATCACAAATCAACCTAAAAATAGGCCCTCTCAGATTTCTTATGAATAGTTTTGTTTTGGAAGCATCCACCTTCTGCAAATAAACTTGCTTTACATTTGCCGATTGAAGAAGTAAGATTTATGTTTTAGAATATGAAAAATAAAGTAATAGAAAATGATGGATTCTACTTTTCTTATTTACAGATGTCATAATGAAATTATCACTGCCAACATTTAAGATATAAACATTAGTATGTTCATACTTCCATCTTCTGCTTCCCAGCATTTTCCAGCTTTTATTGATATTATCTGAGATTTTAGATACAAATTATTATCATTAATATTTAAATAAATTAAAGCTATTGGGATATATACTTCATCTTTCCAGAGTTTTTCAAAATTCTTTGTTAAGTGTGTAACCATATTAACAAAGATTATTTTGACAAACTATGCTTTAATACTTTAAATTGCTCATTGCTGAGCAACATTCTACAGCATATCTGTACACTACAGATATACAGATACTATAACATAACTGTAGTTGGATTATTTAATTTTATTCATTCTTTGGTCACCTGAAGTATATTTCCCAGTGATTTTAAGGAATTAATGGGTAATATATTCCCTGACTTTGTAGTCTTAAGGATATTTTTCAGTTGCCAACTCACATAAATGGTTTCCCAAGATCAAAGAGCTAATTATTAGCATATCTTATCCTGGAAACAGAGGCCTCCTGATACTACTCTTTTTACTACATTACTAAATGTACTTGCCCCTAGAGGACTAAGGAAATATGGGAATTTTGTGTGTGTGTCACGGTATTGTCAGTGTTGTGAAATGGAAAGACAATTAGGTCCAATGTGAGATCTGAATTTGTGCAAATCACTTAAAAGTCTCAGAACCACTGTTTGTTTACTTCTCTGTAAAAATGTAGATACTAACACCTGTTTTATTCATGCACAGGATTGTTAAAGATATCAAATATACAAATAAGAGCTATTATTATTTCTATATAATTAGTATGTACCCAAAAAGTCACAATTTTTAAATAACTCTTAACAACCAGACCCTATATGGTGGGCAATCTCTTCATAATCCTAAAGAAACCTCAAAGAAATTAAAGTTTAGACCATCTAAGTAAGTTTGAACTGACTTTTCTAATGTAGTTTTAAAAATTCTGTTAAGATTAAACAATTGATAAATACTATCCTTTTTTTGTTCACTAGACCTTCTTTAAAGAGTCAAAATCAGAGATATGTCTTCTCTTTTTTATTTTTGTTTTAAAAGCATTTGCAGAAAGCAAATACAAGAACAACTAGATCAAGTAACTTACACTTTAGTAATGTTTAGAAATGAGAAATGAAAGCCCAGGAGTGCCATAATGGTGACTAGAAGGCTAACATAAATGTAAAGGATCAAGAGACTCATTGTCTAGTCCTATCACTTCCACTACCTATCCCTGTATTTTTAAAATTTTAATTCCAGTATAGTAAACATACAGTGTTTTATTAGTTTCAGGTGTACAATATTGTGAATCAACAATTCTATATGTTTATCATATTGTTTACAATAGCCAAATTATGGAAGCAGCTCAAGTGTTTGTCCATCAGTAGATGAATGTATAAAGAACATGTGGTATATACTAATTCTGTAATTTTGAGCAAATGATTTAACCACTGCATCTCAGTCTCTCAATCTGTCAAACAGAAATAACAAACTCTGCTCTACTGGATAAAATTACTGAGTTGAAAAGAAATAATGGAAAACAGAAACGATATTTGAAAATTATTTTACAATACATAATCTTTAATAATGATGTCCATACATATCCATTGTTACTCATAATATATTCTGTATCCCATGTGTGCTGTGACATTCAAAAGTAGACACTAGGTAAGAAAAGATTAATGGTTTTCTGATAAACGTTTACTTAACAAAAATAAAATGATTTTGAAAACTGCTTCCCCATACTCTCTTCAGAAGCCCATAGTGACATGCCAGTGAAATGTTCAATTTATATTTAATAAAGGTCATTTTATTTTTATTTTTTATTTGGTTAAGTGTCTGCCTCCAGCTTAGGTCATGATCTCAGAGTTCTGGGATCAAGCTCCGCATTACATCTGGCTTCCTGCTTTGTGGGGAGTCCCTCTGCCTCTCCCCTTGCTTGTGCTCTCTCTCTCTCAAATAAATAAAATCTTTTAAAAATAAATATATAAATACATTCTGGTTCTGTATTCTGAACAATTACCAGTGAGCCATACCCCAACATATTATAGTTAGATATTTTCTTAGCACTTAATGAATCTTCTCATTATTTTATATCAAAGTCTCTAATGAAAACATTTAAAAAATGGTGAGCACAGAGAATAATCTTTGTATTTTTTCCTTATTGACTGAGAAGCCACTTTCTGGGTGTGTCTGTCATCTTTATTCCAGTTACACATCTACTTCAGATTTTTTGAAAGACACATGAACTAAAGTACAATATTGCCTAAATATAAGGCATACCTCATTATATTGTGCTTTTCTTTTTGCATTTTTAAATACTTTATTTTTTATATAAATTAAATATTTGTGGCATTCCATCAAGCAAATCTTTTTTTTTTAATAAATTTTATTTATTTGAGAGAGAGAGCATGAGCAGGGTGAAAGGCAGAGGGAGAAGCAGACTTCCAGCTGAGCAGTCCATCAAGCAAATCTATTGGCACCATTTTTCCAACAGCATTACTTCAGGTCTCTGTGTTTCATTTTGGTTATTCTTGTAATATTTCACACTTTTTCATTGTTATTATATTTCTTATGGTGACCTGTCATTGGTGACCTTAGATGGTATTATTCTAATTGTTTCAGGAGGCCATGAACCACACTCATACAAGATAGCAAACTTAATTAATAAATGTGTATATTCTGACTGCTCCATCAACCAGCCATTCCCCCATCCCTCTCCCTCACTTCTAGCCTCCCTACTCCTTGAGACACAACAATATTGAAGTAAGGCCAATTAATAACCCTGCAATGGCCTTTAAGTATTCAAGTCAAAAGAAGAGTTACATATCTCTACTTTAAAGCTAGAAATAAAATAGTGAGGAAGGCATGCCAAAAGCTGGAATAGTTTGAAAGAGAGGTCTTTTGCACCAAACAGCCAAGTTGCGAATGCAAAGGAAGAATTCTTGAAGGAAATTAAAAGTGCTACTCCAGGGACACCTGGGTGGCTCAGTCGGTTAAGTGTCTGCCTTCGGTTCAGGTCATGATCCCAGAGTCCTGGGATCAAGTCTCACATGGGGCTTCTTGCTCAGTGGGAAGCCTGCTTCTCCCTCTGCCTGCTGCTTCCCCCTGCTTGTGCTCTCTCTCTGACAAATAAATAGATAAAATATTTTATAAAAAAAAGTGCTACTCCAGTGAACATAAAAAATGATAATAAAAGCCTTATTGCTGATATGGAGAAAGTTTTAGTAGTCCCAATAGAAGATCAAACTGGTCACAAATTCCATTAAGCCAAACCCTAATCCAGAGCAAGGTCCAAATTCTTCAACTCTATGAAGGCTGAGAGAGGTGAGAAAACTTCAGGAAAAAAAAAAGTTTGAAGGTAACAGAGGTGGGTTCATGAGATTTAAGGAAGGAAGCATTCTCCATAACATAAAAGTAAAAGTAAAGTAGCAAGTGCTGATGTAGAAGCTGCAGGAAGTTATCCAGAAAATCTAGCTAAGATAATGACAGTAGCTACACTAAACAATAGATTTTCAATGTAGATGAAACAGCC
>CM053612.1:47595343-47624539 GCA_028646535.1 Procyon lotor
TAAACAAAGGTTTGTTTTTAAATAATTCCTAAAGGGTAAACACTGGGTGTGGTGCAAAACAATAAATCTTAAAGAATAAACAAAGGTTTGTTTTTAAATAATTCCTAAAGGGTAAACACTGGGTGTGGTGCAAAACAATAAATCTTAAAGAATAAACAAAGGTTTGTTTTTAAATAATTCCTAAAGGGTAAAAAATCATGATCTTAATAGGAGTTATGAAGAAACTGATTCCATCACTCCTGAATGACTTTGATAGGGTCAAAGATTTCAGTGGAAGAAGTATCTGCAGATGTGGCAGAAATAGCAAAACTAATGATGTATGCTGACTAATATAACACAATTAAAAAAAATAGCAAGACAACTAGTAAAATTAGAAGTGGAGTCTGAGGACATCACTGAATGACTATGATCTCATGATAAAATACTGACAGATGGGGATTGGAGTTTCTTATGGATGAGCAAATAAAGTGGTTTCTCACGATGCAATCTACTCCCAGAATGAGTTTCCCAGATGGACGAAAGTTAAGAGAATTTTTGACCACTAAACCAGCCCTACAAAAAATGTTAAGGATGACTCGAGTGGAAAAAACCGTAAGAAAAATAGAAAGCACAAAAGTAAATAAATCAAGTATACATGCAAAAATCAGTCAAGAGAAGCACAAAATAAAAGAATGTAAAATATGATATCAAGTATTAGAAATGTGAAGGGGAGAGAAGTGAAGAATGGGTTCAAAATTAAGCAATCATCAGCTTAATATAGACTGGTATATGCAAAAGATTTTATATAAACTGAATCATAACCACAAATAAAAATACTAATAAATATACAAAAAATAAAGAGTCAGGAATTCAAGTATATCACTAAAGAAAACCAGTAAACCATGAAAGAGAAAAGAAGAAAGGATAATAGAAAAACTACAAAATAGCCAAAAAACAAGTAACAAAATAGCAAAAAAATACATACCTATCATTAATTACTTTATTTTTTAAAAGATTTTATTTATTTATTTGACAAAGAGCAAGCAATCACAAGTAGGCAGTGGCAGGTAGAGGGAGAGGGGGGAAGCAGGCTCCCTGCTGAGCAGAGAGCCCAATTCCACATAATCCAGTGATCTTCAGCTGGAGGAATTTTGCCTTCCAGTGGGCTTTTAGTGATATCTGGAGATATTTTTGGTTGTCATGCCTGAGGGGATGGGGCATTACACTGGCTTCTAGTAAACAGAGACCAAAGATGTTGCTAAACATCCTTCAAAACACAAGGCAGCCATCCCCAACAAAGAATTATCTAGCATAACGTCATAGTGTTTATGCTGAGAAACTCTGACATAATAATCAAGGTAATTATGATGCAGGTATCATTAAAACTCTCATTCGGGGCTCAATCCCAGGACCCTGAGATCATAACCTGAGCCGAAGGTAGAGGCTTAACCACCGAGCCACCCAGGGACTCCCATTAATTACTTTAAATGAAATTTGACTAAATGATCCAATAAAAAGATAGGGCAAGAGTGGATTAAAAAAACTAAAAAAATTTAAAAAATAAAGTAAAAATAAATATAAATAAAATAAAATAAAAAATTTAAAAAATAAAAATAAATAAATCAGAGAGGGAGGCAAACCATGAGAGACTCTGGACTCCAGGAAACAGACAGAAGGTTATAGAGGGGAGGGGTTGGGGGGACTGAGTAACCAGGTGATGGGTATTAAGAAGGGCATGTATTGGGGTACCTAGGTGGCTCAGTCGTTAAGCATCTGCCTTCGGCTCAGGTCATGATCCCAGTGTCCTGGGATCAAGCCCCGCATTGGGCTCCCTGCTCAGCAGGAAGCCTGCTTCTCCCGCTACCATTCCCTCTGCTTGTGTTCCCTCTCTCGCTGTGTTTCTGTCAAATAAATAAAAATCTTAAAAAAAAAAAAAAGAAGGGCATGTATTGTGATGAGTACTGAGTGTTATACACAACTAATGAATCATTGAACACTACATAAAAACTATTGATGTATTATATGTTGGCTTACTGAACACGATAATAATTATATATATATATATATGTATATATATATAATGTACATATGCCTACAAGAGGCTCATTTCAGACCTAATGTCACTTGCAGATTCAAAGTGAGGGAATGGAGAGAAATTTATAATACAAATGGATGTCAAAAGAAAGCTGGAGTAACCATACCTATACTGGGCAAAAGAGACTTTAAAACAAAGTCTGTGGGGGCACCTGGGTGGCTCAGTCATTAAGATCTGCCTTCGGCTCAGGTCATGATCCCAGGGTCCTGGGATGGAGCCCCGTGTTGGGCTCCCTGTTTCAGCAGGGAGCCTGTGTCTCCCTCTCCCACTCCCCCTCTTTATGTTCTCTCTCTCTCACTGTATCTCTCTCTGTCAAATAAATTAATAAAATCTTAAAAAAAAAACCCAAAGTCTGTAAAAAGAGACAATGAAGTACACTATATAATAATAAAGGGGGCAATCTGACAGGAAGATATAATAATTCTAAATATTTATGCAGCCAACATAGGAGCACCCAAATATATAAAAGTTAATAACAAACATACAGGAACTGATTGATAATAATACAATAATACTAAGGGACTTTAACACCCCACTTATATTGATGAAAAGATCATTGAAACAGAAAATCAACAAGGAAACAGTGGCTTTGGTTGACACACCAAATAAGATGGTTTTAACAGATATATTCAGAACAGTCCATCCTAAAACAGCAGAATATGGATTCTTTACAAGTACACATAGAATATTCTCCAGAATAGATCATGTATTAGGCCACAAAATAAGCCTCAACAAAAAGAAGAAGATCAAAGTTGCACCATGAATCTCTTCTAACCACAATGCTATGAAACAAGAAATCAACCACAAGAAAAAATCTGGGAAGACCACAAATACTAGCAGGTTAAATAATATGCTACTAAACAATGAAGGAGTCAACCAAGAAACCAAAGAAGAAATAAAAAAATTACATGGAAAGAAATGAAAATGAAAATGGCATCTGTCCAAACTCTTTGGGATGCAGCAAAAGCAGTTCTAAGAGACATATTTACATCAATACAGGCCTAACTCAAGAAGCAAGAAAACCCCCATAAAACTACCTAACCTTACAACTACAGCAGCTAGATAAAAAAGAACAAACAAAACCTAAACCAGCAGAAGGAAATAATAAAGATTAGAGCAGAAAAAAATGATATAGAAACTAAAAGAAAAATAGAACACATCAATCAAACCAAGACCTGGTTCTCTGAAAAGATCAACAAAATTTATAAACCTCTAGTCAGGTTCATCAAAAAGAGGAAAAAAAAGAGAAAGAACTCAAATAAATTCACCAATGAAAGAGTAGACATAAAAAACAACACTAGAGAAATACAAATAATTAGAAAAGAATATTATGAAAAACTGTATACCAACAAATTAGACAACCCAGAAGAAATGGATAAATTCTTAGAAAAATGTAAGCTATCAAACCTGAAGCAGGAAGAAATAGAAAATGTGAACAGACCAATTATCAAAAAGGAAATTGAATCAGTAATGATAGTAAAAAACAAACTCCCAACAAACAAAAATCCAGAAGCAGACAGCTTCACAGACAAATTTTACCAAACATTTCACGAAGAATTAATACCTATTCTTCTCAAACTATCCCAAAAAGTAGAAGGAAAACTTCCTAATTCATCATAGGAAGCCAGTATCACCCTGATACCAAAACCAGACAAAGACCCACAATATCTCTAATGAACATAGAAACAAGAATCCTCAACAAAATTACCCAGCATGCCAAATCCAATAATAAATAAAAAAATAATTAACCATAATCAAGTGAGATTCAATTCTGGGATGCAAAAGTAGTTCAATATTCACAAAACAATCAATATGGTACATTACAACAATAACAGAAAAGATAAAAACTGTATGATCACTTCAATAGAGGCAGAAAAATCATTTGACATACTACAACATCTATTCATGATAAAAACCTGAACAAAGTAGGTTTAGAGGGAACATTCCTCAACATGAAGTCATACAGAAAACCCACAGAAAACATTATACTCAATAAGGAGAAATTGAAAGTTTTCCCACTAAGGTCAAGAGTAAGAAACGGATGTCCACTCTCATCACTTTTATTCAACATAATACAGGAAAGTCCTAGCCACCTCAATTAGAAAACAAAAAGAAATAAATGGCATCTAAATCAGCAAGGAAGAAGTAAAACCTTCACTATTTGCAGATGACTATATAGATACCATATATAGAAAATCTTGACTCGACCAAAAAAAATACTAGAACTGATAAATGAATTTAGTAAAGTCTCAAGATACAAAATCAATGTGCAGAAATCTGTTGCAGTTTTTACACCATAATAATGAAGGAACAGGGATGCCTGGGTGTCTCAGTGGGTTAAAGCCCCTGGGATGGAGCCCCACATCAGGCCCTGAGATCATGACCTGAGCTGAAGGCAGAGGCTTTAACCCACTGAGCCACCCAGGCGCCCCCTAAAGTGTTTTTTTTTTTTTTTTTAGATTTTATTTATTTATTTGACAGAGAGAAAGAGATCACAAGTAAACAGAGAGGCAGGCAGAGAGAGAGGGGGAAGCAGGCTCTCTGCTCAGCAGAGAGCCCGATGTGGGGCTTGATCCCAGGACCCTGAGATCATGACCTGAGCAGAAGGC
The DNA here is from genome assembly GCA_028646535.1 of Procyon lotor. Lineage (NCBI taxonomy): Eukaryota > Metazoa > Chordata > Mammalia > Carnivora > Procyonidae > Procyon > Procyon lotor. The sequence goes on from CM053612.1 coordinate 47,600,027, forward strand.
AGAGGCTTTAACCCACTGAGTCACCCAGGTGCCCCAGTGTTTTTAAATTAAGATATGTACGTCAGTTGTTGTTTTTTTTTTTTTTTTTTAAGACATAATGTTATTGCACACTTAATAGTGTAAAATACCTTTCACATACAATGGGAAACCACACATTCATTTGACTCACTTTATTGTGATATTTGCTTTATTGTAGTGGTCTAGAACCAAACTCACATCTCCCGGGTATGCCTACAGGATACAGTGAGTTTTAAATGTAACTTATTTCCAAGAAGGCTCTGTGCACAATGGGGCACAATGTATCCGGCTAATTCTGTAAGTGGGAGCCCAAGTACAGTGTATTGTTTTACACTAAATGTTGGGATGAGAACAAGTATTAAGAAAATTTCCATCAATAATCACAATTCAAAACATTCGACTTCTTAGTGTGGGTAGTACTAAAGCCACCCAAGATCAGCAAATGGTGCCTAATAAGGAAATGGAAATGTCTGTAGAGCTAATCAAAGAGCCAAGGCAGCCATCAAATGTGAGTGAGAATGGTTCTAAGGAGCAAATAACATAAGACCAAATATGTTCTATAGAAGAAATTGGTATAATGACCAGAACTGATTAATGTAAGTTAGAAGAAAAATAAAGTGACATGTTGAGAAGATAGGGATTAGGAGAGAATAAAGGAGTCTGAGAATCTGCTGGTAGCTGGTGTGGTGGTGGGACCTGCTTGAGTTATTAAAATACTGCCTAGATGGATTGATATCAACAAAATGGCTGAATTAGATGTCCTCCATTTATATTCCCCCTTATTAATAGTTATTTTATATCCATGGACAGAAGTGTCTTTATAGGAGGTCTGTGACCCAGATAGAAAATTATGAGACCTTCAAGAGTCATATTGAGAAGGCAGAAGGTAGGTCCATACCCAGGTGGTAGATTCATCAAACATAGTTGTGGCTATATACCCAGAAATAGCTTCATAATCCCGAGGACTTGGCTAAAGTCTATTTGCCTTTGGTCTGGGCAACAGTACCATATACTAAAAGACCAGGAGGAGTCATACCCACTTGTGCTTTGGGAAATAGGTATAGGGATATTGGTCCTGGGTGTGGATCCTGAAGTGGCCAGCTCCAGTCCCTCTTGGCTTCAGTGTTGGAGTCCCTGGAGGTCAGATTACCAAACTCAATCCAAGTGTTGATTCTGAAAGGTCCTTTTAATGGTTCTAGCTCCCTCTAGCTTTTCTGCAAATAGTGCTGGTAGCACAGGGATCTAGTAGGAAATATTCCTATCTGTAACCCCAGAGATCTTGAAATGGCCCTATACTTGGCTCCAGCTCCCTCAATACCACACTCTCCAATCAGACATTCCAGCCTTGAGACCAGGCAGGACACACTCCTGTCTGTACCCCTGGAGATATCGAAAGGTCCTAATACTTGGCTCTAGCCCCCTTGCAAGACACAATGTACCAGCAATCCTGTGAATCCAGTGGGAGACAATCCTGTCTGCAAGCCAGATCCTAAAAAGGCTCCAGCCATACTCCACCAGAAGACTTGATGGACCAGGGACCCAGTAAGAGATAGCAAGCATCCTGAAAAGGTACTATACTCAGCTCTAACTTCTACTAGTCACAGTTTATAAGCAGTAATGTCTCAGGGACCCAGTGGTAAACACTTTTGTCTGTGCTCCTGGAGATCCTGAAAAGGTCCCTGATCTCAATAACAACTCCTCTTGGCTTAGGTCTGTGAACAATCCTGCTAGCTCAGGGACATATTAGGCTACATACATGTATACTCTTTGGGAGTACCTGAAACAGACCTCTACTAGGTTCCAGCCCCTCCACTTATAGTCAGTGAGCAGTTCTGCCCACCCAGGAACTTGGGAGACATGCAAGTCCATGTCTCCAAAGCCAGGTTTGCAGATCACAATATTGGTTGTGAAACCTGAAACAGCCACGGGGCTTAGTTCCAGACCTTCTCAATCATAGTTGAGGGACAGTACTGCTCATCCAGGTATCTGTCCAATGACTAGACAGAAGCCCTCCCAGGGACCTGGCAAGAGCCACAAATGTCTACACATCTGGTAATAGGCCCATTCTCTGAGGACCCAAATGTGGACCCTGAAGCAGACCCTTGTCCCAGTGCCACCCTACTGAACAATGTACTGAAAGCAGTCTTATCTACCTAGGGACAAGAGCCACGCTTTTCTGAGCCCCTGGTAACAAGCTTAAACAATGGAAGAATGCACTGTAGACCCAGAGACAGTTTCATTATTGGTTCCAATACAGCACGACTGTGAATCTGGAGATAATCCTTTCAGAAAAGGGAACTAATAAGAGGTCTTTACCTGCGGACCAGTCTTAGAGACTGAAAAAGGTGTATGATCCATAAAATGTAAAGACACTAATGTAAAGCTACATAGATCACAAAGGATCAGGCAAATGTGACACTTCTAGTGGAAAATAAAACTTCAGTAGCTGACCTTGAAAATATAGATATCGGGGCACCTGGGTGGCTCAGTGGGTTAAAGCCTCTGCCTTCAGCTCAGGTCATGATCTCGGGGTCCTGGGATCGAGCCCCGCATCGGGCTCTCTGCTCAGCGGGGAGCCTGCTTCCCTCTCTCTCTCTGCCTACTTGTGATCTCTCTCTCTCTGTCAAATAAATAAATAAAATCTTTAAAAAAAAAAAAAAAGAAAATATAGATATCTATGATTTGTCTAACAAAGTGTTCAAGTATTCACCTTTTATTAATTCAGTGAAAAGCAAGAGAATACAGACAACTAAATGAAATCAGGAAAATAATAAAACTGAGAAGTTTCACAAATTAATAGAAACTATAAGAAGACCAAATAGAAATCCCAGAGCTGAAGAATACAATGACAGAACTGAAAATTTCAAGAGAGCTTCAATAACAGCCTTGATCATACAGAAGAATCAATGAAGTTGAAGACAGACCATTTGAAATTAGCTAATTAGAGAAACAAAAAGAAAAAAATAATAGAAAAGAGTAAAGAAAGCCTAGATGAATTATGAGACACCATAAAAGAGAATGAAGATTAAAATTATGGGAATCTCAGGAGAAGGGGAGGGAAGAAAGTTTATTTAAAGAATCACAGTTGTTGACATGAAAACTAACATGGGGGAAAGAGTTAAGATGACAGAGGAGTAGGTGATTCTAAGTTCGTCTGGTCCCTCGAAAACAATTAGAGAGTTACCAAATTATTCTGAATACCTGAGAAATCAGTCAGATCTGAGAATACAAATGCTGCAACTCTACAAGTAGAAAAGTGATTACTTTCTGGAACGTAGGAATTACAGAGATTTCAATCGGGGGTGATATATCTGAGGATATGGTGGAGAGGATGGAGCCTGCTTAAGGAGGCTACCACAAAATATTATAAGCAGTGGAGCACAAAATCAGAACTTTTAGAAGTCTGCTACACTTGAGTACCTCCTTGGCTTAATTGGTGCTCAGGTGGTGAAGTGGGGAGGATTTCCGGGAGTGACAGCAGGACAGCATGGTCTCAGGATCCCGGGGGTCACAAGAATGGGGGTGCCTGAGTGTGGTTAAGGTTCCCAGGCACAAGAGTTGGGAAGACACCTGAAAACAGCAAGTCTAGGTGCCATCTTTATGTTCTGTGTTGCCATTAACTGCAAACCACTGCATGGTCATGTGACAGCATTCCTGGCCGGGGCCCAGCAAAAGGTAGAAGTGCGGCAAGACCCTCTCCCTCCCACAGGAGGAAGAGTGTAGTTCCATGCTGGACTCTGTAAAATTTGGAATTTTAAAACCTGGTCATGTGCCTGAGATAAAAATGCTTAATCACAAGCCAGGTGAAAATGGATTTCTGATGGAAACCGGGGAGAAAAGAGTGATTGACTGCTTTTCTGTGAGGGCTCACTGAACTGAAGAGTGAGGGGCATGAACTTAATTTTGTTATTATTTGGATTATATATTTGACAGCTCTTAAGTTAGGGGCATAAATATTTAAAATTGTAAATAGCACCCCAATGTTTATGTCCTCAATAGCCAAAATATGGAAAAAACCCAGATGCCCCTTGCCAGATGAATGGATAAAGAAGATGCGGCATATATATGCAATGGAATATTACTCAGCCACCAAAAGGAATGAAATCTTGCCATTTGTAATGATGTGTATGGCACTAGAGGGTATTATGCTAAGTGAAATAAGTTAATCATAGAAAGATAAATAGCATATGAATTCACTCATATGTGCAATTTAAGAAACAAAACAGATGAACATAAGGGAAGGGAGGGAAAAACAAAACAGGATGAAAATAGAGAGGGAGGCAAACCATAAGAGATGCTGAACCCTAGGAAACAAACTGAGGGGTGTTGGTTGGGAGGTGTGTGGGAAAAAGTGATAATTGGCTGATGGACATTTAGGAGGGCACTTGATGTAGTGAGTATTGTGCATTAAATGCAGTTGGTGAGGCACCAAACTCTACCCCTGAAACTAATAATACAGTATATGTTAACTAAATTGAATTTAAATAATTTATTATTTAAAAATAAATAAATAAGAATGCTGTATATAAAATAAGGTAATAATAACTAAAACCTTCCCAAATTTTGGAAGAGATAAGACATTGCAGTACAGGAAGCTCAAAACCCTAAGCAAGATCAAGCTAACCAAGATTACTCTGAGACACATGATAATCAAAATGTTAAAAATCAAAGACAAAGAATTTTCAGATCATCAAGAGAAAAATGACACTCCATATAGTAGGGAACCATTATAGGCTTATCAGTGTGTTTCTCTACAAAAACCTTCCAAGCCCAAAAAGAGTAGGATGATATATCTGAAGAGCTGAATGAAAAATAAAACTGACAATTTAGAATAGTACACCAGGCAAAACTGACCTTCACAAATGAATGAGAGATAAAGACATTCCCAGACAAACAAAAGTTAATGGAGATAATCACCATAGACCTTCTTCTTTTTTTTTTTTAAGATTTTATTTATTTATTTGACAGAGAGATAGAGAGCACAAGTAGGCAGAGTGGCAGGCAGAGGGAGAAGCAGGCTCTCCACTAAGCAGGGAGCCCAATGCAGGTCTCAATCCCAGGACTCTGGGATTAAGACCTGAGCCAAAGGCAGCCACTTAACTGACTGAACCACCCAGGTGCCCCCACCATAGACCTTCTTAAATGCAAGAGAGCTCTCCAAGTTGATATAAAAGGCTACTAAGTGACAAGATTAAAACATACAAAAGCACAAAACTCACTGGTGAAGGTAAATATACAGTCAAATTCAGAACACTCTATCAATTGAGGAGTGATGTCACCAAAATGGTGACATAGATCATCCTGACTTTGTTCGCTCTCCCCAAAAGAACACTAATAATTACTCATGAACAAGACACCACTGAGAGAATTCAAGAACACAGGGGTGAGGCTGAAGCACCCTCTTTCACAAAGAGATCAAGACAGACTGCATTAGAAGGATAAGAGAAATGGCTACACAGTGACCACAGTGCCCCTCCCACAGGCCCACAGGCTAGCACAGAACCATGTAAAGAGGTCTCCCCTGAGCCACCAGTTCCTCCAGGGGGAAAAGGGAACCCCAGGAGGGACAACCAGTGTCCCCAGCATTGTGAGACTTCATGGGAACCCCTAGTCTTGTCTTGACCCAGAGAAATTTCAGGGGAATTTCCAAGACTCAACCACTGTGAATCTGTGAAGGAGAATGGAGAGAGGTTGAAGTATCTAGCACATGGATCTTGGCAGACCAAGTAATTACCTAGAGTGTCTAAACAGTAATTCCAGCCAAGTGGCTTTGTGCATCTGCAGAATCAAGTCAGTGACACACTCTGACCAAGAAACTCATTTGGGATGCGGATATGTCTGATTCAGGTCTTCAAACAAGGAGTTTTACTGGCCCTAGAACTTGGTTTGCCTATGTCCAGGCGAGGAGCTGAGTCATAGACCCACCTGATGGTTAGAGTGTCTTCCAGCCCCATCTGGTCAAAGAGGCTGGTGAAAGCACCTAGAAGTTGTGTAACATAAAAATGCTCAAGCTTAGAAGTAAGTGGGTAGGGCTGATCACTCCCAACGAGTCAGTACTGAGCATGGAGGGTTCCCTTGCTATAACCAAGCCAAGGATATCTTCTGACACCTCTTGACCCAAAAACCTACTTGAAAATATTTGGGAGTTGCCTGGAGTGGTTCCTCCCCATCCTGCTCCCCCAAGTGAGTTGAAACATAGCCTCAACCACTGTGATTCTGGGGCCTCATTAAACCAGAAGGACTGACAAGAATATCTAGAAGCTGTGTAACCAGCAACACTCAAGCCAAGAATGCAGGCAAAACTCATCACACCCAAGGCAATGCCAATACCAGGTTGCCTTGCTACACTCAAGCAGAAGGATTAATTCATAGCCAAAATACCACAATACTTTAATGGTCCTATATAAATCACTTTTGTTTCTAGTCTAAAAGTTAGAAAATTATCTTAAAAATAACTGTAGCTTACAATAATTTTAATGAAGCTAGAATATAAAAATATGTAAAGTGTGACATAGCATAAAATATGTGGTGAGGGATAGAGTGTACAGATTTTATATGTGACTGAAGGTAAGTTGCTATCAGCTTAAAATACACTGTTATATCTATAAGATATTTTATGTAAGCCTCATGGTAAACATAAAGAGAAAATCTACATTAGATACACAAAAAGATAAAAAGACAAGAATAAAAACACAGAATTATTTTTCCCCCCAAATATGTTAATTTTATTTTTTCAGTGTTCCAAGATTCATTGTTCATGTACCACACCCAGTGCTCCATGCAGTACATGCCCTCCTCAATACACACGACCAGGCTCACTCAACCCCCCCTCCTCCAAAACCCTCAGTTTGTTACTCAGAGTCCACAGTCCCTCATGCTTCATCTCTCCCTCCTATTTCCCCCAATTCACCCTTCCTTTCCTTCTCACAATGTCCCCCATGTTATTTCTTATGCTCCACATGTAAGTGAAACCATATGATAATTGACTCTCTTCTGCTTGACTTATTTCACTCAGCATAATCTCTTCCAGTTCCATCCATGTTGATACAAAAGTTGGGTATTTATCCTTTCTGATGGAGGCATAATATTCCATTGTATACATAGACCATATCTTCTTTTTTTTTAATTTTTAAAATTTTTATTTTATTTAAATTCAGTTAATTAACATATAGTATATCATTAGTTTCAGAAGTAGAATTCAGGGTTTTTTTTCAACTTTTTTTACTTTTATTTTTATTTTTTCATTTTTTCAGTGTTACAAGATTTATTGTTCCTGCACCATATCTTCTTTATCCATTCATCTGTTGAAGGGAATCCTGTATTTCTTGCTACTTGAGGTAGGCCTGTATTACTGTATACTCCCCTCTTGTGGCCACTTTTGCAGCATCCAAAAGGTTTTGGACTGTTGTGTTATCATTTTCATTTGTTTCAATGTATTATTTTTATTTCTTCTTTGATTTTCTGGTTGGACTTATTATTTATTCTGTTGGCCTATTAATTGTTTAATAGCATGTTGTTTAACCTTCATGTACTTGTGTTCCTTCCAGATTTTTTTCTTTTCGTTGATTTCTTGTTCCATATCATTCTGGTCAGAAAAGATGAATGGCACAACTTTAACTTTTTTGTATTTGTTGAGACTTGTTTTGTGGTCTAATATGTGATCTATACTGGAGAATGTCACATGTACACTTGAAAAGAATGTGTAATCTGCTGTTTCAGTATGGAGTATTTTGAATATATTTTTTAAGTCCATCTGGTCCAGTATGTCACTCAAATCCATTGTTTCCTTATTGATTTTCTGTTCATATGACCTGTCCATTGAAGAAAGTCCTCTACTATTACTGTATTTTTATCAATTAGTTCCTTTATGTTTGCTATTAAATGTTTTATATGTTTGAGTGCTATCACTTTGGGTGCATAAATATTTAGAATTGTTATATTTTCTTGGTGGATTGTCCCCTGTATGACTATGTATTGTCCTCCCTTGTCTCTTGTTACAGTCTTTGTCTTAAAGTTTAGTTTGTCTGAAGTAAGTACTGCTACTCTGGCTCACTTTTTTTCCCCCCAAATATGTTTATTTTATTTTTTCAGTGTTACAAGATTAATTGTTCATGCACCAACTCTGGCTCACTTTTGACATGCATTTGCACGTTAAATGTTTCTCCATTCTCTCACTTTCAATTTGCAGATGTCTTTAGGTCTAAGATGAGTCTCTTGTAGACAGCATGTATATGAGTCTTGTTTTTATCCATTTTGACACCAGGCACCTTGTGACTGGATGATTTAGTCCATTTACATTCAAAGCAATTAATGATAAATGTGTTTATTGCCATTTTATTACCTGTTTTGTGGTTGTTTCTGGAGATTTTCTCTGATCCTTTCTTATCTTTGTCACTTTTGACTTCTCCTTTCCATTCAAAGAATCCTCTTTAATAATTCTTTCAGGGCTGATTTAGTGATGTTGAACTAATTTAGCTTTTGTTTGTCTGGGAAACTCTATCTCTTGTAGTCTGAATCTCCAGCCTTGCTGGAGAGAGTATTCTCTGCTGCAGATTTTTCCCATTCATCACTCTGAATATATCATGCCCCTCTCTTCTGCCTTGCCATGTTTTTGTTGAGAAATCTGCAGCTAGCCTTATGGATCTTTCCTTGCAAGTTAAGAATTATTTTGTCTTGGTGCTTTTAAGATATGTTTTAGCACTATATTTTGCATATTTAACTACAGTATGTCTTGGTGTGGTTCTGTTTTTGTTAATTTTGATGAGAGTTCTCTGTGCTTTCTAGAAATGGTTATCTGTTTCCTTCTCCAAATTAGGCAAGTTTTCAGCTGTTATTTCTTCAAATAAATTTTCTGCCCCTTTTTCTCTATCTTCTTCTACTGAGACTCCTATAATACCAATACTATTATGTTTGATGGAGTCACTGATGTCCCTAAGTATATTCTCAGGTTGCATAATTCTTCTTTCTCTCTTTTGTTCGGCTTCATTACTTTCTATTACTTTGTCTTCTAGGTCAGGAATTTATTCTGCTTCTACCATCCTCTTGTTCTTTGCATCAAAAGTGCCTCTGATATCATTTATTGCACTGCTCATCTGTGATTGATACTTTTTTTAACTCTTTCATCTCTGTGGTAAGGGTCTGACTGATGTCTTGCATTCTTTTCGCAAGAGCAGTGGGTATCCTTATGATTGTTGCTTTAAATTCTCCATCAAGCATGTTACTTATATCTGTTTTGCTTAGATCTCTGGCGTTGGCCTTATCTTGTTCTTCCATTTGGGGTAAATTCCTCTGTCTTCATATGTTGTCTAAGTCTCTGCCTTCTTCTCTGTGTTAGAAAAGCCATTATGTATCCTGCTGCTGAAAGTAAAGGCCTTATAAAGGTCATGTTGTACCTGGTGGTACTTTAGGGCCTGGTGCTTTAAGGAGTTCTCCAGTGTGTGCTATGTGTATTCTGCCATTGTGTTTTAGTTGTTCTATCCTTCAGGCCAGTTGTCTGCAGAGGCTGTCCTTGTCTGCTCTAGGCACTGTATGTATCCTGGACTAAATGTGGCAAGTTTTAACTAGTTGTGTTCTGTTCCGGTTGTGAAATGAGACCTGACACTACCTCCAGTAGAACTAAGGCCCTACAGAACTTTCTGGTTGAAGATGTGGTGTAGATAGGGTTTTGTGCTGGTGTTCTGGGAGAGGGTTATGCCATGCTGGGACTTGGGATATCTTGACTGAGAATGGTAGTACCATCAGTAGGCATGGGGTTGGGGTTTGGTGTGTGCAAAGTATACATGCTGTGTCTGAGGTGCACTGCTTCTTGCAGGGGACTCTGTGTTTGTTTATCCTGGGCAGGGGAGGGGGAGGGAAATGGCGACATTGAGTATATATGCATATAATTATATTATAATATAATCAATATATATCAATATATATTGATCAATATTATCAATATCAATATATATTGACCAATCAATATATATCAATAATGTTATATATAACATATTATATATAATTATAATTGTAAACTGAGCACAGTGCCTGACACATGAAAAGTAGTCAACAAATGTTAGTTAAAATAATAATCATTTCCCAAAGTCACAAAAATGAATTATTAGAAATTCTCAATTCCATGTGGAATTAAGATTCTTGATTTTATTGTTCTTCAGAAGGTACTACTTTTAAAAGATATGTTCCAAAAAGTATAGTTGTGCCTTTAAAGGGTTGTCAAAAGATAGCATATGAGAGGTAGATGACTCAAAATATCCAGGTTTATGGGGATGAACTGCCTAGAAGTGGTTAAATACTTTACTTAGAAATGTTACTTAGAGGGGTGCCTGGGTGGCTCAGTGGGTTAAAGCCTCTGCCTTCGGCTCAGGTCATGATCTCAGGGTCCTCGGATCGAGCCCCGACCCCGCATCAGGCTCTCTGCTCAGCAGGGGAGCCTGCTTCCCCCCCCTCTGCCTGCCTCTCTGCCTACTTGTGATCTCTTTCTCTCTGTCAAATAAATAAATAAAATCTTTTTAAAAAAATAAATAATTAAAGGAAAATGATTCCTCTTAATAAAGCAAAGGGAGTTTTTATAATCTTAGGAAGAATTAAGCAGAGATACAGAGATATATAGGAATACATTCTATATGTTTACTTTTATTATAACTACTCTTGTTTCCTAAAGATCTAAGACATGGAATCAATCTAAAAGAACAGAAAGAGAGGAATGTAGTGGGCCTTTTCATTCTTCCTGTATTCTGCCAAACAAACTTCAAACACTTGAATGCCTGTCCCCTGCAACTGGAAACAAAATCTACCAACAAATGCCATGTCTTTAAAACACCATCAACGATCTGATGATCACTTTCATCCCTTTGGATATACATCTTATGTCCTAAAGTTCATCACTTGACTCACAGGATCTGATACTTTTTCAACCTACATGATTTTCATGATTCCCATCTCTGTGACTCATGAGTCATTAGCCAGCACAGTCAAACCCTGTACTTCATTAGAAAGAACTGAAAAGAGGTAGATTTTAAAAACTGACAAAGGAAAAATCAGCAGATCTTAGGACATAGTTGTATATAGAGTGTTCAAGTAGTAGAATTGTTAAAAGTTTTTATTGAAATTCCAGTTAGTTAATTTACAGTGTAATATTAATTTCCTGTGTCCAATATAGTAATTCAACACTTCCATACAACACTCAGTGCTCATCACAAGTGTGTGACTTAAGTTCTATCACATATGTAACCCATCCACCCACTAACCACCCCTCTGGGTAACCATCACTTTATTCTCTATAGTTAAGAGTTTGTTTCTTGGTTTGCCTCTCTATTTTGTTTTTTGCTCATTAGTTTTGTTTGTTTAATTCCACATATAAGTGAAATCATACACTATTTGTCTTCTCTGGCTGACTTATGTTGCTTAGCATTATACATTCTAGCTCTATCCACGTCATTGCAAACAGCAAGATTTCATTCTTTTTATGGCTGAGAAATAGTCCATTATATATATGTATGCCACATTTTCTTTATCCATTCATCAGTTGATGGACATTTGGGCTCTTTCCACCATTTAGCTATTGTTAATAATGTTGCTATACATATTGGGGTGCATATATCCCTTCAAAACAGTATTTTTGTATCATTTGGGTAAATACCTAGTAGTGCGATTGCTGGATGGAAAGGTAGTTCTATTTTTAACTTTTGAGGAATCTTGATGCTGTTTTCCAGAGTGGTTGCATCAGTTTGCATTCCCACCAACAGTGTAAGAGGGTTACCCTTTCTCTACATCCTTGCCAACACCTGTTGTTTCCTGTGTTGTTAATTTTAGCCATTCTGACTGGTGTGAGGTGATATTTCATTATAGTTTAGATTTGTATTTCCCTGAAAATGAGTGGTGTTGACTTCTTTTCATGTGTCTTTTAGCCATTTTATTTTATTTTTTAATTATTTTCTAAAAATTTATTCATTTATTTTGGGGGAAGGGGCAAAGGGAGAGAATCTTCAAGCAAATACTGCACTGAGCATGGAGCCCAAGGAAAGGCTTGATCTCCTGACCCATGAGATCATAACCTGAGCTGAAACCAAGAGTCAGATGCTTAAATGACTAAGCCACCCAGGCACCCCAGCCATTTTATTTTTTTTTTTCAGATTTTATTTATTTATTCATTTTAGAGAAAGAATGTGAGCTGGGATGGGGGGAGGACCAGAGGGAGATGGAGGAGGAAAATCCCAAGCAGACTCAATGTTGAGCACAGAGTATGCAAAACAGGGCTTGATCCCAGGATCCTGAGATCATGACCTGAGCCTAAACAAAGAGTCAGGACACTCAACCGGCTGAGCCACACAGGTACTCCTATTAGCCATTTTCTATTACATCTTCTTTATCCATTCATTAGTTGATGGACACTTGGATTATTTCCATAATTTGGCTATTGTAGATAATGCTGGTATAAACATCAGGGTACGTGTATCCCTTTGAATGAGTATTTTTGTATTCTTTTGATAAATACCTAGTAACACAAGGTATTACCATGGATTATAGGGTAGTTATGTTTTTAACTTTTTGAAGAACTACCATACTGTTTTTCAGAGTGGCAGCACCAGTTTGCATTCCCACCAACAGTGCAAGAGGGTTTTCTTTTCCCCACATCCTCCCCAACATCTATTGTTTTTTGTATTTTTTATTTTCCCCATTTTGACAAGTGTGAGGTAATAGCTTACAGCAGTTTTGATTTGCATTTCCCTGAGGATGAATGATACTGAGTATCTGTTCATGTGTTTGTTGGCCACTGGATGTCCTCTATGTAAAAAAAATATCTATTCTCGTGTTCTACCCATTTTTTAATTGTATTATTCATTTTTTGGGTGTTGAGTTTTATAAGTTCTTTATAAACTTTGCATACTAATCCTTTATCAGATTCGCCATTTGCAAATACCTTCTTTCATTCAGTAGGTTGCCTTTTAGTTTTGCTGATTGTTTCTTTTGCTGTGCAGAAGCTTTTATTTTGATAAAGTCCCAATAATTTATTTTTGCTTTTGTTTCCCTTGCCTGAGAAGACATATATAGAAAGAAGTTGCTACAGCTGATGTCAAAGAGGTTACTGCCTATGTTCTACTCTAGAATTTTTATGGTTTCAGGTCTCACATTTAGGTCTTTAATCCATTTTGAATTTATTTTTGTGTATGATGTATGATAGTGGTCCAGTTTTATTCTTTTGCATGTTGCTGTCCAGTTTTCCCAACAGCATTTTGAAAGTCAAAGATAGTTTACAATTTTATATTTTGCAAAGAGCCAAATATACCATAATGTAAACAGTGTATTTGTACACAGAAAAGCCCTTATTACTATTAAAAAATAATAAATCTTTATTAGAAGTTTGAAACATATAATAATTTTTTTCCAAAATTTATTCTTATAATAGGTAAGATATGTCAATTGTTTAAATTAGATATATCAATGCTGGAGACCAATACTTTGTGCATTATTTAGTGTGAAATACAATCATTTGTCTGTAAGTATACATTGTACCCATGGTATTATCCAAAACTAAATGAATCTCACTTCAAATGGAACATAATAAATGAAATCATAGCTTATAATTACAACATATATAATTTATTGAACCCCTACTTTATGCTAGACACTGGACTCAGGATTTACTTATACTATTTCTAATACTCACAACAGTGCTGCAAGAGATCTGTTTGATCTCTATTCAGTAGATAGAGAAACTAAATATTAGAAAAGTTAAGTAACTTACTCAAGGTCACACAGTAGTAACACAATTAATAATTACCTACTTGAGGTGAATTATGGAAATATTTTATCTAAATACAGTGTGACTTCCCTACAAAAACCGCTTTTAGCCATTTACATTTAAGGGTGAACAAAATGTCTAAAAACAGATATTCCTGGGGGATAGATGGAAAGAGGAGCATAGTAGGGCACCATTCCTTAACATCAAAATGGTTAAAAGCAAAAATAAAAGTCAGTGACTTCAAATGTTGCTTATAGAAAGCTCCAATGTGGTAAGCAGGATAATGGCCCTTCCAAAGGTATCCATGTCATAATCCCTGGAACCTGTGAATGTGTTATGTTATATGGCAAAAGGGAATTAAGTTTTCTTAACAACCAACCTTAAAATTGGGAAGATTACGCTGAATTACTCAAATGAGCCTAGTGCAATAACATGGGCCCTTAAAAGGTAAAGAAGAAGATGAAAAGATACAAGATGTCACAGTGGAAGAAGAGACAGGAGAGATGGAAAGTGTAAGATTCAATCAGCCATTGCTGACTTTGAAGATGAAGTGTGGAGGTTACGATGCAAAGAATGTAAGTGGCCTCTAAAAAGCTAGGAGTAACTTTCAGTGATAGCCAGCAAGGAAACAGGGACCTCAGTCCTACAAATGTAAGGAACTGAATTCTGACACTAACCTGAATGAACAAGGAAATAGATTTATAATGAGCCAAAGGCAGAGACTTTAACCCACTGAGCCACCCAGGCACCCCTCTACTCCATTATCTTGGGTCATTTAAATGTATAATTATATATAATTATATAAGAGAGAGACATAAGATTTTATATTATAAATTAATATACATTATATTAATTTATAAGAATTATAAATTAATATACATTATATTAATTTATAAGATTTTCTTCTTATAAGAAGAAAAGGAGCTCTGCAGACACCTTGATTTTAGGCCACTCAGACCTATACTAGACTTCCAGTCTACAAAAATATAAAATAATAAATTGGTGGTGTTGTAAGATCCTAAATTTGTGGTAATTTACTATAGCAGGAATAGAAAACATACAACTGGAATTACCTTTTTCAGGGTTACTATTGAGATGGATGCCTTCTGCTACTATCTCCCTATCTCAGTCTTCTTCACCTCAGACTCCTCTCTTCATTTGTTTCCCACCCTAATGTTTGCTACTCCCATAATAATTGGTGGTGTATTTATTGTTTAAAAAGTATTAAAAGTTTACTGAAGAAGGATGCTATATAGGTACTACAAATAATGCTAAAGATATCATTCAATATGAAGACTTTTGCATTCAGACAGGGTTTATAGGTAGTAATCATTTTAACAGTTAATACTTTCCTACAGTGAGTTCCTCTGTATGATTAACATGCTGGGTATGAGGTTAGGTTTTTTACATTCCACAAATAAGGGATACCATGCATGTTATCGCGAATGGCTGGACTTCATTCTTTCTCATGGGTGAATAATATTCTACTGCATATATATAGTAAGTCTTCTTTTATCTATTCATTCATTGAGAGACATTTAGGTTATTTCTATATCTTTGCTATTGTGAATAATGCTGCAATAAACATGGAACAACAAATATGTTTTTGATATCCTGTTTTTGTTTCTTTTAGAAATAAATCCAGAAGTGGGAGTATTGGATCATATGATAGTTCTATTTATAATTTTTAAAGAAACCTCCATGCTGTTTTCCATAGTGGTTGTACCAATTACATTCCTACCAGTAGTGCACAAGTGTTCCCTTTTCTTCACATCCTCACCAACACTTGTTGTCTCTTATCTTTTTGATGACAGCCATTCTAACAGGTGTGAGGTGATATCTGTTGTGGTTTTGCTTTACATGTAAAAAATATGAATTCACAGAATCAGAGAGTAGAATGGTGGTTACCAGGGGCTGGGCTTTAGGAAAATGGGGAGATATTTGTCAAGGTCCAAACTTTAAATTAGAAGATGAACAAGTTCTGGAGATCTAATGTACAACATTGTGATTATAGTCAGAAATACTGTGTGATATACTTCAAAATTGCTAAAAGATGAGATCTTAGATGTTTTTATCAGAGAAAAATAATAATAATTATGTGACATGATAGAGGTGTTAGCCAAAGCTACTATAGTAATTATATTGCAATATATAAATATATTAAATCAACATGGTTGTATACCTTAAACTCATACAATGTTATTAGTCAATTATATTTCAATAAAAATATGCTTGATAACACCCAGAATCACTTAAAGATTTTTAATGAATCAATGGTACTATTTTTCAGTGGATAACTAGAGCTGGCTTTTACTGGCTTGGTAAAGGTAACCTGTGAACCATCAGAAGTTTGGCAAACTGGTGGTTAAATATAGCCATTATTAAAAATAAATAAAATAAGCTTACAATTACATGAATTATGTTAAAAACAAAGGTAGTAAATGCTCAAAACTCACTTTTTAGTGTTTTACCACATTTTTCTACTCCATTCTCTTTTTTTAGTATTTTATTTATTTATTTGACACAGAGAGAGAGAGAGAAAGAGAGAGAGGGAGATCACAAGTAGGCAGAGAGGCAGGCAGAGAGAGAGGGAGAGGCAGGTTCCTCGCTGAGCAGAGAGCCTGATGCGGGACTTGCTTTCAGGACCCTGAGATCATGACCTGAGCCAAAGGCAGAGACTTTAACCCACTGAGCCACCCAGGCACCCCTCTACTCCATTATCTTGAGTCATTTAAATGTATTGTATCTATAAGGTGGTGTACTACTGTACATTTCTTCCCAACTGCATCATGATGATGGATTGAAATCAGACACAGACAGAATATCTACACCATGGAAACTGACAAACTTTTGATTCTGTAAATCAATTACTGATTTATTATTTTTATTCACTGTTTAGATTTATGAAAGTAAAGAAAAATATTAATGATTCAGATTAAATTTAAAAGTGTGACTGTCCATGTCTGTAGCTTTGTATTGTCAATGTCACAAAAAAGTTGAGTAAATATTCTGAGTTTCAAAGTGTATCATTTGATTCAACAAAGAAGTAATTCATTTTGTTAATGAGTGAACTTTCAATATACATATTAATTGTATTTTTATATGTCATTAACATAAAAAATCACCTAACACTTATGGTGAAATTATGTTCATTTGTAAATTACAAATATAGTTGGCTATGAGTGCATCAAAAATCAATGAAAACAGATAGCTGCTGCAGCACACCATACCAGTCTCTGCACCCAGCTGTGCGCCCACAGCCACCATCACGTGCTGGACCCAGATCTGCCCAGCCATCACCAAGCACAGTGCCCAGCCTCAAACACCAGCCACTAGGGCATGCAGCCCCCAGCCACTGCAGTGCTCCAAGGGAACCAGCACAGGGCTAGTGGCTCAATGCAAATTTTGCTAACACTGTTTCCCCACTCCCAAGTTATCCAGTGGGCATACTCTCTCAGACCTGACCTACCTGGGTTCCACTAATATCACAGAGAACAAGCACAGCTCACAGCAGGCAGAGAGTCAGTGCAGATGACTGCACTAAAAAGAAAAGTGACTCAGATAGAAGGGCAAGGCATAAACAACACACATAAAATACTCTTTTGAAGTGCCAAGGTACCATGGATCCTTCTGGATAAAGTCACTACTTTCTAGATCAGAAGACATAGATTAGTTTCCCTCTCTCTCTCTCTCTTTCTCTCTCTCTCTCTCTGTGTCTCTCTCTCTCTCTTTCTCTCTTTCTTTCTTTCACCTTTCCTTAAAGCTGAATTTCTTAACACACAGAAACAGACATAGGGAGGCAAACAAAACGAAGGGACAGAGAAATTTATCCCAAATTAAACAACAGAACAAGTCCACAGCCAGAGATCTAAGTAAGACAGGCATAAGTAACATGCCTGAAAGAACATTTGAAGCAATGATCATAAAGATACTCACTGGACTTGAAAAAAGAATAGAAGACATGAGCAAGACCCTTAACACAAGATAATAAATAACATAGCAGAGACTTCTTAACAGAAACATGGCAAGCCAGAAAGTAGTGGCATAATATATTCAATGTGCTGAATGGGAAAAATATGCACCCAAAAATAGCCAGCAAAGCTATCATTCTGAATAGAAGGAGAGACAAAGAGCTTCCCAGAGAAACAAAAACTAAAGGAGTTGAGGACCACTAAACCACCCCAGCAAGAAATATTAATGGGGATTTTTTTAGTGTAAAGGAGACATGAAAAGTGACAGTATGAAGGTAGGAAACACAAAAGCAGTAAAAATAAATATTTCTATAAAAGTATTAATCAAGGAATTCACAAAATAAAAGGATATAAAATATGACAACTTATACCTAAAATATAGGGAGAAGAGGAACAAGAATTGGTTCAAACTTGCATGACCATAACTTAAGATAGACAGTTAAATTCAGAAGAGGTTATACACAAACCTGATGGTAACCATATATCAAAAATCACTAGTAAATATGCAAAGAATAAAGAGACAGAAATTCAAATATATTACCAAAGAAAATCAGCAGATCATGCAAGAGAAAAAGACAAGGATCAGAAAAAATCTTCAGAAACAACCACAAAACAAATAATAGAATGACAAAAATACATATCTAACAATAATTACTTTGAATGTAAATGGACTAAATGCACCAACGAAAAGTCACAGGGTGACAAAATGGATACAAAAATAATAACCATCAATATGCTCCCTACAAGAGACACATTTTAGACCTAAAGACACCTGCAGATTCAAAGTGAAGCCATGGAGAAACATCTACCTTGCAAATGAATGTTAAAAGAAAGCCACAGTAGCAATACTTATATCAGACAAAAATAGACTATAAGACAAAGACTGTAATGAGAGAAAAAGGAGGGCAGTATGTACTAATAAAGGGGAGAGTTCAATAAGAAGATATGACAATTGTAAATATTCACCCAACAGAAGAGCACCCAAATACATAAAACAGTTAACACCAAGCATAATGAAACTAATGATAACACAATAATAATAGGGGATTTAAAACCCCATTTACATCAATGAACAGATCATCTAAATAGAAAATCAACAAAGAAACAATGCGTTTAGAAGAACACTGGACCAGATGGATTTAAAGATATATGCAGAACATTCCATCCTAAAACAACAGAATACGAGGAGAGGGGCAAGATGGCGGAGAGGTAGGACACCCTGTTGCAACCTGTCCTCAAAAGTGAGCTAGGATATGCCAGACCACACTGAACACCCATGAAATCACCCGGAGGAGCAAGACTTTTCACTTCTGGATCTTTACTGGAGCAGAAGACAGCAGGGGAGAGGTAAAGCAAAGCGGGAACACTCAAACCCATATTGGAGGATAAACAAAACGGGGAGAGAGCCAGCAGAAGCTATCTAAGGACAGTAATACCCCAAAGGAAAGTGCCAGGTGGTTGCTAAGGAGCAATAACTTAGAGCCCAGTTAAAAACACTTAAAAAGCATAAGGTTCTGAGTAGCAGCGAGTGGAAGAGGGTGGTCTTAAGCTCATGCCCGGCCCACGATCCCAGGAAGGACGCCACTCGCCCCAAAGAGAGACCAGTAGGGGGCAGAGTCCCGCTCCCCGCACCATTTTGTGGGCGGGGTGCACGCGCTCCTGAAAGCACCTTAGAGTCTGCTGTGGTCCCGGAGCCCACAGCTTTTCTCCGTGTACAGTGTACAGCTGTACAGCCCACAGCTTTTCTCTCTAGATGGTGCACCACAGAAGGCAAGAACTGCGCGGCCTGTGCAGTAATATTGGCAAGAATCTGGCCATACCCCACCAGAGCCTGGAGCCCCTAGTGCAGGGGAGCATGAGCGCAGAGCCACCATCAAACTGCTGAGAGCGTAGTCGCGCAGAGCCCCCAAACTGCTGAGTGCCCACCGCCTGGGAAATGGTTGCTGTGCTGGGAGATTTGCGGAGGGGAGTGTTCCTTCTGGTCCATCCAGAAGGGAGAAGACTGGGCTTCTCTGTGACAGACAGGTCTGGGTACTGACAGGCAGATCCCTCGCTCAGACTCTCTGAAAAGGAGAAAAAGCTACCAAAGGCCAAAAGCCTTCAGAGAGCTAAAGACTGAGAAACCGGGTTCCATAGAGCTCTGCCCCTTGACTGGGGGGCAGGGTGTCTCAACCCAAGCAAGATTGACTGGAAAACAACTGGCCAGGCCCCTCCCCCAGAAGCCAAGTCAAAACAAACAAGCAACAAACAAAAACAAAAAGACTATAACCACAGAGTCACCATAGGACTTTTAAATCCCCAACATTAGGGGAAATCAATATATTAAGTGCCTGACAATACCCTAAAACCTGTATATTTCATAGATAAAATTTTTTTTTCACTATTGACTTTTTTTTAATTTTTATTCACTTGTTTTCAAATTTCTTGGTTTGATTTTGTTTTTTGTTTTTATTTTTTTAAACTACTTAACATTATATCTAGAGGCTTAATACAATGATAAACTCAGGAAGACCTGAAATATCCTTCCTAGCACACGGTGAGCTATAATGAACCTCCCATCTTACCCTTCTGTCAGAGTTTCTACCTATTTGCTTTTGTTCTGGTATTATAGAAAATCCCATTCCAGGGGTTCATTCTGACTAGGTTCTTTATTTCTTGTCATCTACTCTTGTCGGTCTATGTTTGTTCGTGTTGGTCTACATACTTTATAAATCTTATTGTTGGGGCCCATTCTGGCTGAAATACCCTCTTTTTTCTGTTTCTCTCTTTTTTATCCTTAATCTTTCTTTTTGCTGGTGAATCCCAATTGCTCCTAAACCTTCCAGAGTGCACCCTGCCTGGATCGTGGGCGAAATATCCAACTATACATCCTCTTCTCCACCTCCCATCAAAATGACTAGGAGGAGGAACACCCAACAGAGGAAGAACCCAGAGACTGCGCCCTCTCCCTCAGAACTATTAGACATGGACATGAACAGTATGTCAGAAAGGGAATTTCAGGGTTACAATTATCCAGATAATGGTTAGGATCAATGACAATATAGAAACTCTAAGGGCATAAATGAAAACCAGTATAGCGGATGTAAGAAGTGCTATCAGTGAGATCCAATCCAATCTAAATAGTTTAACAGCTAGAGTTACAGACAGAGGAGAGAATTAGTGATCTAGAGGAAAAAATGGTAGAGAAGAAAGGTCAGGAAGAGAGATGGAGCAAACTGCTCAGGAGGCATGAGAAGAGACTTAGGGAAATAAATGACACCATGAAATGTTCCAATGTTAGAATTATTGGAATCCCAGAGGGGGTAGAGAAAGACAGAAGACTAGAAGATATAGCTGACCAAATTCTGAATGAAAATTTCCCCAGTCTGGGGAATGGAACAAGGGTACGTGTCTTAGAGGCAGAAAGGACACCTGCCAAGATCGATGAGTCTAGAAATACAGCGAGACATATCATAGTAAAATTTGCAAATTATAATTTTAGACAAGAGGTCCTGAGAGAAGCTAGGGGGAAGAGATCCCTTAAATATGGAGGAAGACCCGTTAGAATAATGTCAGACTTCTCCACAGAAAGCCGGCAAGCCAGAAAGGGCTGGCAAGACATATTTAAGTCACTAAATGAGAAGAACATGCAGCCAAGAATACTTTATCCAGCAAGGCTGACATTCCAAATGGATGGAGAGATAAAGAGCTTCCAAGATTGGCAAGGATTAAAAGACTATGTGACCAAGAAACCGGCACTCCAGGAAATATTAAAGGGGGTTCTATAAAAGGAGAGAGAACCCATGAGTGATTTAGAACAGAAATTTACAATCAATAGAAACAAGGACTACACAGGCAACATGATGTCAATAAACACTTATGTTTCAATAATCACTCTTAATGTGAATGGCCTAAATAAACACTCCCATAAAACGGCACAGGGTTGCAGAATGGATAAAACGGCAGGACCTGTCCATATGCTGTCTACAAGTGACTCATTTGGAACCAAAAAATACATCCAGATTGAAAGTGTAAGGATGGAGAACCATCTTTCATGGCAACGGGTGTCAAAAGAAAGCTGAGGTAGCAATTCTCCTATCAGATAAATTAGATTTTCAGCTAAAGACTGAAGTCAGAGATACAGAAGGACACTACATCATTCTGAAAGGTACTATCCTCCAAGAAGATCTAACAATTGTAAACATTTATGCCCCCAATATAGGAGCAGCCAACTACATAAACCAAATGTTAATCAAAATAAAGAGTCACATTGATGGGAATACAATCATAGTAGGAGATCTTAACACACCACTCTCAATAGCAGACAGATCACCTAAACGGAAAATCAATAAAAAAACAAGAACTTTGAATGACACATTGGACCAGATGGACCTCATAGATATATACAGAACATTCCACCCTAAAAAACAGAATACTCATTTTTCTCGAGTGCACATGGAACTTTCTCCAGAATAGACCACATACTGGGCCACAAATCAGGACTCAACCAATACCAAAAGATTGAAATGATTCCCTGTATTCTCACCGACCACAATGCTCTGAAAGTTTGGAAAGAATTCAAACACTTGGAGGCTAAAGACAAACCTGCTCAAGAATGCTAAGATCAACCAAGAAATCAAAGATGAACTTAAATAATTCATGGAGACCAATGAGAATGAAGACACATCGATGCAAAACCTATGGGACACGGCAAAGGCAGTCCTAAGGGGGAAATACATAGCCATCCAAGCCTCACTCAAAAAAATTGAAAAATCTCGAATACACCAGCTCTCCTTACACCTCAAAGAACTGGATAACCAATAACAAAGGAAGCCAACCCCACGCACAGGAAGGGAAATAATCAAGATCAGAGCAGAGATCAACGAGTTAGAAACTAGAGAAACAATAGAATACATCAACGAATCCAGAAGTTGGTTCTTTGAAAGAATCAATAAGATTGATAAGCCACTGGCCAAACTCATCCAAAAGAAAAGGGAGAGGACCGAAATTAACAAAATTATGAATGAAAGGGAAGAGATCACAACTAATCCAAAGGAAATACAAACAATCATCAGAAATTATTATCAACAACTATATGCCAATAAGTTAAACAACCTAGAAGAAATGGATGCATTTCGGGAATCCCATAATCTTCCAAGACTGAAACAGGAAGAAATTGTCAACGTGAATAGACCGATATCTCGTAATGAGATTGAAGCAGTGATCAAAAACCTCCCAAAAAACAAGAGTCCAGGACCAGACGGATTCCCTGGGGAATTCTACCAAACTTTCAAGGAAGAAATAATACCTATTCTCCTGAAATTGTTTCAAAAAATATAAATAAGGAACACTCTCAGACTCTTTCTATGAATCCAGCATTACCCTGATCCCCCAACCAGGCAAAGACCCTACCAAAAAGGAGAATTTCCTGACCAATATCCCTGACGAATATGGATGCCAAGATTCTCAACAAGATCCTAGCTAATAAGATCCAACAGCACATTAAAAAGGTTATTCATCATGACCAAGTGGGATTTATCCCTGGGATGCAAGCGTGGTTCAACATTCGCAAATCAATCCATGTGATAGAACAGATCAATAAGAGAAGAGAAAAGAACCACATGGTCCTCTCAATTGATACAGAAAAAGCGTTTGACAAAATTCAGCATCTGTTCCTGATCAAAACTCTTCAAAGTATAGGGATAGAAGGAACATTCAACATCATCAAGTCTATCTATGAAAAGCCCACAGCAAATATCATTCTCAATGGGGAAAAGCTGAGAGCCTTCCCTTTGAGATCAGGAACAAGACAAGGATGCCCACTCTCACACCACCCTTGTTCAACATAGTGCTAGAAGTCCTAGCGAGAGCAAACAGACAACAAAAAGAAATAAAAGGTATTCAAATTGGAAATGAAGAAGTCAAACTTTCTCTCTTCGCAGACGACATGTTACTCTATATGGAAAACCCAAAAGACTCCACCCCCAAACTACTAGAACTCATACAGCAATTCAGCGATGTGGCAGGATACAAAATCAATGCAGAGAAATCAGTGGCTTTCCTATACACTAAAAATGAATCTGTGGGAAGAGAAAGTAAGGAATCTATTCCATTTACAATAGCACCAAAAACCATAAGATACCTGGGCATAAACCTAACCAAAGAGGTGAAGGATCTGTACTCAAAGAACTACAAAACGCTCATAAAAGAAATTGAATAAGACACAAAAAGGTGAAAAATCATTCCATATTCCTGGATCAGAAGAATAAACATTGTGAAAATGACTATACTGCCCAGAGCAATCTATACTTTCAATGTCATCCCAATCAAAATTCCACTGGATTTTTTTCAAAACCCTGCAACAAACAATTCTAAAATTTATATGGAACCAGAAAAGACCCCAAATTCCTAAGCAAATGCTGAAAAAGAAAAACCAAGCTGGGGGCATCACATTGCCTGATTTCAAGATTTACTACAAAGTGGTGATCACCAAGACAGCATGGTACTGGCACAAAAACAGACACAAAGACCAGTGGAACAGAATAGAGAGCCCAGATATGGACCTGCAACTCTATGGTCAAATAATCTTTGACAAAACAGGAAAAAATATCCAGTGGAAAAAAGACAGTCTCTTCAATAAATGGTGCTGGGAAAATTGGACAGCTCTATGTAGAAGAATGAAACTTGACCATTCTCTTACACCATACACGAAGATAAACTCGAAATGGATAAAAGACCTCAATGTGAGGCAGGAATCTATCAAAATCCTAGAGGAGAACATAGGCAGTAACCTCTTCGACATCA
>CM053612.1:47625039-47656552 GCA_028646535.1 Procyon lotor
TGTGGAAAGAACCAATATGCCCTTCAACAGATGAATGGATAAAGAAATATGGTACATATACACAATGGAATATTATGCCCCCATTAGAAAGGACGAATATCCAACCTTTGTATCAACATGGATGGGACTGGAAGAGATTATGTGGAGTGAAATAAGTCAAGCAGAGAGAACCAATTACCTTATGGTCTCACTTACGTGCTGAGCATAAAGAAAAACATGGAAGGCATTGTGAGAAGGAAGGGGAAGGTGAATGGGGGGAAACCAGAGGGGGAGATGAACCATGAGAGACTGTAGACTGTGAGCAACAAACTGAGGGTTTTGGAGGGGAGGGTGTTGGGCGCTGGGCGAGCCTGGTGGTGGGTATTGAGGAGGGCACATATTGCATGGAGCACTGGGTGTGGTGCATGAACAATTAATCTTGTAACACTGAAAAAATAAAATAAACATATTTGGGGAAGAAAACAACAATAGAATACATGTTCTTTTCAAGTGCACATGGAACATTCTTCAGCACAGATAACATATCATCCCACAAAACCAGTCTCAACAAATTCAAGAAGATTAAAGTTATACCATGGATCTTTCCTGATCGCAACACTATGAAATTAGAAATTAAACCCAAGAAAAAGTCTGGAAAGAACATAAATATAAGGAAGGTTAATGTTCTACTAAACATGAGGAGTTGAGCCATGAAATCAAAGAAGAATTTAAAAAATACATGGAAACAAATGAAAATGAAAACACAATGTTCCAAAACATATGGAATGCAGCCAAAGAAGTCCTAAAAAGGACATATATAACAATACATGCCTACCTCAAGAAGCAAGAAAAATCACAAATAAATAACCTGAACTTACACCTAAAGGAGCTAGAAATAAAACAACAAACAAAACCTAAAACCAGCAGAAGGAAGGAAATAATAAAGATTACAGCAGAAAGAAATGATAGCAAAACTGAAAAAACAATAGAACTGATCAGTGAAAACAGGAGCTGGTTCTTTGGGGGGAAAAAAAATCAATGAAACTGATAAACATCTATTCAGATTTATTAAAAAAAAGAGAAAGTATTCAAATAAATAAAATCATAAATGACAGAGGATAAATATCAACCAATACCACAGAAATACAATTTTAAAAGACTATTATGAATATATGCCAACAAACTGAACAACCTGGAAGAAATGGATAAATTACTAAAAACATATGAACCACCAAAACTGAATCAAGAAGAAATAGGAAAGTTGAACAGAGTGAAAACCAGCAAATAAATTGAATCAGTAATCACAAATCTTCCAACAAACAAAAGTCCATGATCATATGGCTTCACAAATGAATTTTACCATTTAAAGAGTTAATACCTGTTCTTCTCAAATTAGTCCCCCCAAAAAATGGAATGAAAACTTGCAAGTTCATTCTATGAGGCAAGCATTGACCTTATAACAAAACCAAATAGGGGTGCCTGGGTGACTTCGTCATTAAGCATATGCCTTGGATCAAGCCCCGCATCAGGTACCTTGCTCCCCGGAGAACCTGCTTCTCCCTCTCACACAACCCCTGCTTGTGTTCTCTCTCTCTCTCTCTCTCTCTGTCAAATAAATAAGTAAAATCTTAAAAAAAAAAAAAAAACAGATAAAGATACCAGTAAAAAAGAGAACCAAGTGGCCAAAATCTCTGATGAACATATATGCAAAAATTCTCAACAAAATACTATCAAATTGAATTCAACAATACATTAAAAAACATTCAACATGAACAAGTGAGAATTATTGCTAGGTTGGAAGCGTGGTTCAATATTCACAAACCAATCAACGTGATACATCATATCAATAAAAGAAGGGATAATAACCATATGATCATTTCAATAGATGCAGAAATAGCATTTATAAAAGTATGACATGCATTCATGAGAAAAATCTTCAAAAAATAGGTTTAGAGAGAACATAACTCAACATAATAAAGGCCATATGAAAAACCCAGAGATAACATCACCCTTAATGGAGAAAAACTGAGTTAGGACAAGACAAGAATGTCCAGTCTCATTACTTTTATTCAACATAGTACAAGTCCTAGCCACAGCAATCAGACAACAAAAAGAAATAAAATACATCCAAATCAGTAGGAAAGAAGTAAAACTTTCATTATTTGCAGATGACACGATACTCTATATAGAAAACCCAAACGACTCCACCAAAAAACTGCTAGAACTGATGAATATATTCAGTAAAGTCAAAGGATACAAAATCAATATGCAGAAATCTGTTGTATTTCTATATACAAATTATGAAATAGCAGAAAGATAAATTAAGAAAATAGTCTCATTTACAACTGTACCAAAAATAACAAAATACCTAATAATAAACCTAACTGAAGAGTTGAAGGCATTATACTCTGAAAACTACAAAACACTGATGAAAGGAATTGCAAGATGACACAAAGAAGTCAAAAGACACTCTATGTTCATAGATTGGAGGAACAAATATTCTTTCAAAATCTATACTACACAAAGCAGGCTACACACTTAATGTAATCCCTATCAAGATAGCAACATCATTTTACACAGAACTAGAACAACCATTCTAAAATTTGTATGGAACCACAAAAGAAACTGAGGAGCCAATGCAATCTTGAAATAGAAAAGCAAAGCCTAAGGCATCACAATTATAGACTTCATGTTGTATTATGCAGCTGCACCAAAACAGTATGGTACTGGACAGATACATAGTTCAACAGAACAGTATAGAAAACCCAGAAATAAACCCACGATTATACTGTCAATTAATCCAATGGGATAAAGACAGTCTCTACACAATCGGTGCTGGAAAAACTGGACAACAACATGCAAAAGAAAGAAAATGGCTAACTTTATTACAACATACACAAAAATAAATTCAAAGTTGATTAAAGACCTAAATGTGAGACCTGAAACCATAAAAATCCTAGAACAAAGCACAGGCAGTAACCTCTTTGACACTGGCCTTAGCAACTCTTTCTAGATACGTCTCCTGAGGCAAGGGAAGCAAAAGCAAAACTAAGCCATTGGGACTAAATCAAAATAAAAAATTTCTGCACAGTGAAGGAAATAATCAATAAAACTAAAAGGTTAACCTATGGAATGGGAGAAGATATTTGCAAATGACATACCTAATAAAGGGCCAGTATCCAAAATGTATAAAGATCTTATAAAACTCAATACCCAAAAAAGCAAATAATCCACTTTAAAAATGGGCAGAAGACATACATAGACATTTATCCAAAGAAGATATACACATGGCCAACAGACATGAAAAGATGCTCAACATCACTTATCATCAGGGAAATACAAATTAAAATTAGAATGAGATATCACCTCATACTTTTTAGAACAGCTAAAATAAAAAAAAAACACAAGGAACAACAGGTGTTGGCAAGGATGAGGAGAAAGGGGAACCCTCTTACACTACTGGTGAGAATGTAAACTGGTGTACTCACTATGGAAAACAGTAAGGAGGTTCCTCAAAATGTTAAAAACAGAACTACTTTATGATCTAACAATCATACTGCATATTTTCCCAAAGAATGTAAGAACACTAATTC
This sequence comes from Procyon lotor, assembly GCA_028646535.1. Taxonomy (NCBI): domain Eukaryota; kingdom Metazoa; phylum Chordata; class Mammalia; order Carnivora; family Procyonidae; genus Procyon; species Procyon lotor. The sequence continues at coordinate 47,628,612 of CM053612.1, forward strand.
AAAGGGATACATGCACCACTGTATTTATACCAGCATTATTTACTATAGCCAAGATATGAAAGCAGCCCAAGTATTTATCCATTGATGAAGGGATAAAGAAGTGGTATATACATACAATGGAATAATATCCAGCCATATAAAAGAATGAAATCTTGACATTTGAAATGACATGTATGGAACTAGAAAGTATAAAGCTAAGAGAAATAAGTTAGTCAGAGAAAGACAAATAGCATGTGATTACACTCCTATGTGGAATTTATTATTTTTTTAAAGACTTTATTTATTTGACAGAAATCGAGAGAAAGAGAGAGAGTACAAGCTGGGGGGAGAGGCAGAGGCAGGGAGAGAGGGAGAAGCAGACTCTCCACTAGGCAGGGAGCCCAATGTGGGGCTCGATCCCAGGACCCCAGTATCATGACTTGAGCTGCAAGCAGACACTTAACCGACTGAGGCACCCAGGTGCCTCGCTGCCATGTGGAATATAAGAGAGAAAACAAACAAGCAAAAGGAAAAAATGAGAGATAGACAAAGCAAGAAAAAGTCCCTTAATTATAAAGAACAACCTGTTTACCAGAGGGTAGGTGGGTGAGGGGATGGATTAAGTAAATGATGGGGATTATGAACTGCTCTTGTCATGATGAGCACAGGGTGATGTATGGAAGTTTTGAAGTACTATATTGTACATCTGAAACTGTTTTAAAACTGTATGAGAACTTACCTCACACCTGTCAGAATGGCTAAAATCAACAATACAAGAAACATTAGGTGCTGGTGAGTATGTGGAGAAAGGAGAACCCTCTTACATTGTTGGTGGGAATGTAAACTGGTGCAGTCACTCTGGAAAACAGTACGGAAGTTCCTAAAAAATTAATAGAGCTGCCCTACGATCCAGCAGTTGCACTACTAGGTATTTACCCAAAGAATACAAAGATGCTAATTCAAAGGATACATGTACCCTGATGTTTATATCAGCATTATCTACAATAGCCAAGTTATGGAAATAGTCCAAAAGTCCACAGACTGATGAATGGATAAAGAAGATGTAGTACACACACACACACACACACACACACACACACACATATGTGTACATATACATATGTACCATATATACACATATATGTGCCACGGAATATTATTCAGCCATAAAAAGAATGAAATCTTCCCATTTGCATCAATATGGACGGAATTAGAGAGAATTAAGTTGAGCAAAATAAGTCAGAGAAAGACAAATACATGATTTTACTCACATGTGGAATTTAAGAAACAAAACAAATGAACATAGGGGGAAAAAGAGAGGGAAACCAAGAAACAGAAACTTAAATGTTTAGAACAGAGGGTTACTTGAGGGGAGGTAGGCAGGGAGATGGATTAAATAGGTGGTGTGTATTAAGGAAGGCACTTGTTGTGTAAGCACTGGGTGTTGATTAATCCCTAAATTCTACAGATGAAAATAATATTACACTCTATGTTAACTAACCAGAATTTAAATAAAAATTTGGGGAAAGGAAAAAAATAACTAAGCTGAAACCAGTCCTTTCACAACTTAAAAAAAAGGGGGGGGGTATCTGAAATTACAGGTAAACAAATCTGTAATCCCATGTTATCACCAGCCTGGAGTTTACAACAATATTTCAACTAATTGGAAAAGTGATTTATTTTATGCAATATAAAAAACAAATCGGTATGATACTGCAAGATTGCTTTCCTTGCACGATCAATGAATTTAAAGTTGAGTTTACAACCTATACAAACCTTCACATTGATAATAACAGTTTGTACTTCCACGTGCAATGGGAGTTTCATTTAATTCATCTCTCTGAATGACTTCCAAAATAGTTGTAGATATTGTGACTGAGCACTGTATCCTATATACTTCAGCCTGTTAACAGGAATCATTCATTCATTTATTCACAGAAGCTGAGTTTATAAGTTATTTCCACAAATAATGAGGAAGACCCATTCTCACTGTGCTTTAATCAAGATGAAGTCTCCAGCCAACCAGCTCCGGTACTACTAAATAGTGGTCTGGCTAGCAACTTCCTGGAAAAATAGGTAAGTATAATCCTTACAATGTATGGCGTGTCCAAATAGAAATAGTTATTAGGGGAGCATCATTATCTATGAGGATGCTGGAAAGTAGCTATATCATCTGTTACAGTGATTCAGTAAGACTGGTACACAGTGTTTAATATAGTGTCAAGTGTTTAGTTAACTTTTAACAAATGGTGCTAGTATATTGTTCTTGTTAACATTTTTCTGTTCCATGTAGCCAAACAGATACTTATTAAAAGCCTGCAGTTTTTTTTAAGCTGGATCATATAAAAAATCACAATAGTACTTGGTTATTGGCTGACATAATTTTATAAAATTTATTCTGCATAATTAGTATATTAACTAATTAAATTAGATATTTTAGAAGTAAATTTAATGCACATACATAAGCATAATATGAATCTGTCATTAAATAGAACCTAACATTTCAAAAAATAAAAACATTTTTTAAGAAAAAATAAATAAAATAATAAAGAAACAGCTCCTAATTATAGTGAACAATCTGATGTCTGCCAGAGAGAAGGGATGTGGGGCACTGTGTTAAATAAATGATGCAGATTAAGGAATGCACTTGTGATGAGCACTGAGTAATGCATGGAATTGTTGAATCACTATATGATACACCTGAAACTAATATAAACACTATATGTTAGCTAACTGGAATTAAAATAAAAACTTAAGAAATCACCAAAAGTATTCTCTGAAAATTAATCAGCTATATGGAATTTATAATAAAGAGCAGTATATATTTTATTATTTAATTCTGTTCTACACATGTTAATATCATATATATTTATATATCTATTTAAATCTATATTTATATATCATGCCTGTTTTTTTCCAGGCAACCAGTTCAACATTTGCACATCAATGATTTATAATTTCACTTTTTTAAGTGAATTTTCATTCACTCTGCTATAACAGTTAGACTTTAGTACATAGATGCAAAAAAGAGTAAGTACAAAATTCCTGCCATCTAAAAAGAGCATAGCATCCAAAGATAATAACAATCCTGAGTACTTTGACATGTGACAAAGGCAAAGATAACCATTTTTTCTCTTCTCTATGAAGTGTGGTGATAACCAAAACATGAGGGGAAAGGGAACCTATAAAATGACTCTTTTAAACCAATTTAACAGTAATCTCTTTGGACCTTACAAATCAAGGCGTTAGGACTCTACATTGGACTATGACTTCTCCACAACTTCTATTCATAGAAATCTAAAGCATTACAGACATCCACAATGACTCTCCAGGCTAAATGTTCTTTTACGTCCTTATAAAAAAAAAACATGGTCTTTCATTATCTCTCAAATATATGTTGTGCTCCTCAATCTCTCAAACTTTATTTTTTTTTTACTTGGGATGATCATTCCTCATCAACTCCTATTTGAAGAGTGTTGTCTCTTGTATACCCCTAAGGACTTGATCATCAGTTCTGAATTAGTCATCTATCTGTTCTAAGAAAGCTTATGGTAAAAAGCTTATGGTTAACATACAGTATTATATGGTTAAAAAAAAAAAAAGACTCCTCATGGTCTATTCTAATAACCCCAAATTCATATATTATTTACGTATGTTGATTTTTTCAGAGAATATATTTTTATTTTATATGTATTTTGCAGATGGTAAAGATGGTAACAGCTTACAAGTGTAAGCTGTTAATATGTGTGTATACTATATATAAGCTGTTAGTATGTGTGTGTATATATAATCTGTTAATATGTGTGTGTGTATATACACACATATACACATATATACACACCACATATATATAATATATATATAAACTTTATATATGTGTGTATTTTGCAGATGGTAAAATATGGTAAAACTTACAAATGTAAGCTATGAATATTATGGCTTTTATTGTTACCATCAAAATTTTCAGGATGGCTGGGCTCTTTCCTTTTCATTCTTCTTTTTAAAAAGATTTTATTTATATATTTGATAGAGAGAGAGAGTGAGAGAGAGCACACAAGCAGGCAGAATGGCAAGCAGAGGGAGAGGGAGAAGCAGATTTCCCACTGAGCAAAGTTTGACATGGGGCTTTATCCCAGGACCCTGGGATCATGACCTGAGCTGAAGGCAAATACTTAACCGCCTGAGCGACCCAGGCGCCCCTCCTTTCCTTTTCATTCCTTAACACCTGTTGTTTTGGCCAGCAATAGCAACAGGATTTAATTGTCTGCAATAAAGTAGAAAAGTCAGGAATGCTGAAAAATAAATTGGAGGGCTAACATTAAAGGTAAAGATTAAACTAACAAAGAACCTTTAATGGTAGAGTTAGCAGTCTGATTTTAACCAGTTACATTTCTGAACAAGGGAATGTTTGAGGATAATGCCAAAGAAAGATTGTTCTGGATAAACCTTGTAGTGTGTATTGCAGCAGAAAGCCAAGAGACTGCAGTATACAGTTTTCCAATACTACTATTACAACTATTATGGAGGAGGAAAAAGAGGAGGAGGAGGGAGTAGAAGCAGTGGAGTGGAAGGAGGAGATGGAGGGGGGAAAGAAATAGCTGCTACAGCTAATACTAAGCACTATATACAAAAATTAAAGCTAATTATCTCAGGTAATACTTATAACAATTTTAGGATTATCATGATCTCCGTTTTGCAGATAAAGCAAGGAAAGTTCTGAGCCAGTGAGTAATGTGTGCGACATCACAGCTAGTAAGTTTTATCTGGAATGTAAACCTAGGCAGCCTGACTCTAGAGCCTAAATTCTAAACCTGAATTCTAAATTCCAATTCTGAATAGTTTAAAGATTTGATTTCTTTAAGGCGACATGCCCCCAACTAATTGAATGCATTTCTAATAGTACCCTTGAATTAAAAGCTAATTTAAAAAAATTCTACAACAACCAGAAGTATCTGTAGATAAATGAATGTGATGGCCCAAGATAAGATGAACTGAAATAGCATTTTTTTAAATTCTAAGTGAAATAAGTCAGTCAGAGGAAGATAAATACCATATGATTTCACTCATACATGGAATTTAAGAAACAAAACAAATGAACAAAGAAAAAAAGAGGCAAACAAACAAAAAAAAACCCCAAGACTCTTAAATATATAGAGAACAAACCGGTGCTTGCCAGAGGGAGGTGGGAGGGAGGATGGGTGAAATAAGTGAAGGGAATTAAGAGTACACTTAGAACGAAAGCACCAAATAATGTATAGAACTGTCAAAACACTATATTGTACACCTGAAACTAATGTAACATGGTATGTCAATTATACTGAAATTAAAAAATAAATAAAAATCTTAAAAAATGAAACAGCATTTTAATAAAATTTTACTTGAGAACTCTATATTTGACAACCACTTACAATTGCAAATATAGGGGCGCCTGGGTGGCTCAGTGGGTTAAGGCCTCTGCCTTCAGCGCACGTCATGATCTCAGGGTCCTGGGATCAAGCCCCGCATTGGGCTCTCTGCTCAGCAGGAGGCTCGATCCCAGGACCCTGAGATCATGACGTGCGCTGAAGACAGAGGCTTTAACCCACTGAGCTACCCAGGTGCCCCATCTAAGTATTCTTTTCATACCTGCTGTAGCTAACTAACCATGTTTGTGGTGTGTGTGGGGGTGTGGGGAGAAAGAGAGAGTACTAGTCTGTGAATTCCTGAAAATGTCCTCAGAAAGTATGTTTACCCCTCTATGAGGTGCCTGGATGGCTCAGTCAGTTAAACGTCTGACTCTTGATTTCAGCTCAAGCCATGATCTCACGGTCTTGAGATCAAGCCCTGCATTGGGCTCTATCCCCAGCTGAGAGGGGGCGAGACTGCTTGAGCTTCTCTCTATCCCTCTCCTTCTGCCCCTCCCCACTGTGCTCGCTCTCTCTCTCTAAAATAAATAAATAAATCTTTAAAAAATATATATATATATATATATGTTTAGCCCTCTACTTTAAAGGCCAATTGTTTAAGCAAGAGATTCTACCTCAACCAAATCTTTTGAACACACTAAATTGCATACCTTCAGCCTGAATCAAATTTGCAAAGGAAAACACACTTGTTAAGTAATATATTTTCATATAGTAACTAGTTTTTCTAAGTTCTGTGACTAAAAGTTGGAAAATCAGTATCTCTTTGCTGAAATACATTCATGCTTCAATAATGCTTCTGTGTATTCATTTCTGTGTATTCAAATTCTTCTCACTGGCAAAAATACATCTTTAAGACAGTGGTAAATTAATTATAAGAAATTTTCTGGTAAACAGATATATTGTCTACAAAAAATGGAAAAAAAAAACCAGAAAAATCCCCACTATTTAGAAACTCTCATACATTAGCAGAAACAAAAAATAATGTAATTGTCCAGAAATTACTTGGACAACATTATATAACGCCTTCTTACACATACACACACACAGCTTAAATAGTACAGAAGAGAAAGGAGGTGACAATGTATTCAACTACCATGACCTCCAAAAGCCCAGAGCCAAAAGAGATCAAATGCTATAACTTTTACAGAAACAGAATTAAATAGTACCCATACAAAGTGAACCAGTAAGTCATCCAGATGTTTCCAGCTGGATATTTGGTATACTGAGAAAAGATCGCCTGGTAGTGGGTAATTGAGGGGGGAGCACGTATTGCATGGAGGACTGGGTGTGATGTATAAACAATGAATCTTGGAACACTGAAAAAATTAAATTAAAAAAATACCATTTGACTCACTTTTTCCCCACATTGTAGGCAGCTGGTAATAGTAGCAATTCCAAAGCAATTTAGTAACTATACTTTGGACCATAAAATTATAAAGCTCAGTACATCTTGTCCCATCACACTTGTCTTTAGTGTTGCAACAAATAATTTTTTACTTAGTTTTCCTCAAAAGAGTTTTTGTTGTTGTTACTATTGTTTTCTTACCTGATCTTCTCCTTGCATATCTTGCTCTTCAACTTTGTCCTAAGGGAAAAAATCAATACAATTTATGAAGACTATATAGTCAAGGAAGAGGAAGTCGTATTTTAAAAAGAAGCTGTTAAGAAAAGTAAACATAAGGTGAACTATAATTTATATACAGTGAACTTCAATTCTACTTCTGTGAGAAGCTTAAATGCATGACATACTAGTATTTTAGTGAGTTATATAATCATCTACAAATTGTATTTACATCCAACCAACATTTCTATATCTCACAAAATATTTATGTTTGGAGACACTTTGTAAAACAGCTCTTTAAGATAAACAAAATTCCAATTTCTTAAGCTTCTGGCATCTCTCCCATAAGATTAATGACCGTCCTTCTGAAATAATATGTTAAGTATTTAGTTTCCACCCCCATACCTTAAGAAAAAATTCACCTGAGTCTGAAGACTTGCACTCTTGGCAATTTCATTTCTCAGAAAAGAAAAACATGATAAGAACAGTTTCTCTGGTCCAAATTTTGAGCAAAAAAGAACTATTTATAAAACCTAGAAGCCTTGGGAAAAAGTGATCATGTCATCTTATAGTTAGTAAGGAGTAATGAAGGAAGGGAATGGTAGGCATAGTCAGACACATGTTTTGCTATTAATAGAATGACATTTCCAAGCAGCTGTCCAAATAGTTCAAGTCCCCCATTACAACTGTAACTTACCTCAGAGTCAATATAAAAAACCAACCAGCTAACAATTCTGGAATTTAAATAACTATGAATGAACTTGAAGAAATTCCTGCTTTACTTAAGTGATAAACTGCCTACAGTGAGAGAATACCACAGTTTCCTTAATTTTTGGTTTACCATGCAGTCAAAACATTGTGGAACCCAGATAACTATTCAAACAGTTGACAAGGCATTAGTTTTTCATATTACACATCTTTAGTCCTTATATTTAACTTTAGTTTCTATTAAGAGGGCTAGAAAAATGAGATTGTAGAAGAAAACCCAAAAGATAGCATTATTTGGATTTCTCAGCTTTATAATTATTAAAGGTTTCCCCCTTAGAAAGTTAAAGCATAACAAAAAAGGAAGATGAACTTTAATTGCAAATATATACAGATGATAAAACAAGACCTATAAAAATTGACAGATATGAAAATGACTTGTATCAGCTTTCTTCACAGAACAGAGAGCCATTCATTTATTTCTGGGTAAAAAGGAAGAGGACTGAAAGGGCAATAATTGAACACCGAGTTTAGTTCATCTTCAATATAATTATAACAAAGAATGAAAAGAAGATAGAAAAAGTGATAAAGTAATAATGTTTTAGAACACAGAATTGGTTAGCCAGTACTAGGATACCACAGCAGAGTAAGACTCTGTCCAGTTTACATTCATAAGCAGTAACAGTTATTTTCATATTTAGGTATTTTCTCATTCCCAGTAGAATTAAAGAAATTTCATTTTAATACAAGTTCCTCAAATTTTGCTATCCATTAACACATTGTTCTGGGGTAATTAGTAAATAAGTTAATCGACGGTTTTTTCCCTTCTATTTGTTCTGTTTAGAGCTATTCAAATCAAACTTCCTTATACTGGGAAAGAAGCAGAAATAAAAGACAATTCAATGAAAAGTGTGCACACCCCAGAAAGGTTTATATTTCTGAGATGGGAGATAAAGATTTTTTAAATTTTGTTCTTAGATAATCTCCAAAGGAGTTTGTTTCAGGTAAAATTAACTTGAATGAGTTAAGTCTTGAAGCTGAAATCAGTTACTGAACTTTCCTTCTGACTGCTGAGCAGTAAACCATCTGCTTTGTCATCATGTAAATCACATTCCATTCTGTTAACATGGTTACAACTTACCACCATTTGTTATAGCAACATGGGACTAAGGAGCAACTGGATATATTTTGAAAGGAAGCTGTACAGTAATCTCTATATTTCCCAGGGTTAAAACAGGGAAAACCAGTCTGAGTATCTGAAAACACTGTCAGTCTGATTTTACTGGAATTTTTTAGTATGCATTATGAATTAGTTCCACTATGGAATTAAAGGTGTAGACATTTTTACATTATTTTACTCAACATTTCAAGAAGAGTCATATAGGAAAACAAACTTTCAAATGTCTAGTATTTTATTCCAAACCTCAAAGTACATGAGCTTTATATAAAATTGAGCAATAGTGGCATAAGGAAAGCAATAGTGTTTTTTCTTCTTCTTCTGAATTTCTCAGATACAAGAAAATGTTCCATAAAATAAACTTTAACCCACACCTGATGACATTTTCTATAATGAAAAGCTGGATAGAGGAAATAACTTAGAGTGATGGATTCTGCCCTAGATTTAAGTATGAGCTAAATCTATGATAAATTCTATGATAAATCTATGATAAATTTAATTCATAAAATATATAAATTAATGATAAATTTAGAAAAAAACAGAAATAAATTATTTTTCCATATGATAAAAGGACAAACTTACTTGGATTATAATATGTAATTTTTGAAATATTATTATCACTATTCTTTCTGGTTTTTTCCATTTTTGAAAAATTTATACCCTATTATTTCCCAATTGCTATTTTCCTATAATAATGATCAACTGTAAATCTTTGAAACAGCTTTCAAACTCTATAAATGGCACTGATAGTAATTATCATTATCTGTGATACTAAAAGGACATATTGGAGAGCTGTAGTTCAATGAATTCCCTTGATTACTTGATTACTTGATTCCAAACACAGAAAATTCCCTACTCCTCTAAGGGATGTAAATCTTTGCATTCACAGAGCTGAATTTCTATTTATAATGATATTAACTTATATTTGTCAGTAATTATCTTCACATAACTTAACCCTTAATTATATGAAATACAATTTTCATTTATTAACTGCCAAATGTGTATGAACATATCTACAAATATCTATAGCATCAATAATATGTTTTCTTTGATATTGTTCTTGCCTCTTACTATTTGTCATTAATTCAGAGAGATGAGAAAGCCCAGGTGCAAAAAAGATATATCTACTAAAGACAGATTTTCGGCTTCATGCTTTGATGGCAAATCTATTGAGTACTTCTTCACTACATGAGCATATGCAGTTTAAAAACTGTGGTTATACACTGGTATCTTCCACTAAATATTCCTATGTATTTCTAGAAAAGAGAGACCTTTCACCAGGGACATAAAGGTCCTACTGAGGTTTTTAACAATACATGATACTACTTTCTCAACCAAGTACAGATGAATATGGTTAGGTATAAAAATTCAACAATTGTTTTCTTCTTGCTTAGCTGATTTAAAATATGCTAACTGAAAATAGCAATAGCCCATGAAGCAAATGGTATATTTAAGAAGGGTCCAACAAAAGTAATACAGATAAGTTTGTTATGTTTGATTAACTTATTTCTCTTTATCAAACAATTAATTTTTAATGTATGAAAATATTTTGCCTCAAACTTTACTACCCATAAGATTGTAATAGAATTTCTTTTAGCTCTTTGGTAATATTTTACCCTGCTGATGTTGCCCTCCTCAGATATATATCTCCCTTAACTGCTGGTGATTTCCTGGCTTTTTCGATAACCTCTAGATCCCTCTCTCTCATTCTCTCCTTTGCCCATCTTTTTCTCTTCTCTGGTTCCTGCTTTGAGTGTAACAACACTGAGCCAGACCATCTGAACTCTAAACCCATATCCATTGTTTATTCATTAAGCAATCATGGAGCAAAACAAATAAACTCTATGACTCTCAAGTTTCTTCATCTATAAAACAAGCATGATAGCAGTTATCCATAATGTTCTTTTTTTTTTTTAAACTCATCCTTTTAAAATTTCTATTTTGTATGTGCTTTAGAATGCTGGATGTTCTTTTCTTATCTCTCAGTTGTTGAAATCAGAATAGAATATGAAATGGTATTTTATAAATAATTCCCTGCTACATACAGTCAAGTAAAAGTCAATAATAATATGAAGTAAAGTCAGTAATATTATATTAAGATTATTACTTGAAAAACCTTCAAATTAAGTTTTCTAATCTTCTCCACAAACACTTTCCAAGACTTCCAGTATCACCTGGCATGGTGTTAGCCTTCAAAATTATATCTCTACATCTGATTTCCCACCCTCTAACCACACATAAACCATATTTTATATCTATAAAATTAAAATAGAGTGTGCTGAAAACTGATAATTTTATACCATACTTTTTTTCTACACTTCTTAATTTTATCTTTTATCATATATTTAAAATATATATGCATGTGATCCGTGTATCCACTTTACATTTGATACTAAATAAATTATGATGGATTTCTATTAAATACATGCCAAGAAGAATAGTTATATTCCACGATTGCTGATGTCTTTCATTTCTCAAGTTTCATCCCTCCATGAAAGCACAGAAATAAAATAAATACAGTCCTCTCTACTAAGAAATCATTTGTCATTCAGATCCTGTCCCCTCACTACTTTTCTGTTTGATTATTTCCAGGTCACATTTTTTGAACATTTTTCTTCTAATGGGGTTACCATTTATTCCACCCTGTAAGTCCCAGATATCCAGTTAAAATATGATATATGTAGTATAGTGTATGATATGATACTTGGCTAATTTTCAGAATTTGAGTCAAAAACAGCCGTACCAAAAGTCATTGCTCAAACAACTATAAGAAAACTTATCTATGAACTTTAGGAACATGTGTCCCTTTTCAGTTTGATCTTCCAAAATATTATCATAACCTGTACCTTAAGGACCATATAAACTTACAAAATACGGTATTACATTGATTGGAGAAGGTAGATGTATTTTTAATTTTAAAATTTCCTAAATCAGGATGTGATTGTTTATCCACATGGGAAGAAATCATTGGACTTGCTTAATTGGTAGGGTTTTTTTTTCTTTCAAAGGGGTAAATGAAATAATGGCACACTTCAATGACTGCATCTTAAATTCAATGAAATATAGTTTATGGTGTGGCTATTCAGCCCAAGTATTTTTATTCAGACAGATCCCAGAAAAGATAAACATTGTCAGGAAACATTTAGAAAGTATAAGTTTTTAAGATCTTCAGGTTCATATATGCCTCAATAATTTGACTGAAACACTGACACATTACAAATCTTTTTTCCCTTTTAATCAAAAGGATATCCATTAGAACATGCTCTGAAGGATGGGTAACATGGTAGCATAACCACAAGAATTTATTAAATTATTTAAGAATAAGAAACAATTTTGATGCCAAGATATTCTAAAGAATGTCTGGCCAGTTGAGAGAAATTGATATTATTAGAGTTTTCCCCCAAAATATTTCTTTTTTTTTGCATGAAATATTTTTTTAATAGTTACATATTTTATTTTTTCCCCAAATATGTTTATTTTATTTTTTCAGTGTTACAAGATTTATTGTTCATGCACCACACCTAGTGCTCCATGCATTATTTTTAAATGGTATTCTACTCTGTAGGGAAAAACTACTTGACCTCTTGACATAGTCAATATTCTCCAATATAAGTCTTCTGTATAAACTCATATTTAAATTGTATGGATGACTGTTAAAATTAAACCCTTTTAGGACTGACACACTAAATTTGTTGAGTCAGTATATAAGGATTCTCATGGTGTTTACTAGTTAGTAGTCTTAACTGAATACCTAATTTAATGAGATATAAAATGTAATCAAATACACACATTGTCACAATCTTGTAATGACTATGATGGAAAAGAACACAGGAACTACTTTAAAAATGAGTACACAGTGTTCCATTGTAAAAATGAGTGAGGACCTGAATAGACATTTTTCCAAAGAAGATATACAGATGGGCAAGAGACACATGAAAAAAATGCTCAATATTACTAATCATCACAGAAATGCAAATCAGAAACACAATGAGATATCACCACACAGCTGTCAAAATGGCTGAAATCAAAAAGACAAGAAATAATAAGTGTTGGTGAGGGTGTGGAGAAAAAAGAACTCTTGTGAACTATTGGTGAGAATATAAATTGGTACAGCCACTGTGGAAAACAATGCAGAGGTTGCTCAAAAAAATTAAGAATAAAAATACAATATGATCCAATAATTCCACTAGTAGGTATTTACCCAAAGGAACTGAAAACACTAATTCAAAAATATATGTGCAACTCTTTGTTTACTGTAACATTATTTACAATAGCTAAGGTATGGAAAAAACCTGTGTCCACTGACAGATGAATGAATAAAGAAGTGGTATATACATGCAATGGAATATCATGCAGGCACAAAAAGGATGAGATCTTGTCATTTGCAACAACATTGATGGACCTAGAGGCTTTTATGCTGAGTGAAATAAGTCAGACTGAAAAAGAAATAGTTTTTAAGCCTATCAAATGAAAATGTGGAAAATGAAACTCATTAGATACAATACATATGACATTGCTTGAATTTTTCAAGTGACTGAAAGTCCGCAGTCAATGTTTGTTGACTAGATGGATTTTGATCACAGCCCTGAAATAATGAAAAACTCCACATTTTCTTCATCTTTGTTAAGCAGTGCCAGGTTTATTCTTTGTATTTACCTTTGAGTTGTGGGTTGACTTAGCTATTATATAAAGTGACAACTCTATTTCTAGGTGCAGACACATCTGTCTAGAAAATTGTGTCTGGCCCTGATAACCCCCTTACCATTCTTCAATTCATTTTGAGCCACAGTAGATATAGCAGTCTTCTCAATCCTTTGATTTTATAAAAATATGTATATTTATTTCCTAGAACCTCCATGTCAGACTCTCAATTCTGGGAAGCAGAATATCCTTGAGTTTAGGCAGAATATCCTTGACTTTTCCCAGGAATGATGTTACACATTATCCTCAAGGCAGAACAAGAAACAACAATCACTTCAGATAGTACCAAAATTCAAATATGGGATTAAGAAAGGCCCACAGAATTTTTAAGCAGAGGAATGAAAGACCGTATCAGTCATAATTACTTTTGAATTTTAAAGACAAAAAACTGCAATTCACTGTAGAGCATACAATATCAGACAAAAGCACAATCTTCAATTATTAATAGTTATTTAGAAAGAAAGGCAATATAGGACGGTGCTATACTCACTTTTTTACAAATATTAGCAACTGCTTTCAATATGATGTCCTGGTGGTCAGTCCGGATTATGCCAAGATCACTAAGTTTTTGCCGGGTGATATTAAGTAGTTTCTCTCCATTGATTTCTGCTCTTTCAAAGCTTTCTCCATAGACCAGAAAACTACAATCCAATCCTGAAAAGGACAAAAGAGGTAGAGGAGATTTCAAGGAAAATAGAGTCTATACCTCCTTGTAAAGGTAACTATATGCTTCTACCAGTATAGAACTACTTGTGAAAATAAAATTAATTTTAAAAAAATTTTAAAAATAGAACTATTTGTGTCTTTTTGTCATTATCAATGAGCCATTTGCTGTTTTTATACCAACAGCCTACCTTAAATTCAGCATCTTTAGTTAGAAAGGCTTAGGAAGACAAATTTTTGTAGGTCCTTAAAGAAATGTTTTGAGTATAAAATTTAATTAATAAAGAGACCCTGTTGAATATACAGTTAAAGTCAGAGATTATAACTGAAAGCATATTTATAATCTGTTATAATTATATCAAAGATGGACTTAATAGTTGAACTGAGATAAAATGCGCTTTTTGATTTGTGACTGCTTTAACATTTGAAATTTTATCAATTAAGAATCTATACAATTAGTATCTGTGAACTATTTTGGTTAAGTACAAGCTCTTGGGTAAACTGCTTCATAACTATAATTAAAGTAGAAAAAAATCCAAAATTATTCAGATATATATTTGAGTGAACTTCTGCCACATCTTTAGCTCTATTTAGAAAGAAGTAATTAGATGATTCAAAAGTAACACAATATATTACATGATGGAGAAAAATTAATATAATCTGACAGAAAAGGAGGCTGAGCTATGAATAACTAAAGGCATCAGAAGACTAAATAAATTATGAAATTATCATTTTCTTTGGTTATACATAATAAGAGTAGGAGTACAGTGGAAATGGTCAAAACTTAACTTATAATTTGTTTGAAATTTTATGTTGAACTTCCCTGTAAAAGTGAGTGTGGCTAAAATCCTAGGAACTAATGCTATAAGCTGACTAATACAGAGGCCATTACTTTGCTTTTTCAAAAATAATTAACTCAGGAGAGTGTTTACCTTTATATCTTTAGATAATTTGCTAATTAGATAATATAAATAATATTTCATGAGGAATACTTAAACTGCTTTTTAAACTTACCAAGTACTTTGCAAATATATACTTCATTGTACTTATATGTTAAATATTTGCATTCTTACCTATTTATTAAAATAAGGCCTATTAATGACTTCGATTAAATTTACTTTGTTTCTATTTATTTATTTTTATTTTAGTATAGTTGACACACAATGTTACATTAGTTTCAGTTGTACAATTAATAATTCAACATGTTTATATGTTATGCTATGTTCACTACTATCTGT
Source organism: Procyon lotor (assembly GCA_028646535.1). Taxonomy (NCBI): domain Eukaryota; kingdom Metazoa; phylum Chordata; class Mammalia; order Carnivora; family Procyonidae; genus Procyon; species Procyon lotor. The sequence goes on from CM053612.1 coordinate 47,644,041, forward strand.
CCCATTATATCACTATTACAATATCACTGACTGTATTCCATATGCTCTATTTTTATATTTTCATGACTTACTCATTCCGTAACTGGCCTATATCTCCCTCTCCTCCTCACTCATCTTATCCAACCCCTACACAACCCTCCCCTCTGGCAACATCATTTTTTTTCTCTGTATTTGTATTTCTGATTCTGTTCTTTGTTTCTTTATTCATTTTCTTTTAGATTCTATGAGTGGAATCATATGGTATTTGTCTTTCTCATTCTGACTTATTTCACTTAGCATAATACCCTCTAGGTCCATCCATGTTGTCTCAAACAGCCCTGTCTCATCTTTCTATGGCTGTATTTTTCTTACCCATTCATCTTATATGTTATATGATGTAACGCATACATATAATACATAATAATATACCACATTATATTATATATGTTTTTTCCTACTACATTTTCCTTATCCATTCATCTATTGATGGACACTTAAGTTGCTTCCATGTCTTAGCTATTGTAAGGAATGCTGCAATAAACACAGGGTGCATAATACTCAATAGTGAAATTATTGGATCATATAGCATTTCCGTTTTTAGTTTTTTGAGGACCCTCTATACTGTTTCCCATAGTGGCTGTATCAATTTACATTCCCACCAACAGTGCAGAGGAGTTCCTATTTCTCCACATCTTCACCAATACTTGTTTTTTGTCTTCTTGATTTTAGCCATTCTAACAGGTGTGAGGTGATACCTCATTGTGGTTTCAATTTGCATTGCTGTGATTAGTAATGTTGAGCATGTTTTCATGTGTGAGTTGGCCACCTGATGTCTTTGTTAGAAAAATAATTATTCAGGTCCTCTGCCTATTTTAATTTTTTTAAAGTTTCTTCTTCCCATTTTTTAAAATTATTTTTTAATTTTTAAATTTTTTTAAAGATTTTATTTATTTATTTATTTATTTATTTATTTATTTATTTGACAGAGAGAGAGAGATCACAAATAGGCAGAGAGGCAGGCAGAGAGAGAGGGGAAGCAGGCTTTCTGCTGAACAGAGAGCCCAATGCAGGGCTCCATCCCAGGAGATCATGACCTGGGACAAAGGCAGAGGCTTTAATCCACTGAGCCACTGAGGCGCTCCTGCCCATTTATTTTTTTTTAAAGATTTTATTTATTTATTTGACAGAGAGGAGAGAGATCACAAGTAGGCAGAGATGCAGGCAGAGAGAGAGGGAAGCAGGCTCCCTGCTGAGCAGAGAGCCCGATGCAGGGTTCGATCCCAGGACCCTGAGATCTTACAATCTTATTACAATTGTACAGGTTGTACAATCTATGTATTATGTATTATTATGTATTACATACATAATCTATTACATACATACATACAATGTATTACAATCTGTACAATCTTATTACAAATCTACAATTTGTTCTTATAACAATAAAAATAAATATTTTAAAGGCGTAAAAGTGCATTTGTTTTATTTTAAATATTTTTATAAGACTTTATTTATTTATTCATGAGCGACAAAAAGAGAGAGGCAGAGGCAGAGGGAGAAGCAGGCTCTCCATGGAGCAGGGAGCCCGATGCTGGACTCGATTCTAGAGTCTTGGGATCGTGACTCAAGCTGAAAGCAGACACTCAACCAACCAAGCCATCCAGGTACCCCTATTTTAAATTTTTATAATTCTCAATCCTACATATTTAGACTGGCCTTATCCTTGATTACTCATAGATTAGTAAAGTTTCTCATTGCATTCACAAATTTAAAAACTAAAGCCACCGGAATAACCCAACTTCTATCAGTTTATTTATTCAGATTTCCCATTTCCATCCCTGGGAGCTTTATAATAGAGAATAATTCTCTGCTCCATGCTATAAAATATCCAGCAATGTTATACAGAGAGTTACAAAATACCTACTTAAACTTGGGTGTATTTCTCTCAACTTATTTTTCAAGTTTATTATTTCATTAGGTAAAGATAATTATTTGATTTATGAGAGTACATATTACATGAGTGGCTAAAAGTAATTTAAAAATATCAAGAGGAGAAATTATCTTCGTCCCACTAGATATTCATTCCTGCCTTTTTGAAGATTAATTGATCATATAGTTGTGGGTTCATTTCTGAGTTTTCTATTCTGTTCCATTGATCTATGTGTCTATTTTTTGTGCCAGTACTACACTGTTTTGATCACAACAGTTTTGTAATAGAACTTGAATTCCAGAATTGTGATGCCTCCAGCTTTGTTTTTTTTTAAAGTTTGCTTTAGTTATTTGGCGAAGCTGTATAACTATGTCAAAAGAAATTTGAAAGCTAAATTTCTCAATGTATTCTTCCTATTAACTTATAGAAGAGTTTATAGTACTTGTTACCTTTGTTAAATATGATAAAAAATAAACAGACTTGTATGGGTCAGTTTTTATGCTAGGAATTGGATAGGAGAAAATTATATATAGTTTTGTCCAATAGAATGATATATAAATGTTCTATAGATGATCCTCATATGTACTTGAAACTTTACTCAGTAAATATATTTAAATGTTGAATGACTTATCAGAACTTTATCTTTACTCTTCATGTGTATATGGCAAGAGAATAATAATGTCTTGAATATTTCACCCAGCCCAGGACCACATTCTGTTTTATGAACTGCAACAGATACTTGCACTAAAATATAATATACTATCAACAAGAACACAGAACTAAATTAAAGAATTGTGATATATACAAAAATAATTAAAAAAACTTAGTCTCTATAGATGATTAAGTATCTGATATAGTAAATGTTAGTTATTTGAGCTTGGTTTCTTTGCCTTTGTTTTTATAAACCTTTTTTATTAAAACTTCCTTAGACAGTATATGAACCAGATAAAAAATATGGACCTGAAACCAGTTCTATGACTTCACCAACCAATAGTCTGCATCCTTGGGTTATGGGATTTTTGATGTAATCCATACATATCATTTGCTTTCATTTAAACATTGGCCTTTTAAGTTATTAATGTCATAATTAATAAGTTGGTCTGATTAACATATATCAGGTTTTAAGTATGAAAAGCTTGCTAATCAGAGAGATGGTCATTTCTTTAAGGAAGAATGAAGACTTAAGTAGTTAAATGTCATGATGCAAAAAAAATCCATGGTAAATATCCAAAAGACATCTAGCAAGCCTAAGAATTCATTAAAATTCCACAATCAGCATATCCCTTCAAAAAGATACCATCAACGAAAGGTAGAAATCTCATTCTCAATATCTGGCATACAGTCTTCCAGGTTTGTAAAACTATCTGTATTTTGAAATACTTTCACACATTCATAATGGTGATGTTCAAATTATTGCCAAAGATAAATTTTATGATTGAATACGAAGCTATCAATCTGAAAATCTGTGACTTTCAAATTGATTTTTATGGCATACACATCCACACCTACCCAGGATTTATTTTTATCCACTGTCATTTTGTCCCATCAGAGCTTGCTATTAACAATATTGATATACAAGTTTGAGTCACAGTATTATTCTTAAATGTTGTGTATATGTGTGAATATGTGCATGCATGTGCTTGTATAAATTTTACATTTTCCCAAATATATCAGTGATTTATACAATCCCATGACCTCATTGTATATGTATAGGGATTGACATAAGCCGTCAAGATCAGCCCATGTATTTTGTTTATAAATAAAAATGATTGGAGTTTCCTTCTTCTAGTTTAAGAAGTTGCAAGAGTCACTGTAATAATAATAACTAATATTTGCCAGTGTTCTAAGCACTATATATATACATTAAGATTTTATTTATTTATTTGACAGAGAGAGAGATCACAAGTAGGCAGAGGCAGGTAGAAAGAGAGGAGGAAGCAGGCTCCCTGCTGAGCAGAGAGCCCAATGTGGGGCTCGATTCCAGGACCTTGAGATCATGACCTGAGCCGAAGGCAGAGGCGTTAACCCACTGAGCCACCCAGGCGTCCCAGCAGTTTTTATATATTAACTCCATTCTCACAACAACTCTATGACATAGGAAATACTATTATACCCACTTTGCAGATGTAAAAACTGACTTAAGGAGAGGTAAGTCACTTAATGAAGAACACACAGCTAGTAAGTGGCTGAGTCAGGATTTAAATCTAGGAAGTTTAACTACAGATCTCATGCTCTTAACCACTATGCCATATTACTTGTCATAGTAATTGAGATGGCCTAAGACTGGAAATGGCTTCTATGACACCCATAAAATAATCTAGAATGGCATGCTTAAAGATGTAAGAGACAGCTGACCACAATCTCAGAGTAATTTAAGTGAAGCCAGCTATCCACATCTGTGAATTTTTGGAAAGACCATAATCTATATGTACAATTCATCTTTCCTTAATCTCATTCATATATTTGCTCAGAAAATATTTAATAAATGCTTTCTGTATGCACAGTAATTATTAGAAATGTGGGAGACAGGAAGAAACACAACACAATCCCTACACTTAAAGAGCTTACAATTTTGTTTTATGCGACTAAAGAAAAACACACGAAAAATGTTAATGTCATGTATCTCACACTAAAAGAAATATGCCCTAAGATTTAAGTGAATGAGAAATACTGTATGCATTAGTTAATCAAAGAGATGAGATATTAGAATGAATTTGAGAAATGGGGCAATATTTTCACATACACATATCCTGCACAATAAAACTGCAATCTAGTATTTCCTAACACTATACACAGCATGTAATTCAGCTGGTGTAATTCACCAATTTTTTATGTTCCTAAAATCCACCATACTGTATATAGGTTAATACATACTATTTTGAGTCTAATTTGTTTTCTAATTTGTATGTGCTATGACTTTATCTAGAAGAGATAAATACAAAAAATACTGAAAAGAATTCAGGAAAAAAAATCTATATATTGCTGAGTTGTATTAGTCAAAAACTGGCTAATTATTTAAACCAATACCACAACTGAAATTTAAAGACATGCTTCTACAACCAAAAGCATTTAACATTTTCTGAAACTCAACAGTTAAAATTTCATTCATCTATATTTTATAAGGAACTGGTATATACTTGAAAGAAAGAGAGGCCAAAAAAGACACCAAATGTATTTTGGTGTCTATAATTATAGACAAAAATGTAACTTTGGTGTCTATAAATAAATACAAATACTCTTCATTTACTGACTTTCAAGCAACAGATGATTGTTAGCATTTTAACTGAGAGCTTCTTCACATTCCTAAGTCATAAAAACTGTAAGTAATGGAATCTAGCCATAGTACTATGAGCAAACTACAAAATTAGATTCCAAAGAAAGCCAGGACTTTCAAAGGTACAAAACAAACCTGCCACCAACAGAAAACTATCACTTTGATTTGATGTTATAGAATAATAGTCAAACATAAGATGCTCAATAGATGCAACAGAACTCAATTGAAATAAAATATAGTAAGAAGACTGTAAGAATAAACTGGCTTGAAAAAAATGGTAAAAAATTATAAAGCTAAATGAGTACAAGCTATGGTAAAACTCCACCTAAATATTAAGAACTCTATTACCTATATTTAAAATGGTATTTGAAGGCACCTGGATGGCTAAGTAGGTTAAGCATCTGCCTTCAGGTCAGGTCAAGATCCCAAGGTCCTGGGATGTGGCCCCACATCTTTGGGCTCTCTGCTCAGTGGGGAGCCTGCTTCTTCCTCTCCCTGCTGCTCTGCCTGCTTGTGCTCGCTCTCTCTCTCTTTCTCAAATAAAATCTTAAAAAAAAATAAAATGGTATTTGAAATTACAAACAGAGTTAATTCTCAATGTTTTCTTCTTCTTTTTTTTTAAAAGATTTATTTATTTGACAGAGAGAGAGAGAGAGAGAAATATCACAAGTGGGCAGAGAGGAAGGCAGAGAGAGAGGGGGAAGCAGGCTCCCTGCTGAGCAGAGAGCCCAATGCAGGGCTCCATCCCAGGACCCTGAGATCATGACCTGACCTGAAGGCAGAGGCCTTAACCCACTGAGCCACCCAGGTGCCCCCCAATGTTTTCTTCTTTAATGAGACTATAAATATAGATAATCTAAAGTAAATGCATATATATTTTATATACATTTGGCATTCCAAGAGGATATGTTAATTTTTGTGAGTACGTATGTATGTGCTTTTTGCAGCAAATGTATTTCTTAACTTTTAAATGGCTTGTGTTGTTACTTAAATTATAAATATCTGCTACTTGCATATACTTTGAGATATCAGTAAATGATATCTATACATTCTGCAACACATGTAGTGAAGTATTTAAGAACACTTCTAATAAAGATCTAAGAATGATACTTGCTTACTATATAGAGACCAGTGTTTTGTCAGTCAGTGGAAGCTCTACATATTCCACAGTCTGTGTAAAGTGTTGTGTAAGAATACTTCTAATAAAGATGTTTGGAAGAACACTGTCTGCATACTACTTAGAAAGTGTGTATTATAAGTGACTGATACACATATTTTGTAATGCATGTAATGAAGTGTGTTAAAACACATAATAAAGATGTTTCTAAGGATACTAAAAAAAATTATCAATGTGAAATGATGAGGCAGGGCTGGGGAGGTTGATTTAGAATGTTTACATAAACATGTCATGAAGCCCAAAATATTAAACTTTGAAAAAACTACTACTAAAAAAATAACTGTTGAGATCTAATTTTGTTGTTGTCTTAGAGGATACCTTTTTGCCTCAACATGAGTTATTGACAAAACAGAGCTCAGATAAAATTTTGAAATAAGAAAATCTTGTCTTGGGGACTTTGTAATTCCTTTCAACATCCACTGCTATCAGCTGTTGAGTTATGCACTGCCACTCAAAATTTCAGTCCACACATGTCCTAAACTACTTTAATGTTTAACACGTTTTGAAGCATTATATAATTATATTTTATCATTTTGTCAAAGAGACACAGGGTGTAACAATGAGAAAATACTTTTATTAACAAATACCTAAGGAGAAGGGGGCAAGATGGCAGAGAAGTAGGAGATCCTGTTGCAACCTGACCCAAAAATGAGCTGGATATCTGCCAGAACACCCTGAACACCCATGAAGTCAGCCTGAGGAGCAAGATTTTTCACTTCTGGATCTCTACGGGATCAGAAGACAGCAGAGAAGAGATAAAGCAAAGTGGGAACACTGGAAACTATATTGGAAGATAAACAAAAGGGGGAGGGAGCCACCAGAAGCTGTGCAAGGACAGCATTACCCCCAAAGGAAAGTGCGCGGTGGCTGGGGAGCAGCAATAACTTAGACTCTGGTTAAAAACACTTCAAAAGAGCAAAGGGTCCTGAGGAGCAACTAGTGGAAGGTGGTGGTCACAGACACAGGCCTGGGATGACACTCCCAGTAAGGACACCACCCGCCTCAAAGAGAGACTGGGCGGGGGGGGGGGGTTCCAGTCTGTGGCTCCAGAACCTGCAGCTTTCTGCTCCTTATACCATTTTGTGGGCAAGGCATGCGCTCCTGCAAGCACCTTGGAGAGTCTGGTATGGCCCAGGAGCCGGCAGCTTTTCTCCATGTACAGTGCTCCCTGGACTGTGCATCCCCAAACCGAAGACATCCATGGTCTGTGGCAGCAGGGTCTGGCCCCTCCCAGCCAGCTCCAGAGAGAACACAGTCCTCAGGCCTAATCTCCAGCAGGAATCTGACCACATCCTGCCAGAGCCTGGAGCCTGGAGAGCAGAGGAGCATTCCCAGAGTTACAGAACTGCGGAGTACCCTACACCTGTGACAGACTGCACTAAGCAGAATTCTGTGGAGGGGAAGTATATTCTGGACAACAGAGGGGAGTAGACTAAGGCTTCTCTGTTACAAGGAGGTCTGGGTACCTACAGGCAGATTGCTTGCATGGACTCTCCCTAAAGGTGAAAAGCTACAAAAGGTCAAAACCTTCAGAGACCAAAAGACTGAGAAACCGGTTTCCACAGAGCGCAGTGCCTTGATTAGGGGGCAGGGTAACTCAACACAAGCAAGACTGACTGGAAAACGAGGCGGCAGGCCCCTCCCCCAGAAGACAAGTAAAAAAAATAAAAAGACTATAACCACATAAAACTTTATGCCCCATAAAACTTTAAATCCTCAACAACAGGGGAAATCAATATAGTAAGCGCCTGATAATACCCTCAAAACTGTATATTTCATGGATACAAGTTTTTTTTTCTTCCTTATTCTCTTTCTATTTGTTTTTGTTTTTTTTATTCAGTCGTTTCACATTTCTTGGTCTCTTTTAGTTTTGGGGTTTTTTTTAAACTACAACATTACAACTAGAGGCTTAACAACAATAAACCCAGGAAGACCTGAAATAACCTTCCTCATCTGGGAGGAGTTATAACCACCCTCCCGTACTATCCCTCTGTCAGTGTTTCTATGTATTTGCTTTTCTTCTGTTATTATATAAATCTCATTCCTGGGGTTCATTCTAACAAGGTTCTTTCATTTCTTGTCATCTACTTTTGTGGGTCTATATGTTTGTTCGTGTTGGTATACATACCTAATAAATCTCATTCTGGCTGGGATTTCTTCTTTTTCTCTTTCTATCTTTTTTTATCCTCATTGTTTCTTTTGGTGGTGAATCCCAATTGCTCCTAAACCTTCCAGAGTGCACCGTGCCTGGATCATGGGTGAAATATTCAGCTATACATCCTCTCATTCACCTCTCAGCAAAATGACTAGAAGGAGGAACACCGAACAGAGGAAAAACCCAGAGACTGTGCCTTCTCTCTCAGAAATATTACACATGGACATAAACAGCATGTCAGAAAGGGAATTTAGGCTGACAATTATCCAGGCAATGGCTAGGATGGAGAAAAACATTAATGACAATATAGAATCTCTAAGGGCAGAAATGAGAACCAGTATAGCTGATATAAGAAGCACTATCAGTGAGAGCCAATCAAATATAAATAGTCTAACAGCTAGAGTTACACAGACAGAGGATAGAATTAGTGATCTAGAGGATAAAATGGTAGAGAAGAAAGGTCAGGAGGGGAGCAAGAGCAAACTGCTCAGGAATCATGAGAAGAGACTTAGGGAAATAAACGACACCATGAAACATTCCAACGTCAGAATTAATGGAATCCCAGAGGGGGTAGAGAAAGACAGAAGACTAGAAGATATAGCTGACCAAATTCTGAATGAAAATTTCCCCAATCAGGGGAATGGAACAAGTGTTCATGTCCTAAAGGCAGAAAGGACACCTGCAAGATCAATGAGTCTAGAAGTTCAGCGAGACACATCAGAGTGAAATTTGTAAATTATAATTTTAGACAAGAGGTCCTGAGGGCAGCTAGGGGGAAGAGATCCCTCACATATGGAGGAAGACCCATTAGAATAACGTGAGACCAGTCCACAGAAACCTGGCAAGCCAGAAAGGGCTGGCATGATGTATCAGGGCACTAAACGAGAAGAACATGCAGCCAAGAATACTTTATTCAGCAAGGCTGACATTCAAAATGGATGGAGAGAGAAAGAGCTTCCAAGACCAGCAAGGATTAAAAGAGTATGTGACCACCAAGCCATCATTCTAGGAAATATTAAAGGGGGTTCTATAAAAGTAGAAAGATCTCATAAGTGACTCAGAACAGAAATTTACAATCTATAGAAACAAGGACTACACAGGCAACATGATGTCAATAAACACTTATCTTTCAATTATCACTCTCAACATTAATGGCCTAAACACCCCAATAAAATGACACAGGGTTGCAGAATGGATAAAGCAGCAGGACTTGTCCATAAGCTGTCTACAAGAGACACGTTTGGAACCAAAATATACATCCAGACGGAAAGTGAAAGGATGGAGAACCATCTTTCATGCCAACGGGCCTCAAAAGAAAGCTGGGGTAGTGATTCTCATATCAGATACATTAGATTTTCAGCTAAAGACTGTAGTCAGAGATACAGAAGGACACTACATCATTCTAAAGGGTCTATCCTCCAAAAAGATCTAACAGTTGTAAACATGTATGCCCCCAAAAGAGGAGCAGCCAACTACATAAGCCCACTGTTAATCAAAATAGATTCATATTGATATGAATAGACTAATGGTAGGAGATCTTAACACACCACTCTCACTAACAGATCATCTAAACAGAAAATTAATAAAGAAACAAGAGCTTTGAATGACACATTGGACCAGATGGACCTCATAGATATATATACAGAACATTCCACCCTAAAACAACAGAATACTCATTCTTCTCGAGCACACATGGAACTTTCTCAAGAAGAGACCACATACTGGATCACAAATCAGGACTCATCCGATACCAAAAGATTGAGATAATTCCCTGCATTTTTCTCAGACCACAGTGCTTTGAACCTGGAACTCAAGCACAAGAAAAAGTTTGGAAGGAATTCAAACTTGGAGGCTAAAGACCAACCCGCTCAAGAATGCTGGGATCAACCAGGAAATCAAAGATGAGCTTAAACAATTCATGGAAACCAATGAGAATGAAGACACATGGATGCAAAACCTATGGGACACGGCAAAGGCAGGCCTAACGGGGAAATACATAGGCATCCAAGCCTCACTCAAAAAAATTGAAAAATCTCGAATACACCAGCCCTCCTTACACCTCAAAGAACTGGAAAACCAACAACAAGGGAAGCCAACCCCATGCACAAGAAGAGAAATAATCGAGATCAGAGCAGAGATCAATGAGGTAGAAACTAGAGAAACAACAGAAAGCATCGGCGAATCCAGAAGTTGGTTCTTTGAAAGAATCAATAAGATTGATAAACCACTGGCACAACTCATCCAAAAGAAAAGGGAGAGGACCCATATTATCAAAATTATGAATGAAAGGGGAGAGATCACGACTCATCCCAAGGAAATAGAAACAAGCATCAAAAATTATTATCAACAGCTATATGCCAATAAGTTAAACAACCTAGAAGAAATGGATGCATTCCTGGAAACCCATAATCTTCCAAAACTGAAAAAAGAAGAAACTAACAACCTGAATAGACCAATATCTAGCAATGAGATTGAAGAAGTGATCAAAAACCTCCCAAAAAACAAGAGTCCAGGACCTGACAGATTCCCTGGGGAATTCTACCACACATTCAAGGAAGAAATAATACCTATTCTTCTGAAACTGTTTCAAGAAATAAAAACAGAGGGAAAACTGCCAGATTCTTTCTATGAAGCCAGCATTACCCCGATCCGCAAACCAGGCAAAGACCCGATCAAAATGGAGAATTTCAGACCAATATTCCTGATGTATATGGATGACAAGATTCTCAACAAGATCCTAGATAATAGGATCCAACAGCACATTAAAAAGGTTATTCATCATGACCAAGTGGGATTTATCCCTGGGATGCAAGAGTGGTTCAATATTCGCAAATCAATCAATGTGCTACACCAGATCAATAAGAGAAGAGAGAAGAACCACATGGTCCTCTCAACCGATGCAGAAAAAGCATTTGAAAAAATTCAGCATCCTTTCCTGACTAAAACTCCTCAAAGTATAGGGATAGAAAGAACATTCCTCAACATGATCAAGTCTGTCTATGAAAAGCCCACAGCAAATATCATTCTCAATGGGGAAAAGCTGATAGCCTTCCCTTTGAGATCAGGAACACAAGGATGCCCACTCTCACCACTCTTGTTCAACATAGTGCTAGAAGTCCTAGCGACAGCAATCAGACAACAAAAAGAAATAAAAGGTATTTAAATTGGCAATGAAGAAGTCAAACTCTCTCTCTTTGCAGAAGACATGTTACTTTATAAGGAAAACCCAAAAGACTCCACCCCCAAACTACTAGAACTCATACAGCAATTCAGGAATGTGGCAGGATACAAAATCAGTGCACAGAAATCAGTTGCTTTCCTATACACTAACAATGAAAATATGGAAAGGGAAATTAGAGAATCGGTTCTATTTACTGTAGCACCAAGAACCATAAGATACCTGGGAATAAACCTAACCAAAGAGGTAAAGGATCTGTACTCAAGGAAATACAGAACTCTGGTGAAAGAAATTGAAGAAGACAGAAAAAGGTGGAAAAGCATTCCATGTTCATGGATTGCAAGAATAAACTTTGTTAAAAGGTCTATACTGCCCAGAGCAATCTATACTTTCAATGCCATCCAGATCAAAATTCCACCAGTTTTCTTCAAAGGGCTGGAACAAACAATCCTAAAATTTATATGGAACCAGAAAAGACCCCGAATCGCTAAGCAAATGCTGAAAAAGAAAAACCAAGCTGGGGGCATCACATTGCCTGATTTCAAGATTTACTACAAAGTGGTGGAACCCTCCTACACTGTTGGTGGGAATGCAAGCTGGTACAGCCACTCTGGAGAACAGTATGGAGGTTCCTCAAAAAGTTGAAAATAGAGCTACCCTACGATCCAGCAATCGCACTACTGGGTATTAACCCTAAAGATACAAATGTGATCCGAACAAGCACGTGCACCCGAATGTTTATAGCAGCAATGTCCACAATAGCCAAACTATGGAAAGACCCTAGATGCCCATCAACAGATGAATGGATAAAGAAGATGT
>CM053612.1:47657052-47708477 GCA_028646535.1 Procyon lotor
AAAATAGAGCTACCCTATGACCCTGCCATTGCACTCCTGGGTATTTACCCCAAAGAAGTAGACGCATTACAAAGAAGGGCCACATGTACCCCAATGTTCATAGCAGCAATGGCCACAATTGCCAAACTGTGGAAAGAACCAAAATGCCCTTCAACAGATGAATGGATAAAGAAGATATGGTCCATATATACAATGGAATATTATGCATTCATTAGAAATGACGAATATCTGACTTCTGTATCAACATGGACAGGACTGGAAGAGATTATGTGGAGTGAAATCAGTCAAGCGGAGACAATCAATTATCTTATGGTCTCACTTATGTGTGGAACATAAGGAAAATCATGGAGGGCATTGTCAGAAGGAAGGGAAAGGGGAACAGGGGGAAATCAGGGGTAAGATGAACCATGAGAGACTGTGGACTCTGAGCAACAAACTGAGGATTCTGGAGGGGCGGGGGTGATTGGGCGAGCCTGGTGGTATGTACTGAGGAGGGCATGTATTGCATGGAGCACTGGGTGTGATGCATGAACAATTAATCGTGTATCACTAAAAAAATAAACATATTTGTGAGAAACAAACAAACAAAAAAACAACAAATACCTAAGGCTTCCTTGTTTTCTACTTAAAAAAAAAAAAGACAAAATGATAAACTAGCCCATCAATAATAAACTAGGGGGATGTTTAAAAAGAGGAAAAATATGTAAACACATTCTAAAAATGTTGGTATTAAAGGTTTAAATAATATTTAACAATAATAAACAGACATATTTTCTTAGATTGATACTGGTGAAAATCATGTGTGAAGATGCAGTATCCAAAAATAACTCAAGAAAGGTCTCCTGGGTGGCACTGTCACTTAAGCATACAACTCTTGATTTCAGTTCAGGACTGATCTCAGGGTCATGAGATCAAGCCCCATGTCCAGCTCTGCACCCAGGTCTGAATCTGCTTGCGTTTCCCTCTCTCATCGTCTGCCCCTCCTACTTCACACACTCTCACTGAAATAAACAAATAAATCTTTAAAAAAATAAAATAACTGAAGTAAATGTACAAAGTAGATGAATCTCAGGGGAGAAACCCACTCTTACTTGATTGAAGGTATTCAGAATGAGGTTTATTTGTGGCCCTTAATTTGCTTGATACCTGAAATCAGAGTATTTTAATTGTACATAGCTAGAGGTACTTCGTAAGCCTCTTTCCTTTTTCTTTTATTCTCTTCCTTTCCCTTCCCCTTCTCTTCTCTTCTCATCTCAATCTCACAACCCTGAGATCATGACCTGAACTAAAATCAAGAGACCAATGCATAACCAACTGAGCTACCTACGCACCCCTATAGGATTTTTATTCCTAACAACTGAATATTAAACTAAAAACTAAAAAATCAGTTCTTTTTTACATTTTACAAAAAATAAACAAGAAACAAAACAAAAATTCCCAAGGGAAAAATTGAAACTATTAAAACTGTATCCAGAGTTAAAATACTTCTATCATTATTTCAAAATTCAGTCTTTTCAACTTTTTTTTTTTACCAGTAATGCAACTGATATGAAAGAAAATGGTGCTTCCTGAACACGCCTGGGAAAATTACTACAGCCTAGGATAGCAATTAGGTCTATCTTTTACTTTACTGTTTGAAATATTCAATGGAGTATGCATGGGTTTTATTTTTAAAGCACATGAAATATAAGTTATTCAAAAGTTGAAAATACTCCACAAATTTAAAAGTATATAATCAGTCACTCTTCACGATCACAAGTGTAGTTCTTTCTCTCCATAGATCCTGTCTAAGTGCTATAATATAAGTATGTTTTTGTACCTTAACACATTGAAAATTTCTTTCTTGACCATTGTGCTCAATGGTCCTATATCAATATGTGCATTAGTTATGAGTAAGAACATAAAACCAAGCTGCCTCAGATTAAATCCAGGCCCTGATATTTACTAGTTTTATGATTTCAGGCAAGTCAATTCCTCTTTCTAAACACCAACTCCCTAACGCTTAAAATTAAAGTAATGATAGTATCATGCTCAAAGTTGTTGCTAGTATTAAGATAATGGAAGTAAAGTGATCTTAGCACAGTGAATGATACTTACTAAACAATAGAAACCATTAGTAAATATAAGGACTAAAATTTAATCTACTTTATTGATCTCCATCTTAATTCCTACTTCATCCCAGATTCCTTTCAGTAAAGTCTGACTGAGTAGTTAGATGGCAATGATGCTAGAGGATTAGGGAAAAAAGAAGGTAAGAAAAATACCATTTTCAAAGCATCCATAGATAATCCCCCACCTAAAATTGAGGTTTTCTAATCCCTGTTCCCACCACTTGTCCCTCTCCAGCAAAAAAGTAAAACAAAACAAAATATTCACCCTATACCCATATAACTCTTAACCTCCCCCCAGCCAAAATGGCCTAAACTTTAGGAATTATAAGAATTTGAACATTGAATTGTGACTTTTGTTTTTGGTAGGATGAGGTGTTGCAGCTTTCAGACAATCAATAAACAACACTTCAGAAGGCTGAGAAGATGGCAGAGTAAGAAGACCCTGAGCTACCTCATCCAACCAATACAACTAGATAACATTCACATCAGTGTAAATAACCTAGAACAAAGAACTGAATACTGTCAGAAAAAACTCCACAATTAAAGGTAGAGAAGAGGGGCGCCTGGGTGGCTCAGTGGGTTAAAGCCTCTGCCTTCGGCTCAGGTTGTGATCCCAGGGTCCTGGGATCAAGCCCCGCATCGGGCTCTCTGCTCAATGGGGAGCTGCTCCGCCCCCCCCGCCTGCCTCTCTGCCTACTTGTGATCTCTCTGTCAAATAAATAAATTAAATCTTTGAAAAAAATAAATAAAGGTAGAGAAGAGGCCACATTGAAGAGGGTCAGAAGGAAGGAGATGCAGTAGGGAGCAAAACAAACCAGTTGTCCATGGGGTGGGGGGAGGGAGCTACCAGCACAAAGACAGGCAAGAAACAGACTATTACACTGGAGAGCCTGCATGAAGAAGATGATTCTCCAAAATATTTGGCATTGGAAGCAAGAGGAGCAGAATTTCATGAGTTCTTACCACCAGAGGGACTAAAGGCCTGGAATTTTAAAAATCAGTAGGTTCAGTTCCAGGCAAGCCCAGAGAGCAATAGGCAGCTGGGCCCTCACCCTTAGAAAGACAGCATGACAAAAAGCCAGCAGAGATAACAGTGTAGAAGCAGTGGTTTGAAAAATGTATGGGGCATATAGGAGGGAGATCTATTTACTCATCCCAGAACATGTCCCAGAGTGGCAGGGATCTCAGGATGACCCTCTGAAGAACAAAGGAGCTGAAACATGCCATTTCTCTCCCCTGCTCCTGAGCATACACACATGGCCACCTGTGGGAACCAGCAGAGTGCCCATATGCACTACTTAACTAACTTACACCAATGGTAAAAAGAAGTGATAAAGAATTTTAAAACTAGCAAGAAAAAAGAAAACAGTTACATACAAAGAAAACCCCATAAGTCTGTAAGTGGATTTCTTAGCAGAAATATTGTAAGCCAGAAGAAAGTGGCATGACTATTCAAAGTGCTGAAAGGAAAATACCTGCAGCCAAAAATACCCTGTCTGGAAAGCTATCATTCAGAATAGAAAGAAAGATAGTTTTTTGGACAAACAAAAGCTAAAGGAGTTCATGAAAATTAAACTACCTATACAAGAAATATTAAGGAGACTCAATAAGTAGAAAGGAAATATCATAAGGAAGAGTAGAAAAAGTAGGAAATACAAAAGGACTAAAAATAAGTACACTTGTAAAAATCATCAAGGGATTCACAAAATAAAAGTATGCAAAATATGACACCATATACCTAAAACATGGGGGGAGGGGAGAGGAGTAAATAAAATGGGTTTAAACATAAGCAACCATCAACGTAATATAGACTGATATAGAAGATGACATATACAAACATAATGATAAACACAAATCAAAAAACAGTAAGATATATGCAAAAACTAAAAAAAAACAAAAACAAGTATATCACTAAACAAAGCCAGCAAACCACAAAAAAGAGCAAGAGAAGGATCAGAGGAAAACTGCAAAAACAACCACAAGACAAGCAACAAAATGATAATGAATATATATCTACCAATAAATACGTTGTAAATGGACTTATTGCTCCAACCAGAAGTATAGGATGACAGATTAGATAAAAAAGAAAATGAGACCAATCTACATGCTGCCTACAAGAAACTAATTGCTGACCTAAAGACACATGAAGATTTAAAGTTACAGGATAGAGAAATATTTATTATGCAAAACAATGTCACAGTAAAGCCAAGGTAGCAATAAATATATTATGTAAAACAGACTTTAAAACAAGGACTGCAACAAGCAAAAAAGAAGTACAATATAATAATAAAAGAGACAATCCAACCAGAAGATATAACAATTGTAAATATTCATGCACCCTCAATGGGAGAAACTAAATACATAAAATAGTTAAAAACAAACATAAAGGAACTAATCAATAATAATACAATAATAGAGGATTTTAACACCCCATGTACATCAATAGACACATCATTCAAACAGAAAATCAAGAAGGAAAGAATAATTTTGAATGACACACTGGGGCAAATGGATTTAACAGACATATTCAGAACATTTCATCTTAAAACAGCAAAACATACATTCTTTTCAACTGCACACAGAACATTCTCCAGAATAGATCACATAATAGGCCACAAAACAAATCTAAACAAATTTAAAAAGACTGAAGTCATTCCATACATCTTTTCTGATAATAATGCTATGAAATTAGAAATCAATCACAAGAAAAAAATCTAGAAAAAGCACAAATACATGGAGGTTAAATAACATGTTACTAAACAATGAAGGTTCAACCAAGAAATAAATGAAGAAATCAAAAAATACATAGAGAAAAATGAAAATGAAAACACAGGTCCAAAATTTGGGGGATGAAACAAAAGTGGTTCTTTTTTTTTCCACAGTCAAAAGTGGTTCTAATAGGAAAGTTTATAGCAATATCTCAAGAATCAAGAATAATTTCAAATAAACAACCCAATGTTACACATAAATGAGCTAGAAAAAGAACAACAAACAAAATCCAAAACCAGAAGAAGAAAATTATAATGATTAGAACAGAAATAAATAATAAAGAAACTATTAAAAAATCAATAGAACAAATCAATGAAACAAGCAGCTGGTTCTTTGAAAAGATCAACAAAATTGATAAACCTTTAACCACATTCATCAAAAAAATGAAAAAACTAAAATAAACTCACAAATCAAAGAGGAGAAATAAAAACTTACACCACAGAAATACAAAGGATTATAAGAGAATATTTGAAAATTTATACGCCAAATGGGGTGCCTGGGTGACTCAGTTGGTCAAGTGTCTAACCTCTTGATTTCAGCTCAGGTCATGATCTCAGGGTCACGGGATCAAGCCCCACATTAGGCTTCATGCTCAGCAGGCAGTCTGCCCGAGATTCTCTCCCTTTCCCTTCCCCTTCATCTCTCCCTGTGCTCTCTCTCTAAAACAAATAAATAGAAGAGGAGGGTAAGATGGCAGAGGAGTAGGGGACACTATTTCAACCAGTCCCCTGAATTGAGCTGGATACCTATCAGACCACTCAACATCCATGAAATCAGACTGAGACATAAGAAGATATATCTAGATCAATACCAACAGATTATCACTGGCAGTTAGTTTCAAGGTACAAAGCAAAGTGGGGAGCCGTGATTCTGTGGGAAGATATCAGAAGGTAAATAGAGGGTGGAGGGAACATCCAGGATCCTACAACACCAGAGCACAAAAGCCTACTACATGGGGACTATGCACAGAATTGCAGACCAGTAGTGGCAGGGAAAGGACTTTAGGGCAGTTCTCCAGACTGAAACGTGGAGCTGCCTGGGCACATGTGAGACCTGGGGGCAGCTGGCAGTTGTGGAAACATAAAGGGCAGAGATATGCTTGTTCCCAGAAGCCAGGGCTGGGAGAGCTGCTGTGGGGTGCAAAACCCAGAATGCTGTGGTTTTTAGAGGCATAGACAAAAATGGAGAGTGTGGCCTGGAGTGTATAAGGAAGAACAGGCTGTGATCTCTTTGTTCTGAGACAGAGGTTTGGATAAGGACACTTTTGCTCTGAGTTTCAAAAGAGATACAGAAAGCTGCCAGAGAACAAAAGCCTCCCAAAAACAATTTTCACTGAATCCATCCTCGACCACAGGGGGCAAAGCAATTTTGCCCAAACAGGGTTGCCTGAGTAACAGCATGGCAGGCCCCTCCCCCAAAAGACAGGCTAAAAGAACAAGAGGCCAACAACCCTAAGGTCCTCATAAAGGACGCACAACTTGCTTGAATTGTATCAATAATTTGGACTCTGTACATTCCCTCAAACACCCCTCAACAGAATTACTAAGAGGAGGAACCTCCAACACCAGAAAAATTCAGACTGTGACATCTGCCACAGAAATAATGGATATGACTATAAGCAAGATGTCAGAAATAGACTTCAGGGTAACAGTTATGCAGACAACAGCTAGGTTAGAGATAACCATTAAGGCAACATAGATTCTCTAAGGGAAGAAGTGAGATCTAATCTGGCAGACCTTAAAAATGCTATCAATGAGATACAATCTAATCTAGATATTCTAACACCTAGAGTAAAAGAGGCAGAAGAACGAATTAGTGATCAAGAAGACTGATAGAAAAGAAGGATCAGGAGAAAGCCTGGAACAAATAACTTTGAATCCATGAAAACAGAATTAAAGAAATAAATGACATCATGAAATGTTACAATGTCAGAATTATTGGGATCCTGAGTGGGTGGAGAGAGAGGACTAGAAGATATATTTGAGCAAATCCTGGCTGAGAACTTCCCTAATCTGGGGAATAAAACAAGAATTCATGACCTAGAGGAAGAGAGAACACCTCCCAAGATCAGGGAAAATAAGCCAACACCCCAGCATATAATAGTGAAACTCGTGAATTTTAAAACCAAGGAAACCATCTTAAGGGCAGTTAGGGGGAAGAGATTCCTTAAGTACAGAGGAATATCAGAATAACATCAGGACTGTCTAGAGACCAAGAAAGCCAGAAAGGGCTGGCAAGACAATGAGAAGAATATGCAGCCAACAATACATTACCCAGCAAGGTTGCCATTTAGAATGGATGGAGAGATAAAGAGCTTCCAAGACCTGCAAAAACTGAAAGAATATGTGACCACCAAGCTCGCCCAGCAAGAAATATTAAGGGGGGGTTCTATAAAAGGAGGAAGACCCCAAGAGTGATATAGAACAGAAATTTACAGATACAATCTATAGAAACAATGACTGCACAGGCAACATGATGACAATAAAATCATATCTTTCAATAATCACACTCAATGTGAATGGCCTAAATGCTTCCATAAATCAGCACAGGGTTGCAGATAGGATAAAAAGATAGGACGCATCCATATGCTGTCTACAAGAACTCATTTGAACCTAAAGATACATCCAGACTGAAAGTGAAGAGATGAAGAACCATCTTTCATGCCAAAAGACCTCAAAAGAAAGCTGGGGTAGAAATTCTCATATCAGGCAAATTAGATTTTAAGCTAAAGACTGTAGTCAGGGGTACAGAAGGACACTATGTCATTCTTAAAGGGTCTATCCAACAGAAGATCTAACAATTGCAAATTTCTATTCCCCTAACATGAGAGCAGCCAACTCCTTAATCCAACTGTTGACCAAAACAGACATACTGGTAAAAATACATTAATTGTAGGAGACCTCAACACTGCACTCAATAGACAGGTCATATAAGCAGACAATTAAGAAAGAAACAAGAGTTTTGAACGACACACTGGACCAGATGGACCTCATAGATATATACAGAACATTCCACCCTAAAACAACAGAATACTCATTCTTCTTGAGTGCACATGGAACTTTCTCCAGAATAGACCACATACTGGGTCACAAATCAAGTCTCAATGAATACCAAAAGACTGAGATTATTCTCTGCATATTCTCAGACCACAGTGCTTTGAAACTGGAACTCAATCATAAGAAAAAGTTTGGAAGGATTTTGAACACCTGGAAGCTAAAGACCATCCTGCTCAAGAACGTTTGGATCAACCAAGAAATCAAAGAAGAATTTAAACAATTCATGGAAGCCAATGAAAACGAAAACACACTAGTCCAAAACCTGAGATATGGCAAAGGCAGCTCTAAGGGGAAATACATAGCCATTCAACCTTCACTCAAAAAAACAGAAAAATCCCAAATATACAAACTATCTTTACACCTTAAAGATCTGGAGAATCAACAACAAATTAAGCCTAACCCACATATGAGAACGGAAATAATTAAGATTAGAGCAGAGATCAATGAAGTAGAAACTAGAAATATAGTAGAAAACATCAATGAAACTAGAAGCTGGTTCTTTGAAAGAATTAATAAGTCCAATAAGCCACTGGCCAGACTTATCCAAAAGGAAAGACAAAGGACCCAAATTAATAAAATTATAAATAAAAGGGGAGAGATCATAACTAACACCAAGAAAATGGAAACAATCATCAGAAATTATTATCAACAGCTATATGACAATAAGTTAAGCAACCTGGAAGAAATGGATGCATTCCTGGAAGCCTATAAAATTTCAAGACTGAAACACGAAGAAACTGACAACTTGAATAGACCAATAACTGGTAACAAGATTGAAGAAGTGATCAAAAACCTCCCCAAAAACAGGAGTCCAGGACTTGATAGATTCCCTGGGGAATTCTACCAAACATTCCAAGAAGAAATAATACCTATCCTCCCGAAGATGTTTCAAAAAATAGAAACAGAAGGAAAACTCCCAGACTCTTTCTATGAGGACAGCATTTCCTTGATCCCCAAACCAGGCAAAGACACCATCAAAAAGGAGAATTTCAGACCAATACCATGATGAATATGGACGTCAAAATTCTCAACAAGATCTTAGCTAATAGGGTACAACAGTACAATAAAAGGAATATCCAGCATGACTAGGTGGGATTTATCCCTGGGATGCAAGTGTGGTTCAACATTTGCAAATCAATCAATTTGATAGAACAAACAATAAGAGAAAAGAACCACATGGTCCTCTCAATTGATACAGAAAAAGCATTTGACAACATACAGCATCCTTTCCTGATTAAAACTCTTCAGAGTATAGGAATAGAGGGAAAATTCCTCAATTTCATAAAATCATCTATGAAAAACCCTCAGCAAATATCATTCTGAATGGAGAAAAGCTGAGAACTGTTCCCTTAAGATCAGGAACATAACAAGGATGCCCATTCTATTCACTACTGTTCAACACAGTACTGGAAGTCCTAGCAACAGCAATCAGACAACAAAAAGAGATAGAAGGTATTCAAATTGGCACAGAAGAAGTCAAACTCCCTCTCTTCACAGAGACATGACACTTCATGTAGAAAACCCGAAAGACTCCACCTCTAAATTATTAGAACTCATACAGCAATTCAGTCATGTGGCAGGATACAAAATCAATGCACAGCAACCAGTTGCTTTCTTATACACTAACAGTGAAACTGTAGAAAGAAAAATTAGAGAATTGATTCCATTTACAATAGCACCAAAAAACCCAAGATAGTTTGGAATAAACCTAACCAAAGAGGTAAAGGATCTAAGCTCTAGGAACTATAAAACACTCATGAAAGAAATCAAATAAGACACAAAAAAATGGAAAAACATTCCATGCTCATGGATCAGAAGAATAAACATTGTCAAAATGTCTATGGTGTCCAGAGAAATCTATACTTTCAGTGACATCCCAATCAAAATACTAGCGGCATTTTTCAAAGTGCTGGAACAAACAATCCTGAAATTTGCCTGGAACCAGAAAAGACCCTGAATCACCAAGGAAATGTTGAAAAAGATAAACAATGCTGGGTGCATCACTTTGCCTGATTTCAAGCTTTATTACAAAGCTGTGATTACCAAGACAGCATAGTACAAGCACAAAAACAGACACACAGACCAATGGAACAGAGTAGAGAGCCCAGATACGAACCCTCAAGTCTATGGTCAAATAACCTTCGACAAAGCAGGAAAAAATATCCAATGGAAAAAAGACAGTCTCTTCAATAAATGGTGCTGGGAAAATTGGACAGCTATATACAGAAGATGAAACTCAACCATTCTCTTACACCATACACAAATATAACCTCAAAAGGGATGAAAGACCTCAATGTAAGATAGGAATCCATCAAAATCCTAGAGGAGAACATAGGCAGCAACATTTTCAACATCGGCCACAGCAACTTCTTTCAAGATACATGTCCAAAGGCAAGGGAAACAGAAGTGAAAATGAACTTTTGGGACTTCATCAGGATAAAAAGCTTCTGTACAGCAAAGGAAACAGTCAACAGAACAAAGAGGCAATAGGGGAATGTATTTCCAAATGGCACTACAGACAAAGGGCTGATATCCAAGATCTATAAAGAATTTATCAAACTCAACACCCAAAAATTCAAATAATCAAGTCAAAAAATTGGCAGAAGACTTGATCAGTCACTTCTCCAAAGAAGACATACAAATGGATGACATGGATGCTGTGGAGAAAGGGGGGCCCTCTTACACTGATGGTGGGAATGCAAGTTCGTGCAGCCACTTTGGAAAACAGTGTGGAGTTTCTTCAAAATTTAAAAATAGAGCTACTTTATTACCTAGTAATTGCACTACTAGGTATTTTTCCCAAAGACACAGATGTCATTAAAAGAAAGGGCACATGACCCTAATGTTCATAGCAGCAATGTCCACAATAGCCAGACTGTGGAAAGAGCAGATACTCCCTTAAACGGACGAATAGATGAGGAAGATGAGGTCCATATATACAGTGGAATATTATTCAGCCACAGAATGGATGAATATCCAGCTTTTGCATCAACATGGATGGGATTGGAGGAGATTATGTTAAATGAAATAAGCCAAATAGAGAAAGTCAATTATCATATGGTTTCACGTATTTGTGGAACATAAGGAATAGCATGGAGGACATTAGGAGAAGGAAGGGAAAAATGAAGGAGTCATGGAACACTACATCAAAAACTAATGATGTACTACTGTATGGTGATTAACATAACATAATAAAAATATTTTAAATAAATAAATACTTAAAAAAGAAAAAGAAAAAATGAAAATGTGTATGTCAACAAATTGGACTATGTAGAAGAAATGGATAAATTTATAGAAATATATAGCCTACCAACATGGAAGCTAGGAGAAACAAAAACTTGATTAGCAGCAATGAAACTGAATCCACCAATATTTTAGAAAATCATTCACCACAATCAAGTGGGATTTATTCCTGGAATGCAAAGGAAGTTCAATATTTACAAATCAAAAAAATGTGATACATTATATCAATAAGAGAAAGGATAAAAACCATATGATCATTTCAATAGATGCAGGAAAAAGCATTTGACAAAGTACAATATCCTTTCATGATAAAAAAAAAAACCTCAAAAAAGTAGGTTTAGAGGAAATATACTTCAACATAATAAAAGCCTTATATGAAAAACCAATATCTAATATCATCCTTAATGGGTAAAATAGAGATTTTTCTTTAAGGTCAGGAGCAAGACAAGGATGTCCACTCTCATGACTTTGATTCAATAAAGTACCAGAAGACTTACAGCAATTGGACAACAAAAAGAAATAAAAGGTATCCAAATTGGTAAGGAAGCTGTAAAACTTTCACTATTTGCAGATGATATCATACTATATATAGAAAATAAAAATATTCCATCAAAAATCTACTAGAACAGATAAATTAATACAATAAGGTTGGGGTTACAAAATCAACATATAGATATGTACTGCATTTCTACACACTAATAATGATGCAACAGAAAGAGAAATTGAGAAAACAATCCCATTTACAACTGAACCAAAAAGAATAAAATAGCTATGAATAAACTTAACCAAAGAGGTGAAGTACTTATACTTTAAAAACTATCAAAACACTGATGAAAAAAATTGAAGATGACACAAAGAAATGGAAAGACATTCCATGCTTATGGTTTGGAAAAATACTGTTAAAATGCCTATTCTACCCAAAGCAGTCTACACATTTAATCCAATCCTGATCAAAATATCAACAGCATTTTTTACAGAAATAGAACAAACAATCCTAAAATTTGTATGGAACTACAAAAAACCCTGAATAGCCACAGCATTCTTGAAAAACAAAAACAAAGCCGGAGTTATCAAAATTCCAGACCTCAGGTTGTATTACAATGCTGTTGTAATAAAAAAAACAAAACCACTATGGTACTGGCACAAAAACAGACACATAGAGTAATGCAACAAAATAGAAAACCCACAAAAGAACCCACAACTATATGGTCAATTAAACTTTGAGAAAGCAGGAAAGAATATCCAATGGGAAAAAGAATATCTCTTCAACAAATGGTGTTGGGAATACTGGAGAGCTATATGCAAAGAATAAAACTGGACCACTTTCTTATTCCATATAACTCAAAATGAATTAAGAACCTAAATGTGAGACCTGAAACCATAAAAATCCTAGAAGAGAGAATAGGTAGTAATTTTTCTGTCATTAATCATAACAACATCTTTCTAGATATGTCTCCTGAGTCAAGGAAAACAAAGGCAAAAATAAATTGGGGCTACATCAAAATAAAAAACTTCTGCACAGCAAAGGAAAAAACCAACAAAACTAAATGGCAATCTACTGAACTGGAGAAGAATTTGAAATGGGCATCTGATTAAGGGTTAGTATCCAGTTTATATAAGAATATACACAGCTCAATGCCCCCCATATGTATACTCTAATTTAAAAAATGGGCAGAACACACGAACAGACATTTCTCCAAAGAAGACATCCAAATTGCCAAGAGACACATGCAAAATGCTCCACATCTCTCATCATCATGGAAATGCAAATCAAAACTACAATGAGATATCACCTCACACTTGTCAAAATGGGGAAAATCACAAGAAACAAGTGTGGGTAAGGATGAGGAGAATAAGGAACCCACATGCTCTGCAGTGGGAATGCAAACTGATGCAGTTACAGTATGGAAATTCAGTGGAAGTCAGTGTGGAGGTTCCTCAAAAAATTAAAATTATAACTACCTTTCCAGTTGCAAATCACACTACTGGGTATTTACCAAAAGAATTCAAAAACACTCTTCGAAGAGACATATACACTACCATGGTTATCGCAACATTATTTACAATAGCCAAACTATGGAAGCAGCCCAAGTATCCATTGATAGATAAACCGATAAAGAAGTGGCACATATATTCAATGCAATATTATTCAGCCATAAAAAAGAATGAAATCTTGCTGTTTGCAACAATGTAGGTGCAACTAGGGAGTATTATGCTAACCAAATAAGTGAATCAGAGAAAACCAAATACCATATGTGGAATTTAAGAAACAAAACAAATGATCACAGGAGAAGAAAGGAAAGAG
The DNA here is from genome assembly GCA_028646535.1 of Procyon lotor. Lineage (NCBI taxonomy): Eukaryota > Metazoa > Chordata > Mammalia > Carnivora > Procyonidae > Procyon > Procyon lotor. The sequence goes on from CM053612.1 coordinate 47,670,537, forward strand.
GCAAACCATGAAACTGACTCTTAATTACAGAGAACAAACTGATGGTTACCAGATGGGAGGTGAGCTGGGGGGTGGGATAAATAGGTGATGCAGTTTAAGGGGTACACTTGTTGTGATGAGCACTGGGTGTTGTATGTAAGTACTCACATCACTAAATTCTACACCTGAAACTAGTATTACACTGTATTTTAACTAACTGGAATTTAAATAAAAATTTAAGAAAAATAAACCTAAAAATACTAAATGGAAAAAAAATAAAACATTTGCAAATTTTGATATATCCAACATGCATACACCAAAATACCTAAAGCAATTAATATCAAAAAAAGGAAGTGATCCATAGCAATACAATTATAGTAGGAGATTTTAAGTCCCCACTTCAATCAATGGGAAAATCATCCAAATAGAAAATCAAAAGAAAGTAGTGGTTTTGAATGAAATCTTGGACCAAACGGATTTAACAGATATATCCAGAACATTCTATCTTACAACAGCAGAATCCACTTTCTTTTCACTGCACACAGGACAGTCTCCTGAATAGATGACATATTAGACCACAAAACAATTCTCAGCAAATTAAAAAATATAGGTCATACCATGCATCTTTTCTGACCAGAATGCTATAAAACTAGATGTCAACCACAAGAAGATATCTGGAAGGAACACAAATATATGGAGGATAAATAATATGCTACTAAATAATGAATGGTTCAACCAAGAAATCAAAAAAGAAATTAAAAATTACATGAAAACAATAAAAAAAATTACATGGAAATAAAGAAGAAAACACAACGGTCTAAAATCTTTCAGATGTAGCAAAAGCAGCTCTTAAGGGGGAAGTTTAAAGCAATGCAGGGCCACCTCAAGAAGAAAGAAAAATCTCAAATAAATCTCAATACACCTATAGAAGCTAGAAAACAAAAAGGAAACAAAACCCAAGCCAGTAGAATGAAGGAAATAATAAAGACTAGAGTGGAAATAAATTATATAAAATCTAAAAAACAATAGAGCAGATCAATGTAAAAAGGAACTGGTTCCATGAAAAGATGAACAAAATTGATAATCCTCTAACCAGACTTATTGAGAGAGAGGACCCAAACAAAATAAAAAATGAAAGAGGAGAAATAACAACTGACACTACAAAAATACAAACAATTGTAAGAAAATATTATGAAAAATGTTAGCTAATAAATTGGACAATATAGATGGGTTGGATAAATTCCTAGGACAGTATAACCTACAATAACTGAAGCTTGAAGAAATAGAATATTTGAACAGATCTATATCCAGCAATGAAATTGAATCAGTAATCAAAAATCTCCAACAAACAGAAGCTCACAAACAGCTTCAGAAATAAATTCTACCAAATATTTAAAAAAGAGATAAGACCAATCCTCAAACATTTCCACAAAAGAGAAGAGAAAGGAAAACTTCCAAATTCATTCTATCAGGGAGCATCACCCTGATACCAAAGCCTGATAAAGACACTACAAGAAAAGACAACTACAGGCAAATATATCTGATGCACATAGATTCAAAAATCCTCAACAAAATATTACAAACTAAATCCAACAGCACACTAAAAATGTTTACCACAACCACGTGGGATTTATTCCCAGATGCAAGCGTGGTTCAATATTCACAAATCAATCAACATGATACATCACAACCTTAAGAGAAAGGATAAAAGCCATATGATCATTTCAATTGATACAGAAGAAACACTTGGCCAAGTACAACATCTATTCATGTTAAAACCATCAATAAAGTAGGTTTAGAGGGAACATACCTGAACATAATAAAGGTCATATATGAAAAACTCACAGTTAACATCATCCTCTTTGGGGAAAAACTGAGAGCTTTTCCCTTATGATCAGGGAGGAGATAAAAATGTCCACTCTCACCACTTTTATTCAATACAGTACTGGAAGTCTCTGTCACAACAATCAAACAAGAGAAAAAGAATAAAAGGCATCCAAATTGATAATTAAGAAGTCAAAATTTCACTATTTATCATGACATGATAATATATATAGAAAATCCATAAAGCTCCACCGAAAACTAGAGCTAAATGAATAAATGAATTCTGTAAGGTCTCACAATACAAATCACTATAGAGATCTGTCACATTTATATACACTAATGATGAAGAACATAAAGACAAGTTGGGAAAATAATTCCAGGAGCGCCTGGGTGGCTCAGTGGGTTAAAGCCTCTGTCTTCAGCTCAGGTCATGATCTCAGGGTCCTAGGATCGAGCCCCGCATCAGGCTCTCTGCTCAGCAGGGAGCCTGCTTCCTCCCCCCCCACCTGCCTCTCTGCCTACTCGTGATCTCTCTCTCCGTCAAATAAATAAATAAAATCTTTAAAAAAAAAAAAAAAAAGGAAAACAATTCCATTTACAATAAACCAAAAAAAATTACCTAAGAATAACATTAACTAAGGAGGGGAAAGACCTGTTACTCTGAAATCTATAAAACATTAAAGAAAGAAATTGAAGACAACACAAAGAAATGGAAAGATATTCCATGTTCATGGATTGGAAGAACAAATATTGTTAAAATGTCTATACTACCCAAAGCAATATACAGATTTAATGCAATCCCTATCAAAATGTCAATAGCATTTTTCACGGAACTAGTATAAGCAATCCTCATATTTGTATGGAACCACAAAAGACTCTGAATAGCCAAAGCAACCTTGAAAATATAAAGCAAAGCTGGAGGCATCACTATCCTGGACTTCAAATTATATTATAAAGCTGTAGTAATCAAAGCAGTTTGGGTTTTTTTTTTTTTTAAGATTTTATTTGTCAGAGAGAGAAAGAGCAAGCGAGCACAAGCAGGGGGAGCAGCAGGCAGAGGGAGAAGCAGGCTTCCTGCTCAGCAGGGAGCCTTATGCGGGACTTGATCCCAGGACGCTGGGATCATGACCTGAGTCAAAGGGCAGACACTTAACAGACTGAGCCACCCAGGCGTCCCTCAAAACAGTTTGGTACTGACACATAAACAGACACATAGTGTGGGCAGCCGCGGACTAGCTGGAGTGAGTTGACCAAACCGGGCTCGGACTTGCGTCCCCTGGACACCCACAAAGGGTTAAGAGCCCTGCAGGTGGACAGGCTGAGTAACGCTTGAGAAAGAGCTTGAGCAATGGGTCCTGAAACTCGCTTGTACGTGACTGCTCATGTAAACATAATTGGCACAATACAACTAGGCCTAGCCATAAATCTGTTATGAGTCTGTGATGTTTTTGCTGGTCTACAAACTACATCCAATGTTCTTTTGAAGTATGTGCACCTGGTATAAACAACCTATCCACTAGCTAGAGTCAGCCTTGAACACCTGGGATAGAGATAGTGGGGAAGCTTGAAGAGTTTCTCATGCATGCAGAATAAGCGCTTCCTTATCATTGATTCACTCATGCTATATAGTACTGCAGAACTTTGAATAAAGTGGCACGGCTTGGACATCGCCCACTGTGTCCCTCCTGTTCCCATCTCTTTACTTCTCTACTATTTCCCCATCCCCTTACCCTCGGAGCCCTGGACGAGTTGCCTTGCAGCGCGCGACAACATAGTTCAATAGAATAGAATAGGAAACCCAAAAAGAAACCCACAACTATATGGTCAATCTTTGGCAAAGCAGGGAAGAATATCCAATGGGAAAAAGAATGTTTCTTCAGTAGGTGGTTGTCAGGAAAACTGAACAGCAACATGCTAAAGAATGAAACTGAACCACTGTCTTAGACCATACACAAAAATACATTCAAAATGGATGAAAGACCTAAATGTGAGACACGAAAACATAGAAATCCTAGAAGAGAACATAGGCAATAATTTCTTTGACATCAGCTGCAACAATTTCTTTCTAGGGAAACAAAAGCAAAAATAAACTATTAGGACCTCATCAAAATAAAAAGTTTCTTCACAGCAAAGGAAATAGTCAACAAAACTAAAAGGTAACCTACAGAATGGGAGAACATATTTGCAAATGACCTGAGAAAGGGTTAGTATCCAAAACATACAAAGAACTTAAAAAACTCAACAACCCAAAAAGGAACAATCCAATTAAAAAATGGGGAGAAGAAAAAGAAAAAAATAGGTAGAAGACATGAATAGATTTTTCCAAAGGAGACACACAAGTGGCTAATAGACACATGAAATGATGCTCTACATCACTCATGAGGGAAATACAAACCAAAACTACAATGCACTATCACCTCACACCTGTCAGAATTGCAAAATCAACAATGTAAGAAACAACAGGTGTTGGTGAGGATGTGCAGAAAGGGGAACCCTTTTGTACTGTTGATGGGAATGCAAACGAGTGCAGCCACTTTGGAAAATGGTATGGAGTTTCCTTAAAAAATTAAAAATAGAACTACCCTACCATCCAGCAATTGCACCACTAGGTATTTACCCAAAGAATACAAAGATACTAATTCTAGAGGATAGATGCACCCTGATGTTTTTTAGCAGCATTATCTACAATAGCCAAGATATGGAAGCAGTCCAAGTGTCCATGGGTTGATGAATGGATAAAGAAGTGGTGTATGTATACAGTGGCATATTAATCAGCCATAAAAAAGGAATGAAATCTTGCTATTTGCAAGGATACGAATGGATCTTGAGAGTATTATGCTAAGCAAAGTAAGTCAGCCAGGAAAGGCAAATACCATGATTTCACTCATATGTTGAATTCAAGAAACAAAAGAAATGAATAAAGGAATGAATTCAAGGAATTCCTTGAAAGGAATTCAAGAAACAAAAGAAATGAATAAAAAGAGAGAGAGGCAAACTAAGAAACAGACTCTTAACTATAGAGAACAAACTGATGGTTGCCAGAGGGGAGATGGGTGGGTGGGATAGGTGAAACAGTTGATGGGGATTAAGGAGTGCACTTAAGTCTAATGAGCTGTGGGTGTTGTATGAAAGTGTTGAATCACTGTATTGTATACCTAAAACTAATATTACACTGTGTTAACTGGAATTCAAATAAAAACTTTAAAAATATATTTAAAAAAGAACACCCCCATATTCCCTTAATTCTTTTTTCTGTTACTGGTAGAATAAATCACATGCTTTATCAATAAACTGCAATAAATGCCAGAGTCCTCAATACTGAACATGGACAATCCAATGTTGTTAAAGAAAAAGATACTGTTGCATGTGTTTATGCAGATAAAAGTATCTGGAAGCACATACAGGAAAAACTGTCTGTGGTTACCTGAATTATAGAGATTAAAGATGATTCTTAGTTTCTTATTTCTTCTCTATATTTTCTCAATACACAATAAATGCTACTTATGCATTTTTAAACACATATAATTTTATTAATTATGTGTATATCCTGCAGAACTAATAAATTATCTTGAAAGAAGCATTATTTTTAGAAAACACTGCTTCCAGGGGCTCCTGGGTGGCTCAGTCATTAAGCGTCTGCCTTCGGCTCAGATCATGATCGTAGCGTCCTGGGATCGAGCCCCGCATGGGGCTCCCTGCTCAGCAGGAAGCCTGCTTCTCCTGCTACCATTCCCTCTGCTTGTGTTCCCTCTCTCACTGTGTTTCTCTCTGTCAAATAAATAAAATCTTAAAAAAAAAAAAGAAAAAGAAAACACTGCTTCCAAATGAACTCCAGCTGGAAGGTACTGATTGCAACAACTCACAACTAAAACATCTATAATAATGTTAAGAACTTGAAAAGCAGTACTTTTTAACAAGTGTCACTTTCACTGAATTCAAGCTAATGTTCTATTGTGCTATGGGGCTATCAACCACATAGCTGGAGTGTACTCAGTGGGGCCCTGCTTGGAAGTAGTAACAGCTGCATTCTCACACATAGCTGAAGGTCACTTTATATTTGGAAAAAACTAATTTTCACAATATACTACCAGAAAAAAGTTGAGTTTTATATTTCTATTTTCTACAGAAGAATTCTGTGCAATCAGATATCTTCCATATAGGTAATTAACATCTGACATGCAGTATTCCCCAGACAGGGAAGCTGATAAAACAGCAAAGGACTGGTAACACTTTAAGAAATTGGGGAGATTCACAGTGTCAAGCAGTCTTAAAGCAGGTAGTGAGGTAATGAAAAGCAAAAGATTCAAAAGGTTTGCAAGGGGCTATGTGATAGGAATGCTAAAGAGTCCAAACAACCCAGCAGATTTTCCTCTCCACTTCTTTGTTCTCCTTCTACCCCCCCTACAGCTTGCCTGAAGTCAGGGAATTACACATTAAGTAAACCCATAAACTAAATCTATAATTATTCTAAGTGAAATCAATACAAACTGAATTACCTCCTAATTTTTGGTGTACATTTATCTCTTATTAAGGAGGAAAATATGTCCTCTATGCTGAAAGAGGTTCCTTCATGTACTGGAGCTGTTTTTTTCTTTATATGGCTTGATATGCAGATTATTTATGCATGCCATTCAGATCAGATATAAACATTCCTGAATGCCTCACTGAAAATCATGATTTAGTATTCTTCCCAGAGATAGCATTTGTAATTTAGACATGTGGATTTTTATCACTTTTCAGTGTTGAAAATATGAAACAATAGTGCATTCACTGTAATAAAACAGAAGCAAAAGAGTTATAAAAACATCTGAACTTCCCAAAATTGTATGATAAGTTTAGAAAACATTTTTTAAAAATCCTAGAATTTATTGATAGATGCTGTTCCTTTTACAGAATAAGAGCAAATGTAATATTCCAATATATGCAGACATTTGAAAAAAATCTGGTTCCTGCATTTAAGACAACAGACAATTACTTCATTCACGAACAAGAATAAAAGGAATGTGAACACAAGTTATCAGGATTTCAAAGTAAATTATACATCATTTTGTTCAGATCTGGCATGGAAGCTATTTGAATGTTTAAAATTATATCTGATGTGCTCTGAATCTTATTGTTTCACTAAAATATAAAAATTCAGGGGTGCCTGGCTGGCTTAGTCAGTAGAGCATATGACTCCTGATCTCAGAGTTGTGAGTTCAAGCCCCACACTGGGCATAGAGCTTAGTTAAAAAAAATAATAAACTTAATAATATATAAGTAAATAAGTATGTAAGTAATAAGCAAAAATAAATAAGTGTGAAAACATGAACCCAAGAGGACTTCCAGTTTCCAGTCTGATATGCAAGGATCTTGGAAGTCATCACTCCATCCTAACAAGTAAGATTCTGAACAAATGGAAAAGTCAACAATTCTTCTTAGGTACATCATCATAGCAAGGTCACAGGGCAGACTGATATCCCGAAAATTGGAAAGACCAATAGGCAGATAATATAGATCACAATTTACCAAGAGCATAACCTTTATTATGAGCAAAAACCTTAGGAACCAGTACTCGGGTAGAAAAATCTAAACTATAATTGATGAATTGCTGGAGATTCAGTATGGATAAGTCTGAGAGTTAAAAACTCCAGAAGCGGGGTATAGTTATTGTGGAGTTCAGTTTTAAGTTCCTCCAAGACAGGCCTAAGGGTATGGGCGTGAAACTATTCCTGGAATTTATCTTCCCTGTGTGATGCCTAGCCCCTGAGTTGTTCAAATGCACCAATGAAATGCATAGATTTAGGTAATTGCCATATAAAGAATAAGGAACTCGCCTGAGTGTGTAGTGACATAGGTGCTTGTTTACTCGAATGCATAAAAATGCTTCCAAGGAGAGAGGCGGGGCTTCTCGCCTTAGCACTGCGCTGTGTCGTGTGTGCCGGTGGGAGCCCCAGCTAGCTGGAAATAAACCCTCGTGCTCTTGCATCCAGTCTGCCTTTTGTGGGTTCTTTTGGGAGGGTCCCGATCCGGACATAACAGTTATATGGAGACTTCACACTTTTCTAAGTTATACCAATAAGATTCCTACCAGGTTCTGACAGTGAATATTGAAGAAAAATCTCTTGTTTCCAGCAGAGAGAGGCAAAAAAGAACAATTTTTAAATGCACCAGAGCATTCAGTTCTCAGGAGGCCTGACTTTAAGAAAAACTATTTTACCAGAGCCTTACCTATTGGTCTTATATGAGAATCTAACCTATCTAGTGGAAGAAAATACTCTAGCCTGTTCTATGGCAGAAGGAAAATACAAAATTCCAGTCCCCACTAGACATCTTGTTCCACCAAAAGTGGAGAAAAAAAACTTAGAGGCACTTACGAAATCATAGCTGAGGGTCACAGGCTTACCAACAGCCTAATCATAGGAATACAAAATGTTTACAGTCCCACCAAACCTTACCATCACATCACTAAAGGCTTATTTACCAGAGTTCTCTTTACCCAGTACATTATGTCCAGCTTTCAGGAAAAAAATTACAAGGCATACTAAAAGGCAAATAAAACAAAACAAAACAAAACAAAAAACATGTTCAGAGACACATAGAGCATTAAAACCAAACTCGGATATGGCAGGAATGTTTGAATTATCATACCAAGAATTTAAAACAAATATGTTTAATATGATAAGCATTCTAATTCAAAAATTAGGCAACATGCAATAACAGATGAGTAATGAAAGTATTGGAATGGAAATTCTAACAAAGAATCAAAAAAGAAAGGTCAGAGATCAAAAACACTGTATCAGAAAAAGAATGTCTTTGATGGGTTCATGAGTAGGCTGAACACAGCTCAGAAAAATATGTCTGAGTTTGAGTATATGTCAATAGAAATTTCCAAAACTGAAAATCAAAGAGATAAAAGACTGAAAAAATGGAACAGAATATCCAAAGACTGACAGCTATAAAAGTAAATATTTTCCTAATGAGATTACAAGAAGAAAGAGAGAAAAGGATAGATAAAATATCTGAGGCAATAATGACTGAGAATTTCCAAATATAAATGGCAGATATCAAACCACAGATCCAGAAATCTCAGACCAATCAGGATAAATGCCAAAAATAAAAAAAACAAAAGAAAAAAAACCCATAGTAGGCACATGTGCGAAAAATACAAGAAAAGGAAAAAATCTTGAAAGAAACCAGACGGAAATAAGTTCACCTATATAGAGGCAAAGGTAAGAATTATACCCAATTTCTCCTCAGAAATCATGTAGGTAAGAAGACAGTATGGTAAACTATTTAAAGTCTTGAGAAAAAAATTCCCACAACCTAGAATTCTTTGTTCTGTGAAATTATCCTTCAAAAATGAAGGAAAAATAAAGACCTTCAGACAAACAAAAATTGAGGGACTTTTATAAGTGCACCTGTTTGCAAGAAATGTTAAGAGAAGTTCTTCAAGGAGAAGGAAAATGATAAAGGTCAGAAACTTAGATCTAAAAGAAAAAAAAAGAAACTTAGATCTATATAAAGGAAAGAAAAGTATTAGAAAAGGACAAGATGAAGGTAAAATAAAAATTTTTGTTTTACTTATTTGGAATAGATCTAACAGATAACACTCTACTCAAAATAATAGCAAATATATACCCAATATTTATATCTTATATATAATTAAAATGAACAACATCAATGATACAAGGGACAGGATAGAGGAATTGGGAATATTTTATTATTATAAGATACTTGCAATTACCAGTAAAATGGTATAGCGTTATTTAAAAGTGGGGTTGGATTAAGTGTAAATATATTGCAAACCTTAAAGCATCTACAAAAAAGCTTAAAAATGGGGCGCTTGGGTGGCTCAGTCATTAAACCTCTGCTGTCTGCCTTTGGCTCAGGTCAGGCTCCTTGCTCAGCGGGAAGCCTGCTTCTCCCTCTCCCACTCCCCCTGCTTGTGTTCCCTCTCTCGCTGGTTCTCTCTCTGTCAAATAAATAAATAAAATCTTTTTAAAAAAAAGTTTAAAATTGTAATTTATAGGCTAAGAAAAGAGTAAATGAGATCATATAAAATGCTCAATTAAAATCACATAGGCAGACAGAAAGTGGAGCAACACACAAGTATCCACGGATAATTGAATGGATAAACAAAATGTGGTGTATTCATAAAATTCACCAGGAAGCCCTTGCTGAATACAAAATCTGCTGGCACCCCAATCCTGATTTCTCATTCCTCATTTTAATTCCCAACCTCCACAAGCAAAAGAAATAAATGCTTGTTTTTCATAAAAAAAAATTAATCAAATCACAAAGGCAGAAACAAAATGGACAATAAAATTTGACAAACAAGGGTAATGAATAGAAAATAATAACAAATACAGTAGATATCAATCAAACTATATCAATAATAATTTTAAATTTCAATGGTCTAAATACACCAATTAAAAAAGATTGTCAGAATGAATAAAAATACAAGATCCAACATTTTGTTGCCTGCGAGAAATACACTTTAAATATACAGGCACGTATAGAATGAAGGAAAAGAGATGGAGAAAGATATACTATATTTACAGTAATCAAAAGAAAGCTGAAGTAGCTATATTAATTTCAGGCAGAGCAGAATTCAGAGCAAGGAATTACATAATGATAAAGAGATCAGTTCTCCAAAAGGACATAACAATCTTACTGTTTATGTGCCTAACATCACAGCATCAAAACTGGTTTAAGTGTAAGAACAAATAGATAAATCCAATAATATTTGGAGTCTTCAACATACCTTTATCTTAAATAGACATTTTGAGCATTCATAAAATCAGTGAGGACATAGATGAACTCAACAGCACCATCAATCAGCTAAATAATTGACATCTATTAGACTATTTCATCCAAATATAGCAAAATACACACATTCTTTTTTAAGCTCTTATGAAGTATTTACCAATATAGACCACATTCAGGACCATCAAATACACAATAGTACATTTAAAATAATAAAAGTCATGCAATATCTGCTGTCAGGCAACAGTGGAATTAAATTAAGAATCAATAACAGAAAGATCTCTGGAAAATTAAAAAAATTTTGGAGATTAAACAACATACTTCTAAATAATACATGGATAAAAGAAGAAATCTCCAGAGACATTTACAAATTATCTTGAACTAAATGAAAGTGAAAATATAACCTATAAATATTTATGAGATATGGTAAAAGCAGTGCTTTCAGAAAAATTTAGAGCACTGAATGTATACTTTAAAAAATAAATATCTAAAATAAATATCCAAGTTTCCATGTTAGGAAACTAGAAAAAGACAAGTAAAAGTTAAATCCAAGGTAAGCAGAAAAAATGAATTAATAAAAATTAGAGTAGAAATTATGATTTAAAAATAATAATAGAGAAAAACAACAAAACTAAAACTGGTTCTTTGAAAAAAAATCAATAAAATTGGCAAGCCTTATATGCAAACAATGAATCATGGAACACTACGTCAAAAACTAATGCTGTACTGTGCAGTGACTAACATAACACAATTTAAATAAAACAAGCTAACTTAAAAAAAAAGACTCAAGGGGCGCCTGGGTGGCTCAGTGGGTTAAAGCCTCTGCCTTCAGCTCAGGTCATGATCTCAGGGTCCTGGAATCGAGCCCCGCATCAGACTCTGCTCGGCAGGGAGCCTGCTTCCCCCTCTCTCTCTGCCTGCCTCTCTGCCTACTTATGATCTCTCTCCTCTCTGTCAAATAAATAAATAAAATCTTAAAAAAAAAAACCCTCAAATTACTGATATCAAAAATGAAGGACAGACTGTCATTACAGATCCCACCATTAAAAGGATACTAATGCAATACTATGACAATTTTATGTCCATAAATTTGGTAAACTAGGTGAAATTAATGAAATCCTTGAGAGGCACAATCTGCCAAAACTCACACAAGAATAAATAGACAATCTAAATAGGTTTACCTTTATTAAAGAAATTAAATCAATAATTAATAAATTTCTAAAACAGAAAGCATCAGTTCCAAATAGATTCACTGGTGAATACTGCCAAATATTTTAGAAAAAAGTTACAGGATTTCTCTACAATCTCTTCCAGAATGTAAAAGTAGAGGAAATACTCCTTATTCATTCTATGAGGCCAGAATTACTTTATACCAAAGCCAGACAAAGCATCAAAAGAAAACTACAAATCAGTTCTCTCCCATGAACATAGATGCAAAAATCTTCAACGAAATATTAACCAATTGAATCTAACAATGTATAAAAATTATACACCATATTCAAGGGAATTCATCCCAGGTATGCAAGGCTGGTGGTACATTTGAAAATCAATGAATGTTATACATCACATCAACAGTCTAAAGAAGAAAAATCATACAATTATATAAAAAGACACAAAAAACATTAGACAAAAATCCACTACTGGTTCATAGTAAAATTTCCAGCAAACTATGAATAGAGAACTTCCTCAACTTGATAAAGAACATCTACCAAAATAAATAAATAAATAAGTAAATAGCCCTATAGCTAACACCTTACTTAATAGTGAGAAACTCAAAGCTTTTCCCCTAAGATCAGGAACATGGCAAGGATATATCCTCATACCACTCCTTTTCAACATCAAACTAGAAATCCTAGACAATTTAATAAGAGAAAAAAGGGAAATAAAATGTATACAGATAGGGAAAAAGGAAATAAAACTCTTTGTTCACAGATGACATGATTGTTTATACAGAAAACCCAAAAGATTTGAAAAAAGAAACCTTTGGTAATAAGAGATTTTAACAAGTTTGCAGGATACAAAGGTAATATACAAAGATCAATCACATTCCTATATAGCAGAAATGAAGAAGTGGAATGTGAAAAATAAAACACAATATCATTTATATGAAGGATTCCAAAAGATTAAATAGTTATAGATATAACAAAATCTGTAAAAGAAAACTCCTAACTAACAAACCATTATAGCAAGGTTGAATGATACAAGGTTAATATTAATATATAAAAATAAATTATTTTCCTATATACCAACAATGGACAAATGAAAGTTGAAATTAAAAACACAATACTGGGGTTCCTGGGTGGCTCATCCGGTTAAGCATCTATCTTTGGCTCAGGTTATGATCTTAGGGTCCTGGGATTGAGCCTTGTGTCAGGCTCCCTAACCAGCGGGGAGTCTGCTTCCCCTCTCCCTCTGCCCTTTCCCCAACTTGTGCTCTCTCTCTCTCAAGTAATTAAAATCTTAAAAAATAAAAATAAAAACACAATACCATTTGGGGCACCTGGGTGGCTCAGTGGGTTAAAGCCTCTGCCTTCAGCTCAGGTCATGATCTCAGGGTCCTGGAATCGAGCCCCCCATCGGGCTCTCTGCTGGGCAGGGAGCCTGCTTCCCTCTCTCTCTCTCTCTCTACCTGCCTCTCTGCCTACTTGTGATCTCTCTGTGTCAAATAAATAAATAAAGTCTTTAAAAAAAAAACACAATACTAGTAAGGACATAGATGAACTCAACAGCACCATCACCATACACACAATACCATTTATATTAGCACTTCAATAAACTGAATACTTAGGTATAAGTCTAACAAAATTTTTTAAAAGATCTGTAAGAAGAAAACTACAAAATTCTGATCAACAGAATCAAAGAACTAAATAAATGAAGAAATGTTCCCTGTTTAGAGACAGAAGATTAAAATTGTCAGATGTCAGTTCTTCCCAAATTGATATATGTACGTATGCACTATATATATGTAGTATATTTTATATACATAATATGTAGGTTTGATATAATCTCAATCAAATTTTCAGCAAGTTATTTTATGGATATCAACAAATTGATTCTAAAGTTTGTATGGAATGATAAAAGACCCAGAATAGTTAATACAATATCAAAGGGAAACAAAGTAGACTGACACTACCTGATTCAAGGCAATATAAAACTGCAGTAATCATGATGGAATGATATTGGTGAAAGAACAACAAAAAATCAGTTGATACAACAGAATAGCCCAGACACAGACCCACATAAATATAATTAACTGGTCACAGGAGCAAAAGCAATACAATGGAGAAAGAATAGTCTTTTCAAAAACATTACAGAATTGTAAACTAAAACATCTTTGAGATACTATTACACACTTATCAGAATGGTTCAAATCTAAATTACTGATAACAAATGTATGATGCTGAGCATCTTTTCATGTGTCTGCTGACTAACTGGATGTCGTCTTTGGAAAAATTTCTATTTGTGTCTTTTGCCGATTTTTTAGTTGGATTGTTTGTTTTTAGGATGTTGCATTTTATAAGTGCTTTATATATTTTGGATACTAACCTTTCTCAGATAGGTCGTTTGCAAATATCTTCTCCCATTCTATAGGCTGACTTTGAGCTTTGTTAATTGTTTCCTTTGCTATGAAGAAGCTTTTTATTTTACTGAAGCCCGAATAGTTTTTGTATTTGTTTCCCTTGCCTCAGAAGACATATCTAGTAAGAAGTTGTTACAGCCAATGTCAAAGAGGTTAATGCAGTGTTTTCTTCTAGGATTTTAATGGTTTCCTGTCTCACATTGGTCTTTAATCCAATTTAAATTTACATTTGTGTATGGTGTAAAAAAGTGGAAAACAGTATGGAGATTCCTCAAAAAATAAAAAATAGAACTACCCTACCATTCAGTAATTGTACTACTGGGTGTTTACCTAAAGAACACAAAACTCATAATTCACAGGGATACATGCACTCTGATGTTTAGAGCAGGATTATCTATAATAGCCAAATTATGGAAACAGCTAAAATATCCATAAACTGATGAATGGATAAAAAAAGATGTATTCTATATGTAAAATGGAATATTATTCATCCATAAAAAAGAATGAACACTTGCCATTTATAACAACATGGATGGAACTAGAGAGTAGTATCATGTCAGGTGAAATAAGTTAGAGAAAAACAAATACCATATGATTTTACTCATAGGTGGAACTGAAGAAACAAAACAAATGAGTAAAGGAAAAAATAAAGAGAGAGAAAAGCAAACCAAGAAACATACCCTTAAATACAGGAGGGGATGGGGAGGGAGACAAACCATAAGAGACTCCTAGACTCACGAAACGAACTGAGGGTGGCTGGGAGGTCGGGGGGGGTAGGGATAGGGTGGCTGGGAGGTGGGGGGGGTAGGGATAGGGTGGCTGGGAGGCGGGGGGGTAGGGATGGGTGGCTGGGGTGTGGACATTGGGGAGGGTATGTGCTGTTAAGTGCTGTGAAATGTGTAAGCCTGACGATTCACAGACATGTACCCTGGGGAATACATTATATGTTAATAAAAAAGGGGAAAAAATACAGAGAACAAAGTGATGGTTACAAGAGGGGAGGTGGATGGGGAGATGGGTTAAATAGGTGATGGTGATTAAGGAGTTCACTTGTTGTGATGAACACTGGGTGTTGTTTGTTAAGTGTTGAATCACTAAATTTACACCTGAAATTAATATTAAACTGAATGTTAACTTACCAGAATTTTACTTAAAAAAAACAACAAATGTTGTCAGTATGTGAAGCAACAAGAGCTCTCATCATTGCTGGGTAGAATGCAAAATGATACAGCCACTTTGACAGACAGTTTGGCAGCTCCTTACAAAATTAAACATATTTTACTATAAGATCCAGCAAGCACATTCCTTGGTATTTACTCAAAGGTGTTTAAAACACATCCACACAAAAACCTGCACAGAAATGTTTATAGCAGCTTTATTCCCAATTGCTAAATCTTGGAAGCAACCAAGATATCCTTCAGCAGATGAATGGATAAATAAACTGTGGGACATCCAGACAATGAATTGTTATTTAGCAGTAAAAGAAATGAGCTATAAAACCATGAGACAATAAGCAACAACCTTAAAAGCATAAACTAAGTGAAAGAAGCCAATTTGAAAAGGCTAAATACTGTGTAATTCCATCTATATGACATTTGGAAAAGGCAAATTTATGGAGACAATAAAAAGATAGGTGATTACCAGTGGTTAGGTTGTGTAGGGGCCAGCGGAAGAGCACCTCAAAATGTGACATTTTGACATATTGATCATTTTAAATAAAAGTTACTCAAGAAATAGCCACTGCAAGGACACTCAAACCCTCCTCTCTCCCAAAAAAGCAGGAAATAAATCTCTCATATGAAAAGTACCCTCCCTGTACAAAGAAGTAGAGAGACAGTCTTATCATCAGAGATAGGGAATTTAAAGCTGAGAAAGCTATAGAAAGAAATCTTTTTACTTTTTAACTAATCTAATAGCCCAAATACTTATAATTCTTTACTAATTAAACCTCCTAAATATCTGTTTTCTTTATCTTGTCAATTCCTCACAAGTTTATTGCTTCTTTGTCTAAAGGGTCTAAATACTGCCTGCCTTGGTCATTTCCTTAGGTCTCAATTTCAACATTGGGCGTCCTTGCACATGTAACAAAACTTTCTGGTTTTGTTTTGTTTTTTACTCCTGTTAACCTGTCTCATGTAAATTTAATGGAATTTAATCCAATTTAATGGAATCTTCCAGATGGAAGACCTTGAAGGATAGAGGAAGAAGTTTTCTTTTCCTTCAGGTGAAAGGAGGAATGAATAAACAGAACACAGAGAATTTGAGGGGCAGTAAACCTATTTCATATGATACTACAATGGTAGGTACATGTCATACATTTGACAAAATTCATAGTGTGTATATAACCATTAAAATCCTAGAGGAAAACACTGAAGTAACCTCTTTCACATTGGCTGTAACAACTTCTTACTAGATATGTCTCCTGAGGCAAGGGAAACAAAACCAAAAACTATTGGGACTTCAGCAAAATAAAAACCTTCTTCATAACAAAGGAAACAGTCAACGAAGCTAAAAGAGTGAACCCTAATGTAAATTTTTGGCTTTGGGTGTTAATGATGTGTCAATGTATGTTGATTAACTGTAACAAATGTATCACTGTGGCTTGGAATGTTGATGGTGAAACTGTGAATATGTGGGAACAGGGAATATATGAAAACTCTGTATTTTATGCTCTATTTTGTTATGAACATAAAACTGCCCTAAAATATAAAATATACTTTTTAAAAAACAACACAGACATTTAGTTTATATTATGATTGAGGGGAAAGACTGAGTTCTATAAACAAGTATAATTATTTTAAATAGAGTCTCACTATTCAATTTATATGCTGGATATTCAGATATTCTCAGTCCTCTTATCCACAGACCATTACCAGAAATAAAGATGACCTTGGTCGTGTCAAAAGCTCAGCTCATGTTTGTTGGAGGCATGGTAGGGGTTGAAGAAAGCACAGAAGCCTTATAATGCCATGCTTTTTGGTGAAGAACTGCATTCTTTGATGAAGCTAAAAAGATCCACATTGTAAAAAAACTAAAAAAGATACTGAGGAATTACTGTAAATGTAGTCATTTTTCCATCAACCATTCAGGACAAAAGCAAAAAGCCTACAAGCAGACAAAAAGAAATTGATGGAAACAATAAGAACTCTTATAAAAATTATTTCAAACTGATAGATACTAATACAGTCAAAATATTGCAGATATATGTCTATATAGGTGGTGCTTAACCACCTGGTAACTCTGACAACCACTAGGGGAAATGAATATTCTTCATGGCAAGAATGTGTTCCTAGTCTTTATACCTCCATGGGTTTTTGTTTTGTTTTTTTTTTTTTGTTTTTGTTTGTTTGTTTGCTTTACACATTCTATACAAATATAACTTCTCACTTAGGAGAAACTGATTAGGAGTTTTAAATCTGAGCAGTATGCTTAGAAGTATGGGAAAATATTGAAGACAAAAGGGGAGAAAGATCTGCTCACACATTAATGATTCATTACCTAGTGAAGTTCCTTGGTCTGGAATGCTGGTGTACATACTGTCTGATTTTCATGATACACAAAATAGAGCACATATGTGTATTTTCAAGGAGAGAGTCTATAGTTTTCATCAAATTTTCAAAAAGATTAGGACTTGTGACACTTAAAGGTTTAAGAAGTAATTTTCTATGCAATGCCATAGATTGCTGGCATCTATAACAGACGGTTAAGCAAAAGCAATTATATCAGTTTACTCAATAATAGAATGCAAAATTCTGGAACTCTGAAAGCTAAAGTAGCTCCCTAGGCGCCCAACTTACAATTTGAATGTAAATAACTCACTACTGTAAATCTGGCACAGGCAGTCTATAAACAGAAGTTGTAGTCATCCCACCTGGTATTAATTATCAGGGCCAAATCTCCATCCCAGAACATGAATAGGATAGAGACCAGGAAGGGTAGCATCTCTTTTTTTTCCCCCAGAAGTGTCTATAGCTATCCTGCTACTCAATACTAGCCTTGGACATGAGATAAAGACAGCACAGCCAGTCACCTGTGAAATGTAATTTAAGAAACATGTGAAAGAGTCTTACCCACAAATAAAAACTTTCTCTCTTGTTATTGCATCATATTTCATAACTGGTGATTTGTATCCAATCTCTTCCAAAATCTATATAGGTATTTTTATTATTTCAGGGAACAGGCTATAACAGTTACCTGGTCTCTTTCCTGATGTTTTGATCCCTACCATTCTTACTTATTTTTAATATGAAGCCCTTCTGCTCATTCACAAGTCTCTTCCAGAATGATAAATTCAATATTGTCATAGTCATTATAGCAGAATGATTTCCCTTATCAAATACATCTTGCATAGCTTATGATGTTGACAATATCGATGTACATCAGCAGTAAAGGAAGAGGACCTTAGCTGCCCATTATTATGATCTTCCCTAATTTACTAATTTTGCAAGCTCTCCAACTTAATTAATTAAGTTGTAAGCTCTCCAACTTAATTTATCTTTTACAGACAAACAAATATTTTCTTAATGAAACTTATCCACTAATTAATGCTTTCTAGTTTAAGGTATACCTGATTTTATGTTATTAAAATCCATACATAGATAGAGCTAACAATCCTCTAAACCTGTAAGATCCAAGAAATTCAATAAACGGTAGCAATATGTTGGTGCTTCTGACACTATAGACACTAGCATAATAATAATAGTTGAATTGATAGTGGGATAAAAATAAGAACAATGATAAAATATATTTCACATTTATTTTTCCTTTACTCTCTCCAAATATTTATTATTGATTTTTAAGTATTTTATTTATTTATTTATTTATTTGAGAGAGAGAGAGAAAAAAAGAAAGAAAGAGAGAGCACAAGCAGGGGGAACAGCAGGAAGAGTGAGCTAGAGATAGGCTCCCTGCTGAGAAGGGAGCCCGACTAAGTGGGGTTCAATCCCAGGACCCTGGGACCTGTGATCTGAGCTGAAGGCAGACCCTTAACCAACTGAACCACCCAGGTACCCCTGATTTTTACTTTTCACTACAACAAACCTCTCAGACATACATAACTGTATTGCTAAATTGAGAAGAAAAAATGAAAGAAGGAAAAAGGATGAAAGAAATAAAGGAAGAAACAGAAATAAGGAAAGAAAGATACTGAGAGAGAAAGAACACCAGTTAAAAAAAATAAAGAAAACTTTAGAGATCCTAATGGCCAAGTGCCTTGACTATGGTCACAATGGAGTTTGGTGGTAAATTCAAGCCCAGAAGTCAGGGCTCCAAATTTCAGCTTATGTTCTTTTAATAGATTCGACATGTTCCAACTGTCAAATTTAAATCACACTTTCTATTTTGTACTAAAATTTAGGAAAATTATTTTACTTAAAAACAAATAATGTATTTTGGATAGTAACATTTTATTGAATATGTCATTTACAAATATATTCTCCCATTCAGTAGGTTGCTTTTTCGTTTTGTTGATGGTTTCTTTCACTGTACATAGACTTTTATTCTGATGTAGTCCCAAAAGTTTATTTTTGCTTTTATTTCTCTTGTCTCAGGAGATATATCTACAAAAATGTTGCTAACAGACACATTAAAAGATGCTCAACATCACTCACTCATCATGAGGGAAATACAAATCAAAACTACAAGATATCACCTCACATCAGTCAGAATGGCTAAAATCAACAACACAAGAAATAGCAAGTGTTGGCAAGGATGTAGAGAAAAAAGAGCCTTCTTGCACTGTTGGTAGGAATGCCAACTGGTGCAGCCACCAGTGGGAAAGAGCATGGAGGTTCTTCAAAACGTTAAAAATAGAACTACCCTAAGATCCAGTAATTGCACCACTGGGTATTCACTCAAAAAATACAAAAACACTAATTCAAAGGGATATATGCACCTTGATGTTTATAGCAGCATTATCAACAATAGCCAAATTATGGAAACAGCCCAAATGTCCACAGACTCATGAAGGGATAAAGAATAAGTAAGATAGATAAATAGATAGATGGATAGATAGATAGATAGATAGATAGATAGATAGATAGATAGATAGATAGATAATATTATATTATTCAGCCATAAAAAAGAAAGAAATCTTGCCATTTGCAACGATATGGATGGAACTAGAGAACATAATGCTAAGTGAAATAAGTCAGAAAAAGACAAATACTATATGATTTCACTCATATGTAGATTTTAAGAAACAAAATAAATGAGTAAAGGAAAAAAGAGAGAGAGGCAAACCAAGGAACAGATCCTTAACTATAGAGAACAAACTGATAGTTACCAGAGGGGAAGTGGGCGGGAGTATGGGTTAAATAGGTGATGTGGATTAAGGAAGGCACTTGTCATGTTGGGCAATGGGTGATGTTTGGAATGGCTGAATCACTATATTGTACACCTGAAACTAATGTAACACTTTACGTTAGCTATACTGGAATTTAAATACATACATACATACTAATATGTTACATGTGATTATACCTCAATAAAAATTAAAAAATTAAATAAATATATATATATATACACACACACACACACACACATACATTCATACATATACATATATCAATCACAAGGAATGTAACTCAGCCATCCAAAACAATGAAACCCTGCCATTATAAAAATGTGGATGGAACTAGAGTGTATTATACTAAGTGATTCTGCAAGTCAATCCGCACCAAATGGAGTTTCTGTGGGAACATTTGTTAACTCTGAGCACAACCTGAGAGTTTTCGGAAAGCCTAACACCTGAACTGGGCTAGAAATGCAACTTTGGGCCACAATCCATCTACATGGCTCATATAAACAAATACAAATAAAACTGAAAGACTACATAATGATTTTTTTAAACACTGGCAGTCTCAATAGCAGTTTATTCCTCTAACTAATATATTCTGAGTCTCAAACTACATCTAAACTTCAATAGATAGGGCAATATGACTAATCCTCTTAAAGTAACCTGTTTACACATGATAATATCTTGGATATGCTATAATAAATAGCTCCCCAAAAAATCCTCTGGCATTCTCAGTTTTTTGTTTTTGTTTTGCATTTTCAGTTTTAATGGCGCTAGCCTGCTCTAGGTTTTCCCTCTAAATTAACTGTGTAAAAAGGTCTCCAGTAAGTCAAATTGTTATAATCATCTTTGGTTTTCTATTCATATAACAGAAATCATTTACCTTCTTAATAGTGTTGTAACTTATCACCAATCAAAGACAAAATCCAAGGTAGGATACCAATAAGACATTAAAGTCTGGTGCCTGGAATTCATAGCCTGTTTATTTGAAATTACTTTCTTTTACAATTACTGTTATAAAAATATCCCAGTATCACCAAACAGAAGTTAACTAAGAATGGCAACATGACAGTTTCTGGGCATTAGGCCAATTCTATAGGAAAAATTGAGAAGTGAAATATTAAAGTCATTATTTTGTCAATAATAACAAAAATATTTGCTAAACACCTAGTCCTTGGAAGGTATTATACTGAATGTTGTTAAGAGATACAAGGGTAAGAAAAATATTGCATTTTGCCTTCAAACTATTTGCAGTTTGCTAGGAAAAAGATAAATCCCTCCCCCCACACAAATACAGTAATAGGCACAAAGTGTTTTGAAATACAAAAGAAATATTATGGAAGCACAGGGGGAAGAAGACATTTCTTCTTGCATTAGTATTATTCTCAGTAGTTTGCAAATGCAAGTTCTGAAATTTAAAAGGAATCACTCAGAAAAAGAAATAGCAATGAAGCTGAGAACACTTGGAATTTATTTTCAAAAGCAGGAACCAACATTTTATTCCCTAATGAGTACGGTGATGTTAAAATGTTTAAGTTTTCTGCTGTTAAAAATTATAAAAGTTATGATTAAAGTGTGAACCAAGAAAACTTGTTTATTCATTTGAAATTCCTCTTAGATTTTATTGACATAAATGAAATTATTTTTATAATAAACTCATATATATTGTGCTAGATAACTGTATGTACTCAATTTATTGCAAGGAAAAGCTTACTGAACTGAATTTTATGGATGAGAAATTAAAATTTCAAAAAGATACTATAAATCTGTAATGATAATATATTATTTTCAACTATGTAGTACCTAATCCACTATACTTAACACAACAGAATATACTAAACCAGCTTTACATAAAGAAAACATTGCAATAGACCAAAGCTTCATAGTAATTAATCACCTTTAGAAGAGTTTCTATAATTAAAAAATGGTGAGTACTGCCAATCTTTCTTAAAGTGCTCCTTAATATGACGCTAATAAAGACAGCTGATAATAAAGAAGACTTCGGATTTTTCCTCCCTCTTAAATCACCGAACATATTATTTTTTAGTATGTATTTATGTAAACACTAAGTGATGGAGGCAGGAAAAGCATTTGTTCTCAAGGTAAACTATATATTAAATGTAATAAATTAGAATTAATAATAAAACTATTTAACTTAATTGCATTTAATGCCTTCTTTCATTGCATCTATTCCTTTACACAATCCATTCTCTTCAGTCTGCAATGGCTCCTTCCAACAGAAGAATGTAAATCATTTCTGTTACTGTGTTTTACTGTTTATCTAATGTCATTCTTTCAGAATATTTGGTTGCTTCCAATATTCACATATTACTTCTATTAAGAAGAAAGTCAAACATTAGTATGTTAATCAAAAATACTATATTAATTCTAATATTCATATAAAATACATTAATCAATATAAGGAAATTATTCTTGGAATGTGTTTATTAAAACATAATGTTATGACATTAGAGTTACAGACTTCAGGTTCAAATTTTTAATACTGAAGCATCTTTCATAAAAGACTGCAAAATAATATGTGTTTTTATACACTAATATTCCATGAAATCTTGTCAGCTGAGCCTGTAAAAGATGAAATGTGATGTGCAGAGCTAAGAAGTTTCAAAACATCCTACCTTCTATCCACACACGAACTTCGGTAGGAGAGGATGTCACAGTAGGACCTTGTTGAAGACGACGAAATGATTGCGCCATATCTCAGAATGGATACATACAGAAAATCCTCTGGTGTTTAAAGTTGAAGCCTTAGATAATCCAAGTAGCTAAGAAAAAAATAACAGAACTTAATCAGGTTCAGGCATTATCTATTCATTCAGACTGTATTATATTATCATATGCTGTCAGGTGTGGGAGTTTGTGATAAAATAATCTACCATTAATTAAATAATAAATATGTATTGCACATCTCTTTAGTAAAATATAAACACTCAGCTATAAATCTGAATGAAATATTGATACATTACAATGTGGATGAACACTGAAAACATTACACTAGGCCAATGAAGGCAGACACGCAAGGTTGCATATTGTCTGATTCTATTTAGTTGAAAAACTCAGTATAGGTAAATCCATAGACACAGAAAGTTAGTAGTTGTCAGGAGCTGGGAGGAAACAGGAAAGAGTGACTGTTTAATGGACACAGGGCTCCGTTTTGGGGTGATGAAAATGTTTTGGAACTAGATAAAAGCGATGGTTGTACAACATAGTGATATATTAAATACCCCTTAATTGCAGACTTTAAAATGGTTGGTTTTGTTACGTAAATTTTACCTCACTGAGATAAAATTTAAAAGGTAAAAATAAATAAGTAAACCTAACACAATTTCTGCCCAAAAACAATTGTGAATCTATTAAGAAGGATCACAAGCACATAAACAGCATTGTTATTTAGCTTGAGACAAGTACTATACAGAAAAAGTGCTAAGGAGTTTAACTGCAAGGAAAAGAGATAACTTGATGCAGCAGGTGGCATCTGAGTCAAGGCAAAGACTAGACAGAAAAGAACCTTGAGAGAAAAATAGTATCTTCCTTAACTACATCAGGAGTGTCATGTGAGACCCATGAAAAGAAAAAAATAAATAAATAGGAAGGAGAATGCTTTTTAAAACGTGAAATGGGTGCCTGGGTGGTGCAGTCGATTAAGCGTTAGACTCTTGGTTTTGGCTCAGGTTATGATCTCAGTATCCTGGGATCCAACCCAGCTTAGGGCCATGCTTAGTAGGGAGCCTGCTTGAGATTCTCTCATTTCCTCTCCCTCCCTCGGCTCACACTCTCTCTCCCTCTCTATCTGTATTAAATAAATAAATCTTTTCTTTTTTTAAAGTAAAACATTCATCATAGAAATGTGAATCATTATGAGTCCTGGTAGTTTTCAAACACCAATTTGTTGCAGCTTGCAGTTTTCCTACTTGTATTACTCAGCTCTTAAAACCAAGATACAAAGAACACATTAATGACAATTTAAGAATAGTATTGTGTAATTGTGGTAATGCTATTAGAATCAACTGTTCTCCCCTTCAGTTTACCATCTTTAAATTTAAGACCTTGTATATAGAAATGTTTTACAAATATAAATTATTGATGTTCATGTTAAACAAAAGGTCTACAATCATAGCTAAATCCTTTCCTGAAAAAACCCTTAAACATGAGTAGCACTTTCCCAGCCTAAATAAGTATGACCAAATTAGATGAGTGGTGCTGCCACGTTTTACTTCTTCACTCAACCAATGCACTCAGACCCTGCGTTTCACAGCCACTTTTTGAACTACTACAGCATATTTGTGTTTACCTTTATCTTGCCCTGCAAGAAAACTGAGTTTGAAACTGAATATCTTTTAAACTGCAGAAATAACAAAGGATTCTTTCTAGAGCAGCGCTGTTCAACAGAACTTTCTGTAATATTGGAATATTATACATCTGCATTATTCAGTACCATAGCTACTGACCACATATGGCTATTAAGCATGAAAACTGTGGCTAGTGAAACTTGAAAACATGATTCCTTACTTTATTTAATTTTAATTGATTAAAATTTAAGTAGCCACATGTAGTTACCACATTAGACAACACAGTTCTATAGAACCTCCAAACAAGCGTTAGGGCTACATACTTGGTGGACAATCTCGGACTGAAAATGAGGGCTGCTAGGGGAATAGGAAGACCTGAAAGAATCCTGATGCTTACTGTCAGATTATCTGTAGTCTTAAAATGCACAATGAAAGTGGCAATGAGCCTACCAACACCAGCAAGTTGCTGGTCCTTCTCTGATTTCCCCTTTACCTGAGGTGTGAGGGTCGGAGAGGCTGTACGGAGTGTGGGAGGTGGATAAAGGAAAGGAGATTTAGGTAGCCTCCACTGGTGAACTGAGTCTCCGATGGGGTTCACTTATTCTGAAAAAAATAAAAATAAAGTTAGCAAGACAGAAATACATATGAAGTTCTCACATTCAGCAGAGTGTTAAGATAAATAGGTAAAAATTTCATTCAAGCACCTTCAGTGATAATGTGCTTACTATGTGCCAGGCAGAGGAAACTTCATTGATTAAAAGATGTGGTTGTGCTTTATATAATTGTACAACATCACCTAAAGTCCTTTAATTTCGAAGAAAGGGGTTTACGGTGTGCAGTGGTTTCCCTATTTGGGGGGGGGGGCTATTTAACATTTACATTACTTCTGGAATCTACCTAAATGACTTTTTCTTCCTTTCTCTCTGTTTGGTCTTCCCAATTTCCATTGCTTTCTTCCTTTAATTTCAGTTCAGAGGACTACTGCCCATTTGCTCCTCTTGAAATTCCATATAGCTGTTTATGCAAAATATTCACCAAGGTGTTCCATCTGAGCTTTAAAAGAGCCCCTCCCCCCCAAAAAAGGAAAGCAGGAAAACAAAACTGTTAAAACAAACACTAAAAAATAAATATTAATGATATAGGATAGTGAAAAATTTCCTTCCTCAAGACTTCAGTGTCAATTCTTATGAATGTTGACTAGCTTTAAAGTGTTTTTTTCCAATTACATTTCTTTATGTTGAAAGGCTTGGGTCTATCTTAAGTAAGGTGATAAACTAGACGTTAAATGGTCCCTAATTGTTAGCATTTTAATTAAGCCTAATGTATTTTAAAAGCACAACCACAGAAGTCCTATTATCCATTTTATAGACAATAAAGTGCTATGACATAAACGAAAAAATTCTAAACTAAATCATCGACGGTTCCGAACATGGTGGATTTCTTTTTCCATAAGAATAAAATAATGTTAAGACGGATTACTATATTATTACTATAAAGAGCGAATCACTGACTCAGGGAATTTTAAAAAAAACAGACGTGATATCTAACGGAAAGGTTGAAATTTGACGGTTGGAATAGCTGCCACAGTAATGGCGCAGAACTTGAAGAGGCAACAGCGTGAGCTTGCCAACGGCTAAAATTCTGTGGGAATTTTCCTCATGTTTGAGCTGAAGTCAGCCTTTTCTGAACTCTTGCCCCTACCCCCTACTTTTGTCCTAGCTCTGTCTCACGCTGTTCCTGTGAAGGAGCCTCTGGAGACTTTTACCTCAGAGAGCATCATCCAATCTACCGCCGAGTCCCAATGAGTTGTCGGTTGGCCAAGCTAACCATCCCGCCCACCCTTCTTCCCTCTCGTTTTCCATAGGACAGTTCCCCAGAGCTGTCCTCACCCCAAGGTCTGCCACTAGTCTATCAGGACCTCTATCCGCGCAATGTGGGGTTCGGAACTTGATTCAAGGCCAAAGGGGCCTTACCACCTGAGTCTGGGGGGACCAGGGTCCGCGTGGTCACCCTGTCCCTCTGTCCCGGCAGTCCAGGTAGGCCTCCTCCTATCCAGAGGTAATGGCGCTCCCGTCAGACAGCGTCGCCATTTAAGGCTTTCAAAGGATGCTCCCCAGAAAAGTAACCGCCTCCCTCTATAGCCCCACACAATGGCTACAGTAAACAATCTTGCTACTTGCCTCTTTCCCTACCCTGTCAGGCCTGACGTCGCGGGGACAGGATCCCCTCAGCCGCCAATCCGGCGGCTGGGTCTGGTTTGGATAGTTCCCGGCTGCCCCACACTGCGCACGCGGGTCAACGCCCACCCCAGCGCCTGGCACGCTTCCGGGGGTTGCTGGTGACGTAGCTCTTGCCCTACACTATGCAGGGGAGGGGGCCGGTTGTTGAGGAGCTGCTCTTCATCCTTTCCTGCCCGTAACAGCTGTTGAAATTTTGTTTCTTTGTGATAGATACTGCTGAAATATCTGTGGGTAGGTTGTAAGGACTCTCGTTGAGAAGATTAAACACACACACACACACACACACACACACAATGAATATGAGTTCAAGGAAAGAAGAAAACTAACCTGGAGGCAACAAGTGGTCACAGGTTTCTTAATAAAAGAGGCATTTGCTGGAATGCCGAGCTGAAGTGAAAAAAAGCCCCTCACTGGTGTTCATGAGAAATCTACATTTTTTTCCTTTTTCTTTTTTAAGATTTTATTTTTTTTAAGTAATCTCTACACCCTACTAGAATCCAGAGATCCAGTGGCATGCTCTATGGACTGAGCCAGCCAAGCACCCCTTTTCTTTTCTTAATGTAACTTTATAGACCATAAAACTGAGGCCCAGACTTGGGGGTGGGGAAAGGCCATTAGGGTCTCTAGCAGTTCTACACTCTCAGATTACTTCCAGTAGCTCCTATTTTTTTTCCCAAATATGTTTATTTTATTTTTTTCAGTGTTACAAGATTAATTGTTCATGCACCACACCCAGTGCTCCATGCAATAGGTGCCCTCCTCAATACCCAACCCCCCACCCCCTCCCCTCGAAAACCCTCAGTTTGTTGCTCAGAGTCCACAGTCTCTCATGGTTCATCTCCCCCTCTGATTTCCCCCCATTCCCCCTTCCCTTCCTTCTCAAATGCCACAATCGCCAAACTGAGTAGCTCCCATTTTGATGTGCTATGGATTCAGATAATGCCAGTTTAAAAGTGGACTTTTAGTAATACTTGGTGTTCAAAATGAAATTTAAAATAGTTTGTTTCATTTGAACACAAATTATCACCAAAACACTTCATTCCTTGACTTTTCGAGTTTGTGAACCCCATTTTAAACAAAGCTGGAATTATTCTCTCATGCTATTGTAGTACTCCTCAACATCATACCTGTACTGTTTTTGAAGCTGTGAGCCCTGATATGGTACCATAATAAGTGAATGCATTTATGTTTAAAGTCCTTTATCAAATCAAAGGTCTAAAAGCAGTAATAAACTAAATCAAAATTTCTATTAATAGTTACATTCCCTGAAACATTTTCCCAGGCATTCCATATCACTAAAGGAGGCTATCTGGCCCACCAACTAGAATAATCAAATGCTAAATGTAGGTGGAATGAACCTGAAAAATAATTTTATCTAATTCTTTCATTTACAGTTAAGGAAACTGAGCCCCAGGTAGAAGAGACATGTTTTAAGTTACACAACAATTTAGTGCTAGAACTGGAAAAAGAGCCCAAGTATCTGAACTTCAGTGGTCCTCCCACCAAATCCCATACATAACAATTAAATGGCATCTCAAGCAAATGGAGAAAGTTTTGGGAAGAAGTTACACAAAGGGTTTCTGTCTCCCAAGATGTAGAGACACCAGAAGGGGTGAGAAAATATAACAACCAAAAATCCCCCAAACACTCTCTAATGATGAGAAAGGAAAGCAGGGGATGATGCGTGGGAAGAGGTAGAAGCAGTATTTACTAGAAAACAGTGAGGGTTTTTTTTTTTTTTTACAAGTGTAAGCATCCATGAATTACTCCTGGCTGCATGAAATTATTAGAATCAGTTAGCAAACAGGGTAAAAGATTTTGGCTCACATACACTTTTACAAAGACAGATGTTTGCCATTTTAATCAGCTGTCTCAAAGTAGCTTCTCTTCTGTTTGCTCAACCACTGAGTCTTATACATACTTAATCTTATACTATACAAATTTAAGTAATTATGATTATAATTATGGTTATAATTAACATAATTTCTGTTTTCGTGCACTCAAAAACTATCTTTTTGGTAATTGAATGAATCATTCAAAAGCCTTTGTATTATAGAAGGAAAATTAAGGCTGGCATATTTGAACTGTGGAAATTTTACTTTTTTTGTCATTTAACTAATAGAATATTTCACTTTGGAGTTGAAGCATAGCAATTTTATTTTATTTTATTCCCCAGGGTTCCAACTTTGTACAAGTTACTCTGACAAACTAATCTGCGGTAATTTGTTGATAATTGTTGCCAAACTCCATTGGAAGATATTTGTAATTTAGCAGTAGCTTTGTGTATTGAACGGCAATCAGAGAAACCTAGAAAAGTTTAATTACTCTTCAACTTCTTTTCTGTTTGTTCCTTAAAACTATATATATACTTACACATATATATACGCACATATATAAACATACATATGTATAATAAATAAATGTAATATATTAAATTAAAATATTAATATATTAATATTAATTAAATATTAATATATTAATACATTAAAATGTTAATAGCTAAAATTAACAACACAAGAAACAATAGGTGAGGATATGGAGAAAGGGGAACCCTCTTAAACTGTTAGTGGGAATGCACACTGATGCAGTCACTGTGGAAAATAGTATGGAGGTTCTTCAAAAAGTTAAAAATAGAACTACCCTAAGATCCAGCAATTGCACTACTAAGAATTTACCAAAAGAATGCAAAAATACAATAATTTAAAGGGATATATGCACACCAATGTTTATAACAGCATTATCTATAAAAGCCAAATTATGGAAATAACCCAAGTGTCCATTGATTAATGAGTGGATAAATTCCATATATGGTGTGTGTGTGTGTGTGTGTGTGTGTGTGCGCGCGTGTGTGTGTGTGTGCGTGTGAGTGTGTGTATATATATATATATATATATATATATATATATATATATGGAATATCATTCAGCCATAAAAAGAAATGAAATCTTGCCAATTGCAATGACATGGATGGAGCTAGAGAGTACTATGCTAAGTGAAATGAGTCAGAGAAAAACAAATACCATATGATTTCACTCATATTTTGAATTTAAGCAATAAAAAATAAACAAAAGGGGAAAAAGAGATAGAGAGAGGCAAAGAGAAACAAGCTCTTAACTACAGAGAACAAATTGATCATTATTAGAAGGTAGGTAGGTGGGAGGGATGGGTTAAATAGGTGATGGGGATTAAGGAATGCAGTTGTCATCATGAGAACCCTGTGATGTATGTAGTGTTGAATCACTAAATTGGTCACTTGAAACTAATATTACTCTGTATTTTAACTAACTGGAATTTAAATAAAAACTTTTTAAGAAGTTCATGTACTTCCAAATGCTTATAAATATAAATATTTAAAATATATATAATAAAAAACAAATAAAAAATACAGGAGTAGGGCTTAAAAGAATATCATGTCACAGATTTCAAATGGCTTTCATATATATTTTCTTATTTCCTTCAACCAGTGATATACTATTTCCCAAAAAACAAGACTAAATTCTTGTGAGTACATAGCCACTGCTGCATTTTGTTAACAAAGAATTAAATTCATGGCTTGATAATGAGTATTAAATTCATGGCTTGATAATGAGTATTAATTGACATGTAATAAAAGTCAGTAACTTATTTTGATGAATATTACAACTACATCATATTTGATGAGTTTCATTGTACTACTATTACACCTTTTGTTGTGTTAACTTCAACTTTACCTTCAGAGATTAATGAACAATTAATTGCATATCACAGACACAAGATTTGGTAGTCTGGACCATAGTACACTATTTTGATTCCAACCCTAACTCTCCAAAAATTCCTTCTCTGTCCCCCATATATGTGCAAATTATGGAAAGTTCTGTTTGTATGTATAAATGTATGTTAATTCACAGAATTTTCCATAATTAAAAAGAGAACTGTTAACAAAAACCTGGATGAGTGGCATTGGAGTGTAGTAACCCAGGTATATTAAGGAAGCCAAAGGAGGAAAAAAGATTCAAAGTAATCATTTTTATTCTTCAAACAGGAAAATGCATGGGATATATTGATTAGCGGTCACTGATGAACTTGGAGTAATAGAAGTGGAATTGAAATTGCAATCACTAGGAATAAAAATAATAATAGTCACAATTATTGAGTACCTACTCCATGCTAGGAGCTGCACTATCATTTATTTAATTTTAAATGTAAAAATATACATTGTAATATATATACAGAAGAGGGCACATGTTGTTAGTGTACAAGTGAATGAATTTTCCAGAACTGAACATGCCTATATAATTGTACCAAGATCAAAAAGCAGAACATTACTCACATCAAGCACTTTATAAACTACAATATTTCATTCTTTTTTATCTGCCCTTTTTTAAAAATTTTGTTTTTTCAGTGTTCCAAGATTCATTGTTTATGCACCACACCTAGTGCTCCATGCAATACGTGCCCTCCTTAATACCACCAGACTCATCCATCCTCCCATCCCACTCGCCTCCAAAACCCTGTTTGTTTCTTAGATTCCACAGTCTCTCATTCTCACAGCAATTTAATGAGGTAATTATTCTTGTTTCCATTTTCTTATATGAGAAAACTGGTTCAGAGATGTTCACATGTTCAAGATTACCCAGTTTGTAAATAATAGAGAGGGGTTTGGAATATTTTCCTCTACCTGCAAAGTTCATGCCACACATGCTTTTTAAAAGTTTAACAGCGTTATGAACGCCAGATATAGGACTAAAATTTGAGTAACCAATAGAGCTGAGGGAATATTTGAAAGGAGATGATCCTTAAGGATAGTTGTAGACTAAGGGGAAGGAACTAGTGGAGAGGAAATGATCAAAGATACAAGAAAGAGAACAATTAGGTTGCTAAAGAAATGGGAGATACAGGGCTAACCAAGAAAAACAGAAATATGTTCTTTTACAATAATAGGGAATGAGAATGAACATATGGGAAAATACTAAGACAGTGGAGTTTGTAGAACAAAGAGTCCATCTGTATTGAGAATAAGAAGCACAAGGGTAAGGTCAAGTTTTAAGTATTGTTTCAAGTAAAACCCATGCTTTAATTAAAGAGGAATGGTGGAAGAAATATAATAATCAGCCAACATTTATTGAACACTTAAGATATTACAAGCATTCTTGTAAGTGATTTACATATTTTGGCTCATCTAAGGCTATAAACAACCTTGTAATAAAGGAATAATGGTCTCCATATTTTATAGATCATGAAATTGAGGTTAAGTATCCAGCTTAAGTTCACATAAAAAAAAAAAAAAAACTAATAAGCGGCAGATTCAGAATTTAAACCCAAGCAATCTGGTTCCAGATTCCTTGCACATAAATATGGAAGTGTTTGTTCACAAGAATATGAGAGTGTCAAACACAATAGATGAGCTACCAGAAAGGTGGATGGGTGAGGTAGGAGGAGGGACATATGGATAAGCAGAATTAAATTCAATGGGATTAAAAACATGGAAGAGAGAGAACAGGGAGAGTTGATCATGTGCTGGGTGGAAATTCTGATATATTGGAAAAACTGACTTTGGAGTTAGGCACAGAGTTCTGAACTAAAGTCTCAGTATGGCACTTACCAGATGTGTTCTAGTAAACATAGAGAATGTATAAATTCTGTAAGAATGTATAAATTCAGTGAGAACTACTCTACAGAAGGTCTATGTCCTACTAATTCTAGAAATCATTATGTGGCTAAGTGTAGAATATTTCATGTTTTGAAATCAAGAGCATTAATATGAGGTACATCTCTCAATTCCTCTTTTTATCACCTTAACATCCTTGGTTTTTAAATCTTCCACCAGAATTTATAGTACTTAGGCAGGTAGTGAGAATCTCTATATATAGTGTTAAATGAGGGACATGTAAAACACATATCAATCCTCCAATTCCCTCGTAGCTAACAGCCTGTCAGGGTGGGCAACATTTTCAATCCCTCCTATGACTTAATATCCAAATATAAAGTCTGGAGAATGACAGATTTAATATCATTTGTGCTCATTAACAAATTACTGGTGGTTTATCAATTTCCTAGCCAAGAGATTGAGGCTTAAACTTAAAGTTTCAGTATGATAAGTGGTAAAAAGAAAAAGATACCAGGAAAAGATACAGAACTTCAAATATTACATGAACAGAAAGGTGAGAAGTTGGGATTAAGATAGACTCGTCCTATTTCTCAGTTTGACCAAAGAGCCAGTCTTACGCCTTTGCTTTGCCATCCATCAATTTGCGCTCTTTCAAATCTCAGCACAATTCCTTCAAAACAAAAGCTTGGTGTTTGCTCTGGCTTTTTTACTGAGTAAATATGTTCTACTATCAGACAAATCAAATAGATGTCCTCTTCAAAAATACACTGCAAAATATTAAAGGGAGAGAGGCCAAAGTCAAAATAACAAAGCCAAAAAATATCTGAAAGGTGATACATATAGCTTTACTGAACACTTACTGTACTTCGCTAGTCCAAATCCTGCAAAAATACTCCCCATCTATGTGTAAAGAAAGTTTCCAAGTTTCTTAGTGGCTCAGTGTCATGAAAAAATAGTGTAATCACCGTAGCAAAAGTAGGTACACATCCTGGAAAACTGGCTGAATTCTCAATATTCTTAGTTCACTAAGGAAATGCCTTGATATCTATAATGATTTCAGAATCTATAAGTGTGTATGCATGGGGACAGCAGATCACTTATACAATTTCAGTAATAGCACTTTTTCCTATTCTAAAGGCCAAGTGATTCCTGACCTGTATATGACTTTATCTGTTTCTTGACTATACAAAATAGTGATTTGTTTGTTTAAATAAGATACTTAAAAAAGCTTTGACATGGTGCACTGATTCTGAACAGACAGATTTAAAATACTTCATTGCATTGTTATTTTTCTTGGTGGTAGTAAATGGAGATTTGACTCTTGATTTATATTACATTCAAAATTCTTTCATTAGCCTGGAAAAAACATTAAGAGCCTTATATCTACTTGTTTCTGGAACTGACAAATGAGTCTTCTCAACCCTCATATCATCTAACGTATTTCACTGGTCTGAGTTTCTGGTTTTCCTTTTAGAAATCTAAGTTTTATTCCTGCTTTATTGCTTAATTGCCTTTGTAAAGTCATTAAATATTTCTGAGCCTCAATTGCTTCATCTGCAAAATTGGGCTAAGAGCACTTCAAAGTGCTGTTTTGAAGATCCAATTACTGTTTTGAAGATCCAATTAGTGCTAATTTGAAAATCAAATTACAAAATTTATGAGAAAATGTTTTGTATAGTAAATGTAAGGTGAATCCTAAGGAATACTACACACATAAAAGATAAGATTTTTTTGTTCTTTTTTAAACCAGTTGCCCATTCTTGTTTAACAACATTAGAAAAAGAAAAAGGAAAACTTTGTCTTTCATATCATAAAACACACAAGACAGAATGACGTTTAATATTTCTGCCTTTTTATAAAGAGACAACTTAACAGGGACATTTAGAAAGGAGTGCTCAACACTGAACTGTCCCTCTCATGTACAAGCCCCTGATGAGCCTTATTAGGAAAAAGATATAAACTCACAGGTAACAGTAGATTGCTTATCATGGTCTAGTTTTTATACTGACCACCTGGTCTCTGGTTTTTATAATAATTCAATATTTTGCAGTAGCAATACTTGGCTGAAAAATATTGGCCTTCCTTGAGGGCCTGACAGTTTAACTGGCTACAGAGCTACAATTGGACTGCCTCAAATTACAATACTATTTCAATTTTCTTTCTAGAAAAAGGATGTAATAGAGGAAGGAACAGAAAGGCTAAAAATGAGCATAGTGTCTGAGAACTCACATCACCTGTTTAATGATGACTGTACTATTGGTACAATATCCTCATAAGTATCATGCCTTAGTTCATTCCAGGGCACAGCTGACATGAAGGACAGGACTCTGACACGTGTTTTCAAGCATCCAAGGTTTATTTTGGACTGGAACTATAAACACTTCATTTTGTTTCTTTATTTGGATGGTAAGGAAAGCCTGGTGAAAACCTAAAGAAAATTACCTGTGCCTGAAATGGTATTGTTAATCCTCTCTGTCTCTTTCAGTTAAAGGTATTCTATTACTCCTGTGCTTCATTTTGCTACTGAGTCAAATCTATATTTTTGGCCTCACTTATGACAGGTATAATGCCCTGTGCCCCTTTTTAGAATTCTAAAATTTAATTATTTGCTATGGATGATCAAAGAAATAGGGATTTAAGAGGAGAGGACTGCAAGCGCCTGAGCAATACACATAAAAGGATACTATATTCTTATATTTATTAGGTTGCCTACAATTTAAATCACTGTTTAAAAATGTTATACAAACTGAAGAGTTCACCATGCTGTAATAACACAAGGTAGCTGATTTAATGAAAACAAACAAAAAAAATTGAAAGGGAGTCACAGCAGGCCTGTGTGATTGGAATGTTAATGAGATCCACTAACATCACTAATACCTCTGCTCCCTCTTAGACCCTTCCTCACTTATGAGCCACTTTGAAATCAGGGAATTACATTTTAAGGAAAACCATTTACCTAAATTTAGTTAATCTGAATGAGAATCAATGTAGCCCTTTTAGTCAGTTTACCAACTGAATTAATTAATTTTATTTTAATTTCCATCTCTGAATCACCTTGTAGGAACACAGGAATCAAGGAATAATACCAATGAAAAATAAGTCACATTTATCAAAGAAGTGTTTGTATATGAGCAGTCGTTTTGGATCATGCCTTTCTTCCCAGTTGCTCTGCAAATAATCACTGGGATCAATCAGTACCAATTGGAATAACTGGCTTTACATGAACTTATTTCCAAAAAAAGGCATAGTTGAAGTGCAGTCTGTTTTATTTTCTAAACTTCAACTTGATAACCATAGTCAAGTAAATATATTAATGCTATCAATTTCAGGATAAAATTTGTTTTGATTTCTAACCACAATGTCCAATTTTCATTAAATGTATTTTATAACACAAAACAACATTGCTAATCTACTCTAAGGCTAGGAATCATAAAAATTTGTTATGATAGTATTTTATGAGTCATGTAATTGTTTTCCTGTAATCTATCTCCATTTTCAAAACAAGTTATGGGTAGGGAGACAATATAAAGAACACACGGCTGTATTAAAGAAATTTTGAGTTCAAACTCCAAGTTTAACTTGTAAGTTTCTAAGTAACCTTAGGTAAGTCATTTAACCTCTCTGTGCCAGTTTGTGTTTCATCTTTAAAATAAGGGATTTGGGTTAGATTATTCCTTATGTGTAAAATTCTTTGTTTTTTGTCTCATTTTAAGGCCAAATGAGGTCAACAAAGAAGCTATTTTAAATGATCATTTACCTTAGCACCCACCACAATCAATAAATGAAACTGGTTATATTTTTCTATTCTTATATGCCAACAAATTGAACAACCTAGATGAAATGGGTAAATTCCTAGAAACAAAAAATCCTAAAACTGAATCACAAAGAAATAGAAAATTTGAACAGACCAATTACTAGTGACAAAATAGAATCAGTACTCAAAAAACCCTCAATTAAAAAAAAGTCCAGGACCAGATAGCTTCACAGATGAATTCTATTAAGCATTAATTTTTTTATTTTTAATATTTTCCCAAATATGTTTATTTTATTTTTTCAATGTTCCAAGATTAATTGTTCATGCACCACACCCAGTGCTCCATGCAATACGTGTCCTCCTCAAACCCACCACCAGGCTTATCCAACCCCCCCCTCCAAAACCCTCAGTTTGTTGCTCAGAGTCCACAGTCTCTCATGGTCCATCACCCCCTCTGATTTCCCGCCATTCACCCTTCCCTTCTTTCTCACAATGCCCTCCATGTTTTTCCTTATGCTCCACACGTGAGACCATAAGATAATTTTCTCTATCCGCTTGACTTATTTCACTCTGCATCTCTTCCAGTCTTGTCCATGTTGATACAAAAGTTGGATATTCATCCTTTCTGATCCATCAGAAAGGACCATATCTTCTCTATCCATTTAAAGAAGAGTTAATAACTGTTGTTCTCAAACTATCCCCCCAAAAAAGAAAAGGAAGTGATGCTTCCAAATTCATTCTACAAAGCCAACATTACCCAATATAAAAACTAGATAAAGACACTAGAAATAAAAACTATAGGCAGATACAGCTGATGAACATAGGTGCACAAATCCACAACAAAGTATTTGAAAACAATCCAACAATATATTAAAAAATAATTTATCATGATCAAGTAGATTTACTTAAGAGATCACTAGTCAATCAACATGATATATCACCTTACCAAGAAAAAGGATAAAAACCAGAAGATCAACTCTCACCACTCTTGTTCAACATAGTGCTAGAAGTCCTAGCAACAGGATTCAGACAACAAAAAGAAATAAAAGGTATCCAAATTGGAAATGAAGAAGTCAAACTCTCTCTCTTCGCAGACGACATGTTACTCTATATGGAAAACCCAAAAGACTCCACCCCCAAACTACTAGAACTCATACAGCAATTCAGTAATGTGGCAGGATACAAAATTAATGCACAGAAATCAGTTGCTTTCTTATACACTAACAATGAAACTGTGGAAAGAGAAATTAGGGAATCTATTCCATTTACTGTAGCACCAAGAACCATAAGATACCTGGGAATAAGCCTAACCAAAGAGGTAAAGGATCTGTACTTGAAGAACTACAGAACGCTGGTGAAAGAAATTGAAGAAGACACAAAAAGGTGGAAAAGCATTCCATGTTCCTGATTGGAAGAGTAAACATTGTTAAAATGTTTATATTGCCCAGAGCAATCTATACTTTCAATGCCATCCCGATGAAAATTCCACTGGATTTCTTCAAAGGCCTGGAACAAACAATCCTAAAATTTATATGGAACCAGAAAAGACCCCGAATCGCTAAGCAAATGCTGAAAAAGAAAAACCAAGCTGGGGGCATCACATTGCCAGATTTCAAGCTTCACTAAA
>CM053612.1:47708977-47726832 GCA_028646535.1 Procyon lotor
GGATGGCTGGGCGAGCCTGGTGGTGGGTATTGAGGAGGGCATGTATTGCATGGAGCACTGGGTGTGGTGCATGAACAATAAATCTTGTAACACTGAAAAAATAAAATAAACATTTTTTGGGAAAAAAAAACCATATGATCATTTCAATAGATTCAGAAAATGTATTTGGCAAAGTACAACATCCATTCATGATAAAAATCCTCAACAAAGTAGGTTTATAAGGAACATATCT
Source organism: Procyon lotor (assembly GCA_028646535.1). NCBI lineage: Eukaryota > Metazoa > Chordata > Mammalia > Carnivora > Procyonidae > Procyon > Procyon lotor. Next base: position 47,709,210 of record CM053612.1, read on the forward strand.
CAACATAATAGAAGTCATTTGTGAAAAACCCACCGCTAACATAATCCTTAATGAGGAAAAACTGAGACGTTTTCCCCTAAGGTCAGGAAGAAGACGAGGATGCCCATCCTCACCGCTGTCATTCAACATATTATTAGAAGTCCTAGCCACAGGAATCAGACAAAAAATTAAAATAAAATAAAATAAAATAAAGATAAAATAATAAAAAAATAAAAAGCATCCAAATTGGTAAGAAGTAAAACTTTTGCTATTTGCAGATGACAAGATATTACATATAAAAAGCCTAAAGACTCCACCAAAAAACTAAAATTGATAAATGAATTCAGCAAATTTGCAGTATACAAAATTAATGTACAGAAATCTGTTTCTAAAAAATTATAGAATAAGTATGTTACCTACATACCTGGAGAATCTCTTTCTAGCATTTTTCCTCCCCTTGTTCCTTGATACATATTAGCATGACACTATGACAAAGAAGAGCTCATGTATCTATCACTTCTAAGTTATCTCTGAGAATGTCTCTGCTTCTAGGTCGGCTTCTATCCAGGAGGCTGTGAACTTCTTTGTCCTCAATAAGGCCTTTCTATTGTCAGTGCTGACCTTCACCATTGTTAATTGTTCACTGCACTGACCTTCACCATTGCTATATTATTCACTGCAGTAATAATAACAGCAATAGCAGCAACAGTAAAAATTTTGAAAGTATCAACATTTGAGTACATATTATTTGCCAAGCACTGGCTTAAAGACTTAGCATATTTTATCTAATTTAAATCTCAGACACAAAAAAAGATAGATATGAATGTTTTCCCCTATCTCACAGGTGGGGAAACTGAGACTTACAGAAGTTAAGTTACTTGCCAAAAGTAATATTTGGCAGATCCAGTATTCAAACTAAGAAGGCCAAGTCCAGAGCCATCATCCTTTACATCGACTTATATTGAATACAGGTTGTTGTATCTAGCAATGTTTTAGACACTAAGAAAGTGGGTTCATGAAAATATTTGAAAGAAGCTATGACCCCTGTGATAAAAAAGAATGGAATGTGCAAACCCACAGCTATGGGTAACGTTATGGAATGCACTAAGTAGTTCAAAATTTTCAGAGGAAAATGCTATTGTAGTACATTTCTGAAGGAAAGCACTTTATTAGAATCAGAATGTCACAAATCAGTGAAAAAAAGGAAGGATGATTCAATAAATTTTTATGAAACAATTATTTTAGCTAATTGGAAAAATAATAAAGGGGTACTATTACTCATATATAATATCAAAATTCATTCTAAATGGATTAAATAGTTCAGTGAAAATATGTAATGAGAAAAATAAGGGTAAATATTTGTTGGATCTAAGATTAGTAAGATCTTTTTAAGCAAAAGGACTGAATAAAGCTGATGACAAAAGTTTGGTAAGTTTTCTATATGTCAAAATGCCATAAATAACACTAAAAATCAAATGATAAACTGATAAAAATATTTACAACAAATATAATGGATTAATATTTTATATAAAAATGTTCTTACATAGCAATAATAAAATATTCTAATACATTAGAAAAATATTCAGAGGCCTCGAAAAAATGAAAAAAGAAAAACTTAGGCCAATACACATACAAAATGATTTAAGTTCAAGAGCAACAGATATATTATTATGAAAACAATGAAATAGTGGTTTTTTTCTCCTCTTTTTTTTTAAGAAGAGATTTTATAAGGAGATTTTTTTTAAGAGGAGATTTATGCCATTGATAAAATAAATTGAAGATGACACAAAAAATGGAAAGACATTTTGTGCTCATAGATTGGAAGAACAAATACTACCCAAAGCAATCTACACATTTAATGTAATGGATTGAAAGGAGAAATATTAAAATGTCTATACTATCCAAATCAATCTATACATTTAATGCAATCCTTATCAAAATACCCCCACCATTTTTCACAAAAATAGGACAAGCAAACCTAAAATTTATATGAAACCACAAAAGATCCCAAGTAGCCAAAGCAATCTTGAAAAAGAAAAATAAAACTGGAGGTATCACAATTCCAGTTTTCAAATTATATTACAAAGCTGTAGTAATCAAAACAGTATGGTACTGGCACAAAAAAAGACACATAGATCAATAGAACAAATATTAAACCCAGAAATAAGCCCCCAAATATGAGGTCAATTAGTCTTCCATAAAGGCAGAAAGAATATCCAGTGGGAAAATGAATATCTCTTCAACAAATGATATTGGGAAAACTGGACAGTGACATGCAAATGAATGAAACTGGATCACTTTCTTACATCATCCGTAAGGTAAACTCAAAATGGATTAAGGACCTAAATGTAAGACCTGAAATCATAAAAAATTCTAGAAGAGAGTACAGGCAATAATTTCTCTGACATTGGCTGTACCAACAACATTTTTCTAGAAATGTATCCTGGGGCAAGGGAAATAAAACCAAAAAAATATTTGGGATTACATCAAAATAAAAAGTTTCTGCATAGTGAAAGAAACAATCAACAAAATTAAATGGCAATCTAATGAATGGGAGTAGATATTTGCAAATGATATATCCAATAAAGTGTTAGTATGCAAAATATATGAAGAATTTATAAAACTCAACATCCAAAAACCAAATAATTCCATTAAAAATGGGCAGAAGACATGAAGAGACATTTCCCCAAAGACATCCAGATGGCTAACAGACACATGAAAAATGCTTAACATCATTCATCATCAGGGAAATGCCAATCGAAAGTACAATAAGAGATCATCTCACACCTCTCAGAATGACTAAAATTAAAAACACAAGAAAAACAAATGTTGAAGAGATGTGGACAAAAAATAATTTTTGTGTACTCTTGTGGGAATGCAATATGGTACAGCCATTGTGGAAGATAGTATGGAGGTGAATCAAATGTTAAAAAATAGAACTACCCTATAATCCAGTAATTGTGCTACTGGATATTTACCTCCAAATTACAAGATACTAACTCAAAAGGATACATGCATCCTATGTTTAAAGCAGCAATATTTACAATAACCAAATTATGAAAGTAGCTCATGTATCTATCAGTAGATGAATGGATAAAGAAGAGGCGACATATATAGACATATGTTTATATATATATATAAAATGCTGGTGGCATTTGGATCAGGATTACATTAAATGTGTAGATTGCTTTGGATAATATTTGTTCTTCCAACCCATGAGCATGAAATATCTTTCCATTTCTTTGTGTCATCTACAATTTATTTCATCAATGCTTTATAATTTTCATACTACAGGTATTTCACCTCTGGATAAGTTTATTTCTTGGTATTTTATTATTTTTGGCAATTTTAAATGGGACTATTTTCTCAACTTCTCTTTCTGTTGCTTCATTTTTGGTGTATAGAAATGCAACAGATTTCTAGACACTGATTTTATATCTTGTGACTTTACTGAATTTATTTATCAGTTCTAGTAATTTTTTGGTGGAGTCTTTAGGTTTTTCTATATATAGTATCATGTCATCTACAAAGAATAAATGTTTTACTTCTACTTACCAATTTGTATGTCTTTTATTTGTATTTTTTGTCTGATTGCTGTGGCTAGAACTTCCAGTACTATGTTAAGTATAAGTGGTCATAGTGGATATCTCTGTCATGTTCCTAACCTTAGGGGAAAATCTCTTCATTTTTCACCATTGAGTATGAATGTTCACTGTGGGCTTTCATAGAAGGGCTTTATTATGTTGAGGTATGTTCCTGTAGGCCTATTTTGTTGAGAGTTTTTATTATGAATGGATGATGTACTTTGTGATGTGCTTTTTCTGCATGTATTGAAATGATTATATGGTTTTTTTGTTGTTTTTTTTAATTTAATTTTATTTTTTCAGTGTTCCAAGATTCATTGTTTATGCACTACACCCAGTGCTCCATGCAGTATGTACCCTCCTTAATACCCACCTCCAGGCTTACCCATCCCCCCACCCCTTTCCCTTCCAAAACCCTCAGTTTGTTACTCAGGGTCCACAGTCTCTCATGGTTCATCTTCCCTCTCCAATTTCCTCCAATTCACTTTTCCTTTCCTTCTCCTAATGTCCTCCATGTTATTCCTTATGCTCCACAAGTAAGTGAAACCATATGATAATTGACTTTCTCTGCTTGACTTACTTCACTCAGCATAATCTCATCCTTTTTCTTATTGATATAATATCTCATATTGTTTGACTTGTGAATATTGTACCATGCTCGCATCCCAAGAAAAAATCCCACTTGATTATGGTGAATAATTTTTTAAATGCATTGTTGGATTTGGTTTGGTAGTATTCTGCTGAGGAATTTTGCATCTATGTTCATCAAGGATATTGGCATATAGTTCTTTTTTTGTGGTGTCTTTATCTGACTTTGGTATCAGGCTTTATCTGGCTTTGATATCTTTTATCTGGCTTTGGTATATCTGGCTTTGGCTTTATCTGGTTTTGTCTTTATCTGGCTCTGGTTGGCCTCATAAAATGAATTTAGGAGTTTTCCTTTCTCTTCTATTCTTTGGAATACTTTGAGAAAAATAGGTATTAACTCTTTTTAAAGTGTTATGTAGAATTCTCTGTGAAGCTGTCTGGTCCTGGACTTGTGTTCGTTGGGAATTTTTTGGTTATTCATTATATTTCATTACTGGTAACCAGTCTGTTCAAATTTTCTATTTCTTCATGCTTCAGGTTTAGTAGAATATATGTTTCTGTGAATTTATCCATTTCTTCCAGGTTGGCAAATTTCTTGGAATATAGTTTTTCATAATGTTCTCTTACAATCGTTCATTTTTCTGTGATGTTGGTTGTTATTTGTCCTCTTTCATTTGTGATTTTGAGTACACTCTCTCTTTTTTTCATGAGTCTGTTCAGAGGTTTATCAATTTTAAGAATTTTTTCAATAAACCAGCTTATTTTTTCATCGATCTGTTCTATAGATTTCTTTTTAATTTTCTGTACCATTTATTTCTGCTCTAATCTTTATCACTTTCTTCTTTCTACTAGCTTTGGATTCTGTTTATTGTTCTTTTTCTAACTTCTTCACTGGTAAGATTACTTTGCTTATTTGAGAATTTTTTACTTCTTTGTGGTAGGCCTGTATTACTATAAACTTCCCACATAAAACAGTTTTTGCTGCATCCAAAATATTTTGGTCATTGTGTTTTCATTTTCATTTTTTTCTAAGTAATTTTTTATTTCTTCTTTGATTTCCTGGTTGATTCATTAATTGTTTAGTAGATGTTTTTAACCTCCATGTATTTGTTCTTTTCAGATTTTTTTCTTGTGGTTGATTTCTAGTTTCATAATGCTGTGGTTAGAAAAAATGCATGGAATGATTTTGATCATTTTAAATTTTGTTAAGACTTGTTTTGTGGCCCAAGTTGTGATCTATTCTGGAGAATGTTTTGTGTGCACTTGAAAATAGTTCTGAATCTGCTGTTTTAGGATAGAATGTTCTGAATGCATCTGTTAAATCCATCTGTTCTGGTGTGTCCTTTAAAACCATTGTTTCCTTGTTGGTTTTCTGTTTGGGTGGTCTATCCATTAATATAAGTGTGACATTAAAGCATTAAAGTCTTCTACTTTTATTTTATTACTATCAATTATTCATTTATGTTTGTTATTATTTTATGTATATGGTTGTTCCAATTTGGTTGCATAAATATTTACAATTGTTATATTTTCTTGTTGGATTGTTCTTATGATTACAGTGTCCTCCTTTTTGTCTTGTTACAGTCTTTGTCTTAAAATCCAGTTTGTCTGATATAAGTATTTCTACTCTTTCTTTGACATACATTTGCATGATAAATATTTTTCCATCTCCTCACTTTCAGTCTGCAGGTGTCTTAGCTCTAACATGAGTCTCTTGAGGCAGCATATAAATAGGTCTTATAGTTTTACTCATTCTGTCACTGTATTCTTTTATTGGAGTATTTAGGCCATTTATAGTCAAAGTAATTATTGAAATATATGTATTTATTGCCATTTTGTTAATTGTTTTGTGGCTGTTTTTATAGTTTTTTTCTGATTCTTTCTTCTCTTGCTCTTTTTCATGGTTTGTTGATTTTCTTTAGTAATATACTTGAATTCCTTTGTCTTTCTTTGCACATTTATTAATGGGTTTTGATTTGTGGTTACCATTTTGTTTGTGTATAGTATCTTTTCCATATAGCAATGTATATTAAGTTGATGGTAGGTTAAGTTTGATCCCATTGTTTACTTCTGCCCCCACCTCACCCCCACGTTTTAGGTTTGGTGTTGTATTTTATATTCCTTTATCTTGTGAATCTTTTGACAGATTTTTACAGATATTCTTATTCTTACTGCTTTTTTACTTCCAACTTTTCATACTCTCACTTATGGTCTTTCCTTGCTACCAAAAGAGTCCCCTTTGATATTTCCTGTAGGGCTGGTTTAGTTCCCATGAACTCCTTTATTTTTTGTTTGTCTGAGAAATGCTTTATCCCTACTTCTATTCTGAATGATAACCTTGCTGGATAGAATACTTTTGGCTACAGATTTTTTCTATTTGGTACTTTAGAATACATCATGACACTTTCTGCTGTCCTGCAGTGTTTCTACTGAAAAATCTATGGGGTTTCCCTTGTATATAATTTTCATTCAGGTAACAAGAAAGGTCAGGTTGTTTATATTGACAATATTAAAAGGAAAGTAAAAAAAAAAAAAGGAAAGTCATTTTTTGTTAAGCTTTCATTATTCTGTCCTTAAAATTACACAAGATATTTAGACTTTCTTTTTATAATAATGAAGTACCCCAAAATAAACAGAAACTGTATGGTAACAGAAAGGTATTATTCATATACAAGAGAAGCAATTATATGACCACAGAGATTTGACACTTCATTATTAACATATCAGTGAAACACTGACAGAGGTATGTAATTTGAATGCCATTTTTAAAGAATAGGATTATTCCATTAGTTCTTCAGTTTTGTTGTTACACATCAAACAAAATTGCCATATTACCAGTAGAAATAAATCTTCTCCCTTCAGATTTGTCATCACTAAGTAAAACATGCACTTTAAACTTTTTAATTATTAAAATATTTAATAAACAATTTCAGAAGTCTCCCTCACTATCTATTCACAGCCACCTGAAATTCTTCCTTCTCTTTGTTTACTCTTTTAGCTGTCTCTCTGAGGCACTCAGTAGCTGCTTTAGTAACTGCATCAAGAACATAAGATAAGCAGGGGCACCTGGGTGACTCAGTTGGCTAAGCATCTGACTCTTGATTTCAACTCAGGTCATGATCTCAGGGTTGTGAGATCGAGCCCCACATTGGGCTCCATGGTAGTTGTGGAATCTGGCTAAGACTCTCTCTCTCCATCTCCCTTTTGCCCCTTCACCACACCCCCACTTGCACACATGAGTGTTCACTCTCTCTCTCTCTAAAATAATAAAAAAAGAATATATATAAACAAAAGTTGTACTTAAAAAAACTGCACTGTCGTTAATCTATAGTCACCATGCAAGTTCACAGTCTTGGTGATTTAATTTTTTTTATCTGTTACAAAAGGGACTTCCTGCTATAGCAGAGAGCAATTGGTCTGTAATTAATTTATTATTTGTTTATTAGTTGAAAATGCTTTTGGTTAATTGCTGACATGATTATGTCTATAAAAACTGCAGTGATTGACTATAAGAAGGAACTAAAGCATAAAATAACCAATAAAAATAAATATATAGAATGATCTGAAATGGCCTCATCTAGAGTTGGCAAGTGAGAACTCATTAACCAGACACAATCTCTGACTCTAAAAAAGACTTTTAACTCAAGACAGAATCATGGCAAATAAGTTCCTTTATGGTGTCCAAAATATTTCAGGAGTTGTAAGTCACACAGATAAATACCTTCGTGAAAGGAGAGAAATTATTATCTGTGTCCACTACCATTCCTCCATCACTGCTCTCCAAAACTACCATTTCACTAGACCCTTGAACAACAAGGTTTAAACTGCACAGGTCTGCTTTTATGCACATTTGTTTTATAAATGCATTACTGTATTATAAATGTATTTTCTCTTCCTTATTATTTTCTTAATAACATTTTTTTCTTGCTTACTTCATTGCAAGAATACAATATATAGTACATATAACATATGAAAATATGTATTAATCAGTTGCTAATGTTATTGATAAGGCTTCTGGTTAACAGTAGGCTATTAGTAAAGTTTTGGAGGAATCAAAAGTTATGAGCAGATTTTCAATTGCATGGGGAAGGGTATGATCAGTGCCCCAAATCCCTGCATTGTTCAAGGGTCATCTAAATTGCTTTCTGATGGACTATAGAATTTCTATAACTAACATGAATTTGGGCAAATTAATCCTGCTTTCAGTGATGGTAGTGTATATAGATACATGCGGAAAAACTATATACACTTACAATCTTATATCATTTATGTTATTTCAGTGTATTAAAATTTTACCCTCTGAAGACATTTGCAGAAGCTACAAATATAAAAAAACCCAGCTCTTTCAGTGATTATTCAACAGAACGGAATGTTAAAATAAAAAGTTAAGTTTCCATTAATTTTGTATGTATTACCCATTCCATTTTTTAATCTTAATCTAGCTTTTCTCTGCCTTCTATCATCTCTCTCGCTTTTGTAAGCCTAATATAGCATGCAACTAGGAGGTTAGATTCACCATGCCCCACTCAAAAAATAGTTTTATAATATATTATATAACACACAGCAAACTTTGGTTAAATATACACAATGTCCAAATATCCATACCACAGTAAACCCTCATTCAGGTAGATAACCAAGAACTGCTTATATTTTAAGAGTCATCCCTAGGATAACATTCAGTTAAGTAATGTCTGGCTCATTTAGAAAAAAAATCTCCCACCATCAGGTAATATCTCATCAACATTGGTGATGATCTCCAGCATCTGATTGCTATATTCTTGTTATTTTCTTTTCTTACATGTTTCTCATATTTTTCATAATGTTTACCTTCTGCAAAATTGAATCCTCAGTAATGACCATATCTTAGCAGCTGAGATTAGAGATTTCCTTTTTCACTTTTGATATTTACATATAAGTTTTTTTTTAAAGGAGGGGAGATTCAAACCCAGCTGCTGGTGGCAGTTCCACATAATGTTTTACATAGCCAAAACTGGTTTACAGTTTAGCAGGGTAAACACCATTGATGATATCTGGAAGCGTACTTAATATTTCTTTACTGGTTGTACTAAAGACTGTCTTAAATGGCAATGTCTGTTTTATTTTTTATCTCTAAACTTCCACACTGCTAATTAATCTTCAAGGCCCTCTTCATTTCAAATTCTTGTTTTATTTGTTAAGAGTCAATCAGGACTTCATATGGTAGCAAAATTCTGCATAATATCAGCTTTTCTTTTTGCTTCTAAATTTATGAAGGGTCAAGTCACATTTGATATTAAAACAAAAATTACTGATGAGTTCTTTGATGTGGCTGGTATGCTTAGGCTATACTTTAATATTATGGTCTACTCCTATTTAGTCATGATACTGGTGTATAAAGGTGGCATGGATAATTGAAATCAATCCAGACATTGTCTTGAGCCCTTACTTCATTTCTCCCATTAAATATTTTCCCATGGAAACTAATAAGTATTAAAATAGGTGTATAAATTCTTACCTGCCCACGCTTTAGGAGACAAAAAAGGAGCAAAAGACAAGAGAAGAAAGAAGAAAAGCCGTAATTTGTATAAGTCAGAACCTGTATAATTAATCCTTAACCCAAGTTGACTGTTGTTAGTAACATTAAAAAAAAATCCTGTAACTGCTTTTTAAATGCATTTCCTCTTATAATAAGTACATTATAATCAGTATGTAAAAATTGCCTTGACTACAAATAGCCAATGCTTCTTAGAATGAATGCGACTTCTAAAAAGGCTTAGCTTTTACTTAAACAATCAATTAACAATTGAACAAAATATAGTATATGCAACTTTAGTCTACTTTTCTTACATGTACCTGAGACAAAAAAAAAATGCTTAATAAATACCTGGTAATTTTGTTAAGTTGTTGCTGTGGATTAGCAATAGAACATGATGTATTCTGCTAAAAGCCTTTGGATCAGCCCTCCCTAATGAAGCATCCCCTCATCACTTTAGCTTTTATTTCCATCATGATTACAAAGGGATAGATGTATTTTAGACTCTGATGAAATGTTCTTTAATTCCTATATATGTCTATATACAAATTATTTTATTCATAAAAAAATAAAAAACAGAAATCTCACTATCATCAATACTAGGGAAACCTGATTATAATAATCAGATATCTGGCTGAGTGCCAGAGTTCATCAGTCTTAAACCCAGAATTGAATTTCTTTTTTAAAGAAATTTTATTAATTTTTCAAAGAGAGAGATTGAGCACAAGCAGGGGGAACAGCAGGCAGAGGGAGAAGCAGGGTCTGCACTGAGCAAAGAGCCTGATGCAGAACTAGATCCCAGGACCCGGGGATCATGACCTGAGCCAAAAGCAGAGGCTTAACTAACTGAGCCGCCCAGGCATCCCCATAATTGAATTTCTTGTTATATATCTATGATATTCTAGAAATGGCTGATTTTTTCACAGTTGCACTATAGATGTTGAATAAATATTATTTACCCAAGGAAGCAGCCATAATATATCAGGAAAAGAAAGGGTTTCTAATCAATCTTTGACATTTCAATATATTTAAGAGGTAAAACCTAGCCAGTGGATGAGTCTGAGGCAATTCCTATGAAGACGGTAGTTATTACTTGAATATCAGGAATACTCTGGAGTTTCTTTTTTTAATTTAAATTCAATTAGCCAACATATAGTATATCATTAATTTCAAATATACTGTTCAATATAGTGTTTCATCTTTGTTAGTAATGAAATAGCCATCTGACAAATACAGGCAGTAAAGTGGCACTAATCAGGAAAATGACAAGGAAGTTACTTCTTGTCCTTCTGCTAAGTGAAAGACTAAAGCACCATGATACTACTTAAGCCTTTACATGAAATTCCTTGTAATGAAAATGCACAATATAAAGGGTTAGTGAGATAAAATGTATATATTTTAAAACATAGTTTTATGACTTTTTTTCAGAGTTTGAAAATATATCCTGGGCTACATGTAGAGCCAGTAAACCCGAGATAGTTAAAGTCTCAAAAATAGGCATATAAATTTAGTAATAAACTATTGTCAGTTTATGTGTGCTGTCATCCATATTTACAAATCTGCTGGTTACTACAGTAGACATTCTCAAACTGTCTTATTTAATAGTTAACTTGCAAAAGCATATTAGAACATTGAAAAATGCAAGAGTCTTACACTGATAAATATTTCTTCCACTATATTAACAAAATATTAAGAATAATAGCACAGATGGCCTAATTAAATATGAAGAAACAGAATTTATTATGTGGAGATAATAAATTAATCACGTGTAGAGAAATACATAGATAGTTCCCCAAACAGACAAACACGTTAGACAAGATTTAATTAAATTTGATTCAAAAGTGTTAGTGCAGGTATGAAAAGTAATGTGTTAATTTGTCAACTTGATTTTGTCACTCTAGGCTTTAACTCAGTCTTTATTATCATTATAAATTTTCTTTTTGCTCACTTTCCCTATACAATTTTGAAAAAGACTTGTATTAACAATGTTTTTGGCATTTGATACATCTCATTTTTTGACAGAAGTCTTGTTTCTATCTAAATTAGACTCTCTAGGAATGAAGACTAAGAGTTTGCATTTTAAAAATTTTCCCAAATGATAATAATGTACCTTAAATATAGACCCACTGAGTTAGTTGGTCACATTCAAATAAAGATAAACTTTGTCATGTGTCTTTTAATCTCTAATGGGGGAAATTACAATTACTTTTGGCAGGAAAGATTTTTGGCACACTACAAATCATATCTTGTCCTATTAATTATGTCTTTCCCAGAGTAGGCTTGGTATCCGGGTTATGGAAGGAGACATTATGGCACAAATATAACAGAAGCATTCAGTATAAATTCAACAATATTATATAAATAATGTTTATTTATTTACTATTTATATAATCATTGCATAATTTCTATAATAAACAGTTATAATGTAAATTATATAATGAACAAATTAACATTATATATTATAAATTATTATATAAACTATTACATAATAAAAATAATAAATATAAGAGCAATTTTTCTCTTTTATGCTCCTACCCCAAGCAATCAAACAAGAAAAAGAAATGAAAAGCATCCAAATTGGTAAGGAAAAAGTAAAACCGTCACTATTTATAAATGATAGATATCATATAGAGAAAACCCAAAAACACTACCAAAAAATTATTAAAACTGATAAGTGAATTCAATAAATTTCAGGAGAGAAGTTTAATGTACAAAAATCTGTTGCATATTTACACACTAATAATGAAGAAGTAGAAAGAGAAATTATGAAAACAATCCCATTTACAATTACACCCAAAATAATAAAATACCAGGAATAAATCAAACCAAACAGGTGAAAGACCCGTACTCCAAAAACTATAAAATATTGATGATAGAAATTGAACATGACACAAACAAATGGAAAGATAATCCATGCTCATGGATTGGGAGAACATATACCGTTAAAATGTTCATACTTCCCAAAGAAATGTAAGATTTAATGCAATCTCTATCAAAATCAGTTGCAGAACTAGAACAAATAATAATAAAATTTGTATGGAACAACACAAGACTCCAAATAGTCAAAGTCATTTTGAAAAAGAGCAACAAAGCCTGAAGTATCACAATCCCAGATTTTAAGATACATTACAAAGCTGTAGTCATCAAAACAGTATGGTACTAGAGAGTACTATGGTAAGCAAAATAAGTCTGTCAGAGAAAGACAAATACCATAGGATTTCACTTATATGTGGGATTTAAGAAACAACAAATGAACATAGGAAAAAAGATATATATACAGAACATTGCATCCTAAAACAACAGAATACTCATTCTTCTCGAGTGCACATGGAACTTTCTCCAGAATAGACCACATACTGGGTCACAAATCAACTCTCAGCTGGTACCAAACATTAAGATTAGTTCCTGCATATTTTCAGAACATAATGTTTTGAAACTGGAACTCAATCACAAGAAGAAATTTGGAAGGAACACGCACACTTGGAAGTTAAAGAGCATCCTGCTAAAGAATGAATGGTCAACCAGGAAATTAAAGAAATGAATGTTCCCATTGCCCTACATTCTCTTCAATAACTGTTATTGTTTGTTATTTGCTCAGTTTGGGTATTAGCAATATCCAGTAATACAGAGAATAGTCTGGAGTGGCCCCTTCCTTTCTTCCTAGATAGGAAGTTGAATCACAGCCACAGCCAATGTGGAAAGTGTCTTCTGGTCCCATCTTCCCAGAAAGTCTGGACACAACTCCTAGAAGCTGTGCGGTCCACAACATTTGAGCTTAGATGTGGGTGGGCAGAGCCAATAATGTGCAGAGCAAAGTCAGTTGCTTAGTTGATCCAGGAACTTTTGGTTTAAGTCAACTTGAATTAAGACAACAAAATTATTTACCAATTTTAGAGATGCTTCCCTCACTACACCTGGGCAAGGAATCTACTTTGTAGCCCCACTCTTCACTGAATACAGCCTGTAGCTTCTTTGACTAGGGATCCTTACCATTGCAAATAAGAAGCATATAACTCTTTAATATCCTTACATACAGTGGCACTAGAATGGAGGGCATATCCTGTGGCTTCCCTCATCTGCAAAACAAAACCAGTGGCCTTACCTGACCAGGGAAGTTGGTGCACACTCTGGCCTGATTAAGATCCCTAACAATGAGCTTATACAGGCCCTGGGTCCCATCCTGCTGCCCTAACAGGCCAAGGAAGCTAATTCAGAGCCCCATTTACTATATTAATATAGTGCTCAGTTCTAACCATCTAAGAAGCCTGACCAGAAAATCCGGGCAACCATGAAGCCCATACTAGAGCCTCATTTAGGTATGGAACAAAGCTAGCAGTACTATCCAACTCTTCTCAGCCAGCAGCAAACTCTGCCATCTCTGTCCTCAGAGCTCAAACAGTTGCCTCACCAAAAATAGGCCATAATTGCAAGCCACACCTGCCCCAGGACATTCTCAGCAGATGCAATCAAAATCCCAAACTGAGTTATCTGGTGAATAACTGTCTATGCCAAAGTAAAATTGTTAAGGTGGAAGATGAACCTGATTAGTCAAATGAACAGACACCAGTGTAAGGAATCAAGGATCATAGAAATCCAATTAAATACACCACCACCAAAGGAAACTTATTAAGTTCCAATAAGTAGCCCTAAAGAAATGGAGATCTATGAACTATCAGACAAATGATTCAGAATAATGCTCTCAATGTAGTTTAATGAACTACAATTAAAAAAAAGACAACAAAATTAAGAAAACAATGCATAAACAAAACAAGAAGTTTGAAAAGGAAATGGCAACCATCAATAAGCATCAAAAAGAAATCCTAGAGTTAAAAAACAAAATAACTGAACTGAAGAATTCAAAAGTTTCAAAATAGACCTAATCATACAGAAAAAAGAATCAATAGGACATTGGAAATTACCCAGTCAGAGAAACAAATAGAAAAAAGAGTGAAAGAAGGTGGAGAAAGGCTGTGGGAATTATGAGACACAATGGAAAACAATATTTGCATTATGAGAATTCCAGAAAGAAAAGAGAAAGAAAAAGTAATAGAAAATATACTTGAAACAATAATAGCTGAAAAATTCCAAAACCTGGAGTAGAAGTGGACATCCAGATCCATAGGCCCAAAGGATCCCAAAGATGTTCAACCCAAATAGGGCTACACCAAGACATTATAGTTAAATTGTCAAAAATAAAAGGAAAATAAATAATTTTAAGAGCATCAAGAAGAAAGAGAGAAATTACATTCAAGGGAACCCCCATAAGACTATCAGTGGCTTTCTTTTTTTTTTTTTTAAGATTTTATTTATTTATTTTGACTGAGAGATCACAAGTAGGCAGAGAGGCAGGCAGAGAGAGAGGGAGAAGCAGGCTCCCCGCTGAGCAGAGAGCCCGATGTGGGGCTCGATCCCAGGACCCTGAGATCATGACCCGAGCTGAAAGCAGAGGCCTTAACCCATTGAGCCACCCAGGCGCCCCTATCAGTGGCTTTCTTAACAGAAAATTTTTAGGTCAGGAAAGAATGGGACAATATATTTGAATATTGAAAAAAATACCTGTCAACCAAGAATTCTATATCCAATGAACTTGTCCTTCAGAAATGAGAGATAAAGACAAAGAATTTATTACTACTAGACTTGCCTTACAAGAAATGTTAAGGGGATTTCTTTAAGTGGAAGTAAAAAATGCAGCATATATCTCACTGGTACATATATAGTCATAGTTAAGTTCTGCAATATGGTAATAGTGGTGCATAATTCACTTATAACACTAGTCTCTTTTTTTAAAAAAGAACATGGCAAAAATAATCATTACAACATTAATCTGTTATTACTAATACAATATTTAAAAAATTGTAAGTTATAACAGCAACAACCTCAAGTGTGAGGGTGAGAGAAGTGGAAGTATAAAGTTTATGAATCCTATTGAAGTTGAGTTGTTGTAAGTTTAAAATAGGGTGTTATAAGTTTAAGATATTTTATGTAAGGCTCATTGTAACCACAAGAGAAAATCCTGCAGTATTACATGAAAGAACACAATTAAGAAGTCAAAGCATACATACTGATACCAAAAGATATAACACAAAGACAGCATGATAAGGAAAAACAGATCTTACAAAACAACCAGAAAACAATTAAGAAAATGACAATAGTATGTCCTTACCTGTCAATGATTACTTTAAGCATGAACTAACTAAATTTTGCAATTAAAAGACATTGAATGGATATAAAAAAAAAATCCAACAATATGTCTCCCACAAAAGACTCACTTTTGCCTTAAAAACACGCATAGGCTGAGAGTGAAAAGATGGAAGGAGACATTTTAAACAAATGATACCCAAAACCAAAAAACAAAAAGCAGAGGTAGTTATATTTACACCAGAAAAAATACATTTTTTAAAAATGGTAAAAAGAGTCAAAGAAGTTCAGTAAGGTGGTCAATCCATCAATATAACAATTATATTTATGCACTCAATATTGGAGCATCTAAATATATAAAGCAAAAAGTAACAGAACAAACAGGAGAAATAAACAATAATACAATAATAGTTTGGAACTTGAGCACTTCACGCAAACAATGGATAGATGATTCCAACAGAGAATCAACAAGGAAACAGTGGATTTGTACAACACTATAGACCAAATGGGTCTAATAGAAAATGGAACATTCTATACAACAACAGCTGAATACACATTCTTCTCATGGGGAACATGAAATGTGCTTTGTTTTGTTTTTGTTTTTGTTTTGTTTTGTTTTTTAGGATAGATCATATGTTAGGCCACAAAACAAATCTTAGCAAATTCAAAAATATTTAAATCATACCCAGTATCTTCTTTGACCACAATGACATTAAACTAGAAATCAATAACAAGAAGAAAAATGGAATATTCACACACACATAAAATTAAGCAGCACTATCTTAAACAGAGAATGGATCAAAGAATAAACTAAAGGGAAATAAAGTTTCTTGAGAAAATTTAAAATGGAAACACAGCATAAATGAACTTGTAGGGTGCAACAAAAGCAGTTCTAGGAGGGAAGTTTATAGAAATAAATGCCTGCATTGAAAAGTGAGAAAGATCTTAAATAAACAATCCAACTCTATATTATTGTTAAATAAACAATCCAACTCTATGTCTTAAGGACGCAGCCTATGCATGTTTTTAAGAAAAACAAACTGGCCCCAAGTTAGAAAAAGAAAGGAAATAATAAAGACTATGGCAGAAATAAAAGAAATAGATAACAGAAAAATGATGGAAAATAAAAGCAAACTAAGAGTTAGTTCTTTCACAAGATAAAGTTCACAAATCTTTAGTTAGATTAACCAAGGGAGAAAAGAAAGGACTCAAATTAACAAAATGAAAAAGGAGACATTACACCTGATAGCACAAAAATTCAAAGGATAATAAGAAGCTACTATGAACAACTATATGCCAACAAACTGAACAAACAAGGATAAATGGAAAAAATCTTGGATAGACTTTCAAGTTTTATCTCACTTGGTTGGAAAACCTAGGACTTCACCAAGATTGAATGAGGAGGAAATAGAAAGTCTGAATAGACCGATTACTAGTAAAGAGATTGAATTAGTAAGAAGAAATCTCACAACTCAGTAAAGCCTGGGACCCAAAGGCTTTAATGATGAATTTTTCCAAAAATTTAAAGAATTAGCACCAATCCTTCTCAAACTCTCAAAAAATCAAAGAAGAAGGAGTAATTCCAAACTTATTTTATGAAGCCAGCATTATTTTGATACCAAACCACAAAACAAAACTATTAGAAAATAAAACTACAAGCCAATATCCCTGATGAATAAAGAAGACATACAAATGGCTAACAGACACATGAAAAAATGTTCATCATCTTTAGCCATCAGGGAGATTCAAATCAAAACCACACAGAGATACCACCTTACACCAGTTAGAACGGCCAAAATCAACAGGACAGTAAACAACAAAT
>CM053612.1:47727332-47799719 GCA_028646535.1 Procyon lotor
CTCAGCATGTAAGTGAGACCATAAGGTAATTGGTTCTCTCTGCTTGACTTATTTCACTCCGCATAATCTCTTCCAGTCCCATCCATGTTGATACAAAAGTTGGATATTCATCCTTTCTAATGGAGGCATAATATTCCATTGTATATATGGACCATATCTTCTTTATCCATTCATCTGTTGAAGGGCATCTTGGTTCTTTCCACAGTTTGGCAGTTGTGGTGATTGCTGCTATGAACATTGGGGTAGATGTGGCCCTTATTAGTCCTTAACCATTTTTTTATCAATCACGTAACTCCATCCTACCCTGTTCTACATCTTATCTCACCACTCTCAACAAGAATTTTGATTGGTATTTAAAATTTGTTTTTAAAAGGTTAAAGCCATATTTATTTACTTAGACCAGATATTCTTTTAGTGTTTTGTGAATCAGATTTAAGTAGTATATATTAAGATTTAAGGGTAGTTTCATCTAGAAGTAAAGAGATAGACTATTAAATTGTCTTATATATTCCATTCTCAATTTTAGTATAAAACTTAGTGGAGGAGAAATCAGAGAGGGAGAAAAACCATGGGACACTATGGACCCCAGGAAACAAACTGAGAGTTTCAGAGGAGAGAGGGGTGGGAAGATGGGGTAACAGGGCGATGGGTATTAAGGAGGGAGGGCACACGTTGCGATGAGCACTGGGTATTATATGCAACTAATGAATCATTGAACACTGCATTAAAAACTATGCAGTGGCTAACTGAACATAGTATCACAAAAAAAACCTTAGTGGAAAAATTAAACGTCCTCCTCTTTTGGGATCAGAGAAAGACTCCTCAATGCACACCACCTAGTGGTAAGTAGGTAACAGTATATAAGTACATTCACATATACAGTGTTGAAACAATATACATACACATATTTAATTCATCAAGTAGAGGAAGCATAAATTTATCCCCACAAATACTTTGAATAGACTAAGAAGCTGCTTAATAACTTAAAAGCTTTATGGAGCACAGCCCAAATCTGAAAGCCATAGGTAAAGCTCCTTCTTTCTTCTTCCCTTGAAAGAAGAAACAAAAACAAAAGCAAAATCTTTCTTATCCTGCAGAAATCTATCTTTGGATGTCAGTTTGAGGAACTGTGTATTAAAGTACTCAATTTATTCCATCAAATGACTTTTAACTGTGATTTATGACTATAAAAGAGAAGTTTTGTGTTTATACCTGGTAGAAAGGATTTGTGTGTGAGTGAATGCATACGTATTGTGGATTTTTCTTTCAAGTTCATCATTTCCTTTTTAAAGATCATTTATTTCAAGATCAAATAAAACCCCCAAATTTAGAAATAGCCATAAAAGTTGCAGACCTCTGAAAACATGTCCTTGCACCCCTAGGGGTCTCCAGACTTCAGTTTGAGAGCCACAACCCTAGGTTAAGCCTGTGACATTAAGGTAGAAAATATGTTACTGTTAAATTATAGACATACATATGTTTGAAGTATGGGATTAACATTGATCGCTAATGTTTTTGTTGGCACTGCATTTCTCCTGCCTTTTTCATGTAGACATGATACACTAAGGCAGAGATTGTTACACAACTAATGTGTTTCTAAATATTTCCTTTTTTTTTTTTAAGATTTTATTTATTTGACAGAGAGAAACACAGCGAGAGAGGGAACACAAGCAGAGGGAATGGTAACGGGAGAAGCAGGCTTCCTGCCAAGCAGGGAGCCCAATGTGGGGCTCGATCCCAGGACCCTGGGATCATGACCTGAGCCAAAGGCAGACGCTTAACGACTGAGCCACCCAGGCGCCCCTCTAAATATTTCATTACAATCATATTCCTTGGTGTTAATCAGACCAGACCTGAACACATGGAATATACTATCCAGTTTTTGATCATGACCATATTCAGCAATTGTTATTTTACTGTTAATTAATCCAGGAAACCTGATAACCATTTGCAAAAATATTCTCAAGGCTACTTATAAACTGTAGTTTCATCTGTGAATTATGAGAACACCTATTGCTCCAAAGTACTGTGCATTAATGAGAAATTAGGGGAAACCTTTTTCAAAATAACCATTTCCTTTTCAAGTCACTGGTGTCAAAGTTATCCAATATATACGTCTTGCTTCAGATATTTTGACAACTTATTCATTTATTTAAATTTGTTTCTTAAGCATATATTGCATGCATAGCATCATAAATATACTATGTCCTGAGCATAAGTCTTTTTTTTAAAGATTTTATTTATTTATTTATTTATTTATTTATTTATTTATTTATTTATTTGAAACAAAGAGAAAGTTCATAATGGGGGTGGGGAGGAGCAGAGGGAGAGGAAGAGAATCCCAAGCAGACTCTACACAGAGCATGGAGTCCAACATGTTGCTTGATCTCAGGACCCATGATATGACCCTAGCTGAAATCAAGAGTTGGATGCTTAACTGACTAAGTCACCTAGGCACCCCCTGAACATAAGTCTTAAACCAATTTCAAATGGATTGAGAGAGTCAAAAGAATAAAGGTGTTTCTCAATAATGTCTTTAATACTTCTCTTTAAAACTGAATGGTAGTGGCACCTGGCTGGCTCAGTGTGAGGAATGTGTGCCTCCCAATCTTAGAGTCATAATTTCAAGCCCCACATGGGGTGTAGATTACTTAAATAAATAAAACTTTTAAAAACTTAAGAAAAATAAAATTAGAATTGAAGGTGGACAATGATTAGCAGAGATGGTAGTAACTAAGATACTGATTATGAAAAAACGTTTAACACAATTTTGATGGCTTTCCTTGCACTTAATACTTTTTATTTATGTATGGATATAATAACTTCCTAAAATTTAAGTAATAAAGCATGGGATTTTTAAGCTGGGGACGTTCTTAGATATTATGAATACTATGCCCTCTTTTTTTACAGTTGAATAACTGGAGGGCCAGATGTGTAAAGTCATCTATTTCTGAGCTTGCTTTATGAAAATTGTCTAATGAATATCATAAGTTCTTTAATGTCTAATTCATTTCATCTAACATTTAGCACATTATAGAATACAAAATTACTGAATAAGTGCTTTTGAGGATTATATTACTTAGCTATCAACTGAAGAACAATCCCAACTTTTCTGTGGCTGCTGTAACAAGGTACCAAAAACTGGATGGTTTTTAACAAGAAATTGTCTTGTTAAAAATAACAATTGTCTCGTTAACAATAACAATAACAAATATTGTCTCAAATATTGTCTCAAAATTATGAAAGCTAGAAGTCTGAAATCAAGGTATTAGGAGGGTTGATTCTCTCTGAGGGCTGTGAAGGAAGGCTCTGTTCTAAGCATATCTCCTTGCTTATAAATGGACATCATCATGTTCACATGACATTCTTCCTATATGTGTGATAGTATCCAAATTTCCCCCGTTTATAAAGACACCAGTTATATTGGAATAAGGGCCTACTTTACTCAAGTATGACCTCATATTAATTTAACTAATTACATCTGCAATGATCCTATTTCATTATAAGAATGCATTCTGAGATCCTAGGGGCCAGAACTTGAACACATGGATTTTATTGAGGGGGAGGCACAGTTCAACCCATGACACTAATTGCTTATTCCCATAACAAGATTAGAGGTTGACTTTCTTTATCAGCCAAAAAGGCCATCAATTCCTGTGCTCCCACACACACACACACACACACACACCCAGAAATATCTACATCTAATTCCTGAAACCTACAAATATATTAGGTTCCATGGCAAAAGTGAATTAAGGTTCCAGATGAATTATGGTTCCTAATCAGCTGATGTTAAAATAAAGAGATTATTTTACATTATCTGAGTGGACAGGGCCACAAATCAAGGAATGTGGGTAATCTCTAGAAGCTAAAAAACGGTAAGGAAATAAATTCTTTCCTAGACACTTTAGGGAAAAAAAATGCCTGTTGACACCTTGATTTTAACCCAATGAGATCTATTTCAGACTTCTAACCACCAGAACAGAAAGATAATACATATGCTGTTTTATTTATTTTTTTAAAGATTTATTTTTTTGAGAGAGAGAGCATGAGTGGGAGGGGCAGAGGGAGAGAGAAAATCTCAAGCAGACTCCATAGTGCGCATGGAGCCCAATGTGGGGCTCTATCCCAGGATCCTGAGATCATGACCTAAACTAAAACCAAGAGCCAGACACTTAACCAACTGTGCCACCCAGGCACCCCAATACATGTATTGTTTTTGGTTTTTTTTTAGATTTATTTATTTGTTTGGCTTTTTTTAAAGATTTTATTTATTTATTTGACAGAGAGAGAGATCACAAGTAGACAGAGAAGCAGGCAGAGAGAGAGGGAAGCAGCCTCCCTGCTGAGCAGAGAGCCCGATGCGGGGTTCGATCCCAGGACCCTGAGATCATGACCTGAGCCGAAGGCAAAGGCTTTAACCCACTGAGCTACCCAGGTGCCTTGTAAGATTTATTTATTTGAAAGAGAGAGATCAAAAGCAGGCAGAAAGAGAGGGGGGAAGCAGGCTCCCCGCTGAGCAGAGAGATCATGATCTGAGATCATGACCTGAGCCAAAGGCAGATGCTTTAACCCACTGAGCCACCCAGGCGCACCTACATGTACTGTTTTAAGCCACTATGTTTGTGATGATCTGTTATAGTAGGAAATAGAAAACTAAGTACAGTTCCTCTTGAAGATATTACTGACAGTGACCCCAATACATCTACACTCTTTTGTAACACTCTGTTGACAATTAGGAAAAATGTTTCAATGGCAAGGCCATTACTATCACCAAAATAATTGGATTCACTCACACTTAACAATTTTACCCATCACATAGGTGTATCTATTCTTTCAATGAGTTAGACTCCAAAATGGAACAAAGCTGATGTATATTAGATAATACTTAAATTACATATTTTTTTTACACATGTGGAAACTGTCAAAAAGAAATCAAGGGATTTTTCTGATTATCAGCTCTTAAAAGTCTAAGATGTACATGAAGTCATATTTCACTTTACATCAGTATTTCTCAGAGTTTAATGTGCATATGAGTCGTCTGGAGATCTTATTAAAATACAGAATCTTGTGGCCGGGGGGGGGGTGGTGGGGTAGGGATAGGGTGGCTGGGTTGTGGACAATGGGGAGGGTATGTGCTGTTAAGTGCTGTGAAATGTGTAAGCCCGAAGATTCACAGACATGTACCCTGGGGCAAATAATACATTATATGTTAATAAAAATTAATAAAAAAAAAATACAGAATCTTGGGTGCCTGGGTGGCTCAGTGGGTTAAAGCCTCTGCCTTCGGCTCAGGTCGTGATCTCAGGGTCCTGGGATTGAGTCCTGCATAGGGCTCTCTGTTTAGCAGGGAGCCTGCTTCCCCTTCTCTCTCTACCTGCCTCTCTGCCTACTTGTGATCTCTCTCTCTCTCTCTCTCTGTGAAATAAATAAATAAAATCTTTTAAAAAATAAAAAAAAATTAAAAACATGAAATACAGAATCTGATTCAGTAGGTCTTGGTTGAGGTCAGAGATTCTGCAATTTCTAAGAAGTTCCCAGGTGATGCTCATGCTGGCACTCCATGGAACACACTTTGAGGAACAAGAATTAGATACAGATGCATTAAACTGTACCAGAAAAGTAAATTGGCTACACATCACAATCAATACTGAGTTTTTTTAAAAGTGTCTCTTTACATTAAGCACTAGCATTTGGGAAAAGAAGAAAAAACTCAAACTGACCTTTAGCATATTTCAAGCATTCATTGGTAACAAAAGTGAGCCTAGAAGTTCTAAATAAAATGACTGATTATTTTAATTAGTTACATACACATTGAAAAATAACTTCATGTTGTCTTAGGACAATGCGGATAGGCACCCAACACCTGGGTGGTTCAGTTGTCTGGGTGTCTACCGTCAACACAGATCATGATCACAGGGTCCTGGGATAGAGTCCCATATCAGGCTCCCTGCTTGGTGGGGAGTCTGCCTCTCCCTCTCCATCTGCCTCTCCCCTTGCTTGTTCTCTCTCTCTAGCTCTTGCTCTCTCTCAAATAAATAAAATCTTAAAAAAAAAAAAAAAGGATAATGGGTATAAGTCAAGGTTGAGCATTGTATACCTAATGTAACAATGTCCACTAATGTAGAATATATTTTTCTGCCATATTTCATAATGCTTTAGGTCTCTATTAAAGAGATTTCAACACAACTGCCAGGTCTATAAAAGGGTAAAGATATTTGAAGGATGGGTCTAAGATAATTACTTTCTCAAGTGGCATAACTACTTCATCCATAAAACACACAATACACAGACTAAGCCAACCAAGTAAAACAGTATGTATATATAAAGAAATATATTAAAACAATATATTAGTGTAGTAGAACAAAACCCAAAGAAGAAATTATTTTGCCATTGCTTGGCACGACAACAGGAAAGAATAGTTTTATGGGTCTATCTGCCTTCTGCCTCTGAAGCCATTGAAGGTTAACACAATGATCTCTTTCTCCAAAATCTTAGCCTTTCTATTAAAAATTTTTATCTCAACTGATAAAAAAAAAGGGGGAAAATGTCAAAAGCAGTAAAGACTCAGAAAGAGAGAGAAGTTAGAGGGAAATTATATGTACACACATGCACACACATACATACAATTTTTAAAAACAATAAATAAAGATGGGCTTCATTCTAGTTCTTCATTCTATATCCTAATAAAGAGTGCAGCATATAGAATGACATCTGCTTTAAAGCCCTGGCTCTGCCACTTACTACTTGCATGACCCTGGGCAAGCATCATGCACAAATTCTTGTCTACATGAGAAAAGTGCCTATGTTTACATTTAAGAATCTTAAAATGAATTGGCACCAACTCCAAGGGAAGCAAGGCCAAGAAAATATTTTCCTAAATTTTTGCCACTCTGACAACACTTTTTTTGAGTATAGCTGACATGCAATGTTACATTAGTTTCAGGTGTAAAATTAGTGATATGACAAGTTTATGCATTATGCTATGTTCACCACAAGTATAGCTACCATCTGTCCCATTACATTGAGATTACAATTCGTTAACTGCAGTCCTTAGGCTCTGCATTTTATTCCTGTGACTTTCTCATTACAGAACTGGAAGCCCATATATCCTTCTCCCCTTTACCTATTTTGTTCAAATCCCCATCTCCCTCCATTTTAAAGATTCTAAGAATCAACCCAATTAGAACATAACTCTAGTTGTAAAACAACAGGAGACCAAGAGGTAGGACAGCTGCTGTTGTAGTTTTCTTTATAGATGACAAACGTAAAGTATAGCATATAATAGACACAACGTAATCTCATTTATTCAGTTGCCTTGTACCTAGATCTACAATTAATCCAGGAAATTTTGCTACTAGTTGGTGTATGGATGACTCTATTTACATATAGAGGTTTCAATTTATATTGTCTTGAAATTTTACACAGACTAGAAAGGTCTCAGGGTGTTAGTGACAGCTTCTGAATATACTTACATCTCCAGCTCCCTTCTTATGCATAATATATCTCTCTAGAATTTTCATTGCTTACTTCCAAACCAGTATACCTACATATAATATACTCAATACAAGTATATTAAGATACCACCAATTTCATGTTTAGCTGACTCCACTGTAAAATCAAAATCAACAATTCAAGTATTTTTACTCAGTTTGGGATTACAATACACAAAAATTTATAAGTCCTTCGGGAAGTACAATACAATTTTAAAAGCAGAACTAAAGATCTTTAAAAATAATTTTTATACAAAATTTAATGCCATCTTTTTCAACCAAGACTGAGAGAGTGTGTTTTAGTAAAATACCTAAAAAGAAATGGAAATATACACCATTTGGTCAGGGTTACAAATTAGTGATTTTGTAGAAATAGTATGCTATTCATGGAAAATGTGATATAAAACACATACATACACACAAAAATGAGCACACACACGTGCGAGCACAGACACGTGCATGCACACACACACACACACATTGGTCTGGGACTCTACAGATTTCAATCCTTGTTAAAGCTCCGCCTAAAGGGTGCCTTGGTGGCTCAGCCAGTTAGGCATCTGTCTTTAGCTCAGGTCATGATCCTAGGGTCCTGGGATCTAGCCCCACATCAGGCTCCCTGCTCACTGGGGAGACTGCTTCTCCCTCTCCTCCCTGCTCATGCTCTATCTTGCTATCTTTGTCTTTCTCTCCCTCAAATAAATAAATAAAATCTTTAAAAAAAAATCTCTGCCTAAGAGTCACTGCATATTACTCTGGTCAAGTATAGTTTGGTGATTAAGAGTCAAAACAGACCTGTTTGGATACTGACTGTGATATTTTGTTATTGTGTGATCCCAGGGAAGTTAACTATTTTAAGCTACTGTTTTCTCATTTGTAAAATGAGAAATAATACTAGAAACTATCTCATAGGGATGTGGTGAGGTTTAAATGTAAAAACATATATAAAGTTTTTAGCATAATGTCTGGTATTAAGTGCTTAATAAATATTAGCACGTATTAATTCTGCTAAGTTACTTCACTTTTCTAGACTTCAGCTTCCTCATATGTAAAATGGAAGGATTGGCTTGTCATTATAAAATCCCCTACAGCTCAACTAAAGCTTAAGTGAGAAAGTCCAATGCCATCCTCTCTTTCAGACAGGAGTTGTAAAATAAACCTTAAAACATGAATACTACACTTATTTTTTAAATTTTATTTTAACTTTTCTAAAGTGGGCAGTATATCCCTAATCATTACATTTTATATAGTGTCCTACCTTTGAACAGTTTAGTCTATTGGTCTACATGTAAATGTCTAGGTTAAGTCTTATTAATTACTATGAAATGGCTACAAGCTAAAACACTTCGAGGGAATTTGCATAATGCAGGTATTAAGAGAAAAAGTCAAGGATAAAGAATTTTCCTTTATAATAACATTCACAGGGATGATTTATAACAATGATTTTTAAATGTAAAGGTTATAATACCCTTCTAGAATGCTTTTTATCCATGTTCTTAAATCATAAATTTTGATGTGATATTGGTTAGAATTGTGCCTCAAAGTAAGGCAGCAGCCAAACTGAAATCTGTAGAAAGCCTCTATATTAAACTGTAATCACACTTTCCATCAAATAAAACTGAGCTTCATGAACAATGCAGTTTGAAGTCCTAGGGGTAGGAAAGTGACAACTGATATATTATACAATAGCAATTATGGCAGCCATCACAATGATTAGCTCTGATTCAACAGACATACAAATGAAAACTATCAGTGATAGTCATTGTAAAACAGTAACTCCAAGATATGTTGCGATAAAGTGGAAACAATTAGTAGGTTTTAACAACACATACATGATGTAATGTAATCAAAGAGAAATACAGAAAATGGAAAATGTCCTAGTGTTTTTAAAACTGAGAAAATTACAGACAGAACCACTTCAGGGATAATGTCCCCCTGGTCTCTTTTATGAAGACAGTATATATTGGGAGGCCACTATACAAATATGTCCATATTGCTTTTTCTCTGACTTATATTCAAGTTTATTTAGTCACTGGAGGGTCCCTTGCTTGACGAACGATGAATAAATTTTCACATATATACAGTTCTCTCTATAACAATCTTACTTTCTACTCAAGAAATTGGGATGCAAAACCCATATATAGTTATAGATACTTCAAATAATCATCTGGGTGCTGTAGGCAGATGACAAAGAATTAGATGGCATCATCCCAACACTGAAGAAGGGGTTTTAAATCCAGTTGAGAAATTTAGTCTAACACATACACACACGCAAATAAGATGACAATATAAAATAACAGGCTGTAAGAAAGTGGTAAATATAAGAACTAATGTAGGAGTTCTAGAAAAAGTGAGCTTGATAACTGTTGGTTTACACTTGGAAGGAACTCAACGGAAAGGTATAAATTGGGTAAGATCTAAATAAGCAGAAGAGAGGGCATCCTGTGTGAAGTGTGTGGTAGTGGTGCAAGGAGCAAAGCCCTGGAGGTAAATTGTTCAGGGGACATTAAAGAGAATTGTGCACTGAAAAATCAAGTAAAATAAGGGTCCCATGGTACAATGAGCCAGATTATGAAGTTTTTAAGTCTGACTAGAATTGGGCTTGGAAGAATAAAAAATAAATTCCAAGAATATTTTCGTGAAGAAAATGACTTGCTAAAAGGAGTGTTAACTAACCATTAGCCTGGCAGGATGAATTAAGGATTTGGGGCACAAGTGAAAGCTGACTGGGTGGTTCCTGGAATGAGTGGATGGGTGGTGATGAGAGCTCAGATTGTAGAATAAAGGAAGAATTATAGGAGTGGGTTTTCAAAGGAAAATTCACCAGGACTTGATAACCACTTAACTATAAGAAATGGAGGGGAAAGAATCAGATTTCTCTGTGAAATGGTCAGAAGTTAATAATTTTTCCACCAAGGACAAACAGGTTGTTCCTCACAATTGGTGAGTAATATTGCCCCTCCCAAAAAGGAGATTTAAAAAGGGTCTCCCAAACAGGATTTGACTTTGCTGGTTTTAGCAGAGACATAGAGGACGAAAGGAAGAAAGACTTAGCACCAAACCAGAAAGGGAGACCAAGTCTTTGTTAAGAAACCGTTCCAAGGGGGAAAAAAAAAAAAGACAAGAAAGTTAAATTTCTTACTCTGCGTCTCCACAATGAGTTTCACTCTGAGTCTCTCCAAAGAGTTAAAGTTTCAAAATCACTGAGTGGCACCTCAAATCAGAGTTCATTGAAGATTAAAAGTTGGATTCGCGTGAATAGTGTTTTTTTTAATTGGTTTCTCATCTCAGGAATTTCTATTCCACAAATTCCTCTCCAAGTTCTTTCAATTGTTACAAACCTGTTATCTGTAGATTAAGAACTTACTTTCTTAAATTCATCAGGCCCATTTGGGGTCTGGGTACGCCCAGTAAGCCAGATTCAAAATAAGTGGCAGGTCCCTCTCCAAGAACAGGCGCTTGAAATAACACACAGCCAACTCCCCAGCCCTTTCCATAGTGCCCAGAGCTCAGCCCCACCTCCTCCAGCGAAACGGAAAAGGCGCCTGCGCAAACTCGGCGTCTATTCTTCTAGCCACGAACTCCCCCCTCCCCCCAAGTTCTTAATGCGCAAGCGCAGCATTCAGTGCGTTTGAGTAGGGCTGTGAGAAATCTGCTGTCCAGTGAAATCTAGAAGTGGTAGAATTCAGCCCCCTCCCCTCCTCCTTTCTTGGGAGGCAGAGGTGCCACTTCCTCCTACTCCGAAGCCAGAAGTGCATCCCAAACGTCGCCCTCTCTAGGAGCAAGGTCCTTTGCTCTCTAGCAATGCCCATTGTATCCCTATCCTCAGCTGTGTTTTAACCTCGTGCTGCCGCCAGCCTTGGCTCGGATATTAGAGGCAGTTGGCTCCCCAAAACCGCAGCTGTTTGTTGGCAGCCCCTTTAGGCCTCTGAACCTATAAGCTCCCCACTGGGCAGAGCATTAGCTCCGCGTCTTGCTCATCCTCTGCCCTTCACACCCACCCAGGCTGGGTCCTTACCTCGGGGCGTGGTGCGGTTACGGGAAGGATCGGAGGATCCCAAATCAGGCCAGTGCTGGGGCAGCAGATTCAGCAAGATTTTTCCTGGGTCTCACTGTCTCCTCAGACAATGAAATCAGCGTGTCCGATCATCAATTCTCATCATGATTGTGACGTCACAAAAGACAGCGACCAATGGGAGCCCGAGATCAGCTCCGGACAGTCCCTGGCCTCAGCCCAGAACCCAAGAGTGGGGAGGGGGGGAGGAAAGATAGCTGCCTACAGTGGAGCTGCCTCCTCCCCGCACATATCAGCTGTGTCCAAGGCCGGGCCTCTCTGTGCCTCTCCCTTCATGAATAGCTGCGGACATTCAGCATCCCAGTGACTATAGTAGTTACATGGCACCATTTGAGCAGGTGCTGCCTAGTCTTCCAACTTGAGATTCGCTTTCTGCAGAATTGTTGCATGCCAAAATCAAATGATCACAAACAGAAATATAGTCTTTTGTGGTCAGTGTTAAATTGACATGTATATACTCAATGTTACTAAAATCAAGAAGGTCTCCATCAAGCCCTTGGAATTTATCAATAAGAGCAAGTGTACAGTTTTATGTGACCAGCTGACTCTGCGACTAAAACAAGAAATTAAAAGTACGAGTTCTATTCACCTAACCTCAACCCCTATTCTGCCAGAAGTTACTTGTGCGATCACCATTGCACCATTGCAAGGGTTGCAAGGGGGAAAAAGAAAATCAAGTCATATGTTACATCAGTTAACACGCACTTGATACATTCCCCAAATTTGCTGGGTGCCATGAGAGATATAAAATTTATTGGTCCTGTGCTATTATAGAACTTATCACTCAGAAGACAAGATTAGCACACATTAAACATTCACAACAATAAAATTAAGTAGATTATTAGGTGCTCAATCATCAACTACAGACAAGAGATACATCGTTTAATGACTGGAAATGCCAGTGAGATGATAACAGTTAGGGAATCATTTTATTTTGTAATTGAAACTTGAGATGGTTCTTGAACAGTGGATGAGAGAGGACTGAAAGCACTGTCTTAAAGGGGAAGAGAATAGGTAAAAGTAGGAAAGCATAGTTATATATGATACAAGGAAATCCATGATAAACTCAGCCTAGCAAATAGAAAGCATATGAAAACTAGTGGGGAAATAGGATAGACTGATAATAAGAATCTTTGAGAGTAGGCAGAGAACTTTGATTTTATTAAAAGCCACTAAATATGCTAGGCCAGTGTACCTAAACCCTCTACAATGATCTACAAAGCAGCTTGAGTGATTAAAAAAAAAGGAAAGTCAAATCATGCCCAGATCCAGACTGTCCAATGGCTTACATTCACATATACTTTATTTAAAATGCAAATTTCTTACCATAGTCTCAAGGTCGTAAATAATCTGGCCTTTGCCATCTTTATGTCCTCATCTCCTGCCACTCTGCCATTAACTCACTTTCAGATCACATGGGTCTTCTCTCCATTTCTCAAACAAATTAATCTCATGACCTCATCAGGACCGGTACACAGTTGTTCAGTTTGATCTTTGTGTGACTTTATTTCTTCATTTGATTCACATTTCTACTCAAATGTAACTTTTTAAAAAAAGTAACCTCTTCAAAATTTTAAAGAAGTTACACTGTAACCCTATTCTAAATTGTGATCTTCTCAACACTTCATCTATCTCCATTTCCTTTCCTGTTTTATTTTTCATTGCACTTACTACTATCTAATATACTCTATATTTTTAGTTATTGCAAATATAAGCTCCATAAGGGCAGGATATTTTTTCTGTCTTATTTATTTTTATATCCCTGGCATCTAGAAGAGTCCTGGATATAAGGTAGACAAATCAGTATTTGTTGAATGAATAACTAAAAGCAAATTTTTCAAGTGATTAATTATTCATCAATTTACAGTTTGAATCAGATTGGGGATAGGCTGGAAAATAGAAAGATCAGTTAAACAGTTACAGTGGCAATATAGCTTCTAGATGACTTGGGCCTAGATCAGGGTATCAAGAGTAGTAATAAAGAGAAATTATTAAATTTCAAAGAAGGGATGATTAAGATAAAAATGGAGGATTCAGAGATGGCTTACCTATGATACAATAACACATTCATTAAGTACTTACTGCACAGCTTTTTAAAATTATTTTTTAAGTAAGCTCCACACCCAGCATAGACCCCAATGCAGGGCCTGAACTCATGACCCTGAGATCAAGATCTGAACTGAAATCAAGAGTTGTAGGCTTAACTAGCTGAGCCAAGCAGGCACCCCAGTATCTACTGCATATCCTGAACTAAAGTGATTTGAGAGAAAAAGAAAGGCAGGATCCCTATCGTTAAAGAATTTATAGTCTGACTAACAAGAGAAGACAAATAAGAAACTAGAGTACAAAAAAGGTAATTAAATTAATCTAGTTGCCCATTCTTCTTTTCCCTTCACAATCTATATCCAAGCCATCTATGAATCCCATAGTTTGTACCTTTAAAAAAGTATATCCAAAATCTAAGCATTCCTTGCTTCTTCATTACTACTATAACTGTCAAAGTCACTATCATTTCTAGCTTGAGCCACTGCAAAATCATTTTACATGGTTTATTATTGTCTACTACTGTATTCTTTAATACTTTCTCTTAACAGCTGTCAAAATATTCTTTATAAAGTTGAATAGAATCATATTACTCCCCAGCTTAAAGCCCTCCATGTACTTCCCAACACATTAACAATAAAATCCAAAATCCTTGTTATGGTTTATTTCCTACCACTTCTTTCTGCCCTGGTTCACTAGGCTACACTGGCTTTTTTTTTTTTTTCTTTCCTCTCCTTCTCTCTTTCTTTTTGGAAATCCTGTTCCTTCTTTGGAGACTTTGCTCTTGCTATGCCTTCTTAGAAAACTCTTCTCCCAGATCTTTCCATAGTATACTACTTCACTCAGGTGGCCAAAATTTACCTCCTCAGCTATGTTTTTATGGATCAATGTATCTAAAATAGCATCCCCAAATCACACTAAATCCTTTATCCTCTTGCTGTGCATTATTCTTCTTATATCACTGTGGGAAATCACATAATTTGCTTATTTATTTTGTCTCTTCCTAGGTTAGGATTTTATCTCTCTTATTTACTGCTTTATGCCCACCTAGTATGAAACTTTGTTGAATGAATGAATGTAGAAAAGCACAGATTGTGTAGTGTAAGCTAGAGTAATTGGTATTCAGAAGTCTGAGATGTTGCTTATACCATGTCATAGTTATCCATCCCTGTTTTGCACACAATGTATCAATTAAAGCCATGTATATTGAATTTGTGGGTGAAAACAATATGAGAGGAATAATTAAAGCATGGATATCAACTAAGATTTCAAAAGTCTCAAAAGACTCAAAATTCAAATGCAGCAAGATCAAATTTGAGAGGATTGTACAGTTAAGCCTTACTTATAGGTTTACAAAAATCAACTGCACAAGTACAGGATGGGCAATAAACACTTAAGGTTGGAAAATTTTATTTACAAAATTTGTAAATTCAGTATGAACTAGTATACCATAGCTGTTAAGAAAGATAATTGAGGGACACCTGGGTGGCTCAGTCAGTTAAGCATCTGCCTTTGGCTCAGGTCATGATCTCAGTGTCCTGGGATCAAGCCCCACCTCAGGTTCCCTGCTCAGTGGGGAGCCAGTTTCTCACTCTCCATCTACCGCTCATCCCTGCTGTGCTCCCTTGCTCCCTCTCTCTCTGTCAAATGAATAAATAAAATCTTTTTAAATAAAGGAAAGAAAGATAATCGAGACTTAAACTACATTAAGAAGAAGTTGGCATCAGGGCGCCTGCGTGGCTCAGTCGTTAAGTGTCTGCTTTCAGCTCAGGTCATGGTCCCAGGGTCCTGATAGAGCCCCACATTGGGCTCCCTGCTCAGGGGCGGAAAGCCTGCTTCTCCCTCTCCCACTCCCGCTGTTTCTGTTCCTTTTTTCGTTATCTCTCTCTCTGTGTCAAATAAATAAATAAAATCTTTTAAAGAGAAAAGAAAAGAAAAAGTTAGCATTTAGGGGATGCCTGGATGGCTCAGTCAGTTAAGTGTCTGCCTTCAGCTTGGATCATGATCCCAGCGTCCTGGAATCAAGTCCCACATTGGGCTTTCTGCCTGGTGGGGGGGGGGCTGCTTCTCCTCTGACTGCTTCTCCCTCGGCCTCTGCTTGTTGCTCCCCATGCTTGTGCCCTATCTCTGACAAATAAATAAGTAAAATCTTTTTAAAAAGAGAAAAAGTTAGCATCTAAAGCAAGAAAGTTAAGAGTCCTACAATTCTAGACCCTGATCAAAACAAAATCTGCTTTGTTCAGTTGATTGTCTCTCATTTTTTAAAAAAAGAACAATCATAAATGAACACTATATCAAAGATAATTTATTATCTAACTGAACATAATAAAAAAATCATAAATGGGGGCACCTGGGTGGCTTAGTCAGTTAAGTGTCTGACTCTAGATTTCAGTTCAGGTCATGATCTTGGAGTCCTGAGATTGGGGCCCGCATTGGGCTCCACACTCAACATAAGTCTGCTTGAGATTCTCTCCCCCTCTGCACCTCCCCCCCCACTTGCACTCTAAGTAAACAAAAGAAAGAAAGAATGAATGAGTGAATAAATAAATAAATAAAATCTTTAAAAATTTTAATAAATGCCTGCGTCTAGAGAAGAGAGACCAGGAGTGATGAAGCATCTTAAAAATATATGATATGAGGCAAGGCTCCAAGAAGTGAAGGTGGTTAATTTAAATCAGGGAAGATCTGGAGAAAATACAGCTACCTTCAAATATTTGTAAGACTACCAAGACAAATTAGGAGAGACTTATTGTGTGGTTCTCAAAAAGGCAAAACCAAAGCCAAAAATGAGAACTGACAGGGAGACTAATTTCAGCTTAACATTCAAGTGTTCAAAAATAACAAGAGCTGCTTTGTAAAATCAAAAAGGCTTAGGAATGTTCAAGTAAAATGACCACCAATCAGGAACAAAGTCTTATCCATGTTGAGTGACTGCTAAAATCCATTCCAACATGGACTTTACTAATCTTTGGATTGTGTCAGATAAGAATTAGTCCAGAATATGCCTTGAAAGTAAAAGAGGGTTTGGTCTTTTAGAATTTGTTTTGGTGGAGCTGAATGGGAGGGATGTTCTAGGTTGGGGAGCCAGTAATAAAAGACAAAAAATTTACTGTTCTCAGATTGTTCAGTAGGTAGAATCCAAATAAAACATTTTTGCAGTCCATTTTTGGTCAGTGTTGGGCTGCATACACCAAAGAAAGTGCTTTTAACTGTTATTTTTCCTATTTAAACTCTCCCCATTAATAAGAAATTCATTTCCAGTTCATCTTAACCAAGACACCACTTATTAAATTATGTGAATCCTGCCTATATAAGCTCAGAACACAGCTATTAACAATATGGCTTGCTGATTAAAAGAGGTTTTCAAAAATTAGCTTCTAAGCTACTGAAAGATAGGTTGATTTCCCTGGTAGAGCTGATCTTCACTAATTAGAGGTTTAATGCTTTGTTTGTTGGTTATTGAGTCTCTTCTTTTTCACTTTTTTGCTGTCCAACCTTTAGACATTTTGAAGCCTACTAATACCTCCAATCACGTTTGTACACCAAAAATTAATTAGAAAGTTGAAATTAGATGTTGTTATTTCAATTGCTCATGGTACAAAGTAAAATATTTTTTAAACTTTTTATTGTGTTATGTTAGTCATCATAAAATACATCATTAGTTTTTGATGCAGTGTTCCAAGATTCATTGTTTATGTACAACACAAACATTAGAAGGAAAGTAAAACAATTTTAAAATGAAAATGCAATGTTAAATTTATACATTTCCAATAGATTTCAATTATTCATGATAGTTGTGTTCCTAATATTCTGGTTATTTAAAGAGATACCAGTTGAAGAAACTTCCCTCGGTTTACTGTGGGCCAGGTTAGAGTAAAATCAAGAAGAATAATATACTATGGCACAAACCTCTGGTGGAAACCTCCTCAGAATCATTAGCATATCTTCCTCTGCTCTAATGATAGTTTTTTAAAGTTTTTATTTAAATTCCAGTTAGTTAACATACAGTGTAAAATTAGTTTCAGGTGTAAAACTTAGTGATTCAACACTTACATACGATACCCTGTGCTCAGCATAAATGCCCTCCTTAATCCCCATCATATAATTAACCCATCCTCCACCCACCCACCCTCTGGTAACCATCAGTTTGTTCTCTACAGTTAAGATTCTACTTCTTGGTTTGCCTCTCTTTTTTTCTCCCCCTATGATCATTTCCTTTATTTCTTAAATTCCACATGTGAGTGAAATCATATGTTATTTGTCTTTCTGTGATTGACTTATTTTGCTTAGCATAATACTCTCTAACTCCATCCATGTTATTCCAAATGGCAAGATTTCATTCTTTTTTATGGCTGAGTAATATTCCATTGTGTATATATACCACACCTTCTTTACCCATTCATCAGTGAATGGATATTTGGGCTTTTTCCATAATTTGGCTTTTATTGATAACATTGTTATAAACATCAGCATGCATGTATCCCTTTGAATTTGTGTTTTTGTATTCTTTGGATAAATACTTAGTAGTAATTCTGTAAATAACCTCTGCAGAATACTATATTTCTACTATATTTCTACTTTGAATTTTAGTTATTAATGGACTTCATTTTATAGAAAATATATTTAATGAAACTTGTTCACCTAGTAAATTTCAAAAATGAAACTGATTTTGAAGTTGCACTGTGATTTTTGAGATGCAAAGCATTACTAATATTCCTGTTTGTTTCTACTTAAACCAAGCTTGTTTTTCCTGGACCAAAAGTATCATCATCTGGAAATTTGTTAGAAATGTAAATCTGAGGGCTCCACTCACAGATTCAGAAACTCTGAGAGTAAGTTTCTGCAACCACAGTTTTAGCAAGCTCTCCAGGGAATTTTTGTGTATGATAAAGATTGAGATCCAATGTATTAAGGTGTAAGTATGACAGGGAGTGTTAGAGGTAATTTCATTCCACAAACTTTTATTTAACTCCTTGTGTGCAGTCCTATGTGACTTACTAAAACGTGATTTTTGTCCTCAAAATATTTACAATCTGATACAACAGACAAAGACTTAAAGAGAAAATGCAAAATAGTGAAATAGTGATGGAATGGGGCAGGGATTATGAGTGGATCCAGGAAAACTAAAGCTATGAGTATGAGTGATTATTTTTTGTATAATGGAGTTCTATTTCTCATATATCAAAAGCTATATTCCTCATATAGCTCCAGATATTTTTCCCTTTAGTCATGCTATTGATGCCAGGATAAAACAAAAGACCAGAGTCTCAGTTATTCTAACTTGGCATTTGTGCAATGACAAACTGCTAAAAAAAATAAATAAATAAACATTTTGTAAACATCCAGGAAAAAGTCTAATTATAAATATCTCTCTTGAGTGCAACAAAATCAATTCTTGTTTTTCTAATTCCATATTGAAATATATTTGTAAAATTTTTCCAGATATTTAGGGGGCCTACATATTTACATTGATTAACTTCTGGAAGCAGCTTGAGCCCTATTTATACATAAAAAAAGAGACTTCTAGGTCATTAAGCTGTCTTTTCTTTACATTTTAAAGTTGTTCTCAGCTACTCAGGGGGTTTAGGGATAACTTCTGCTAATATTACACAGTCATGGATTCTTTCTCTAGAAACACACCCATATACATTTCCTGTAGATCATCTATGAATTTGCTGGAATGAGTATACTCTAGGAAATAACTCTTTTGTTATATTTTCAACATGATCCAAAAAATTATCTGTTTGGTCATAAGAATACTAGTAGTAGTCCAGAGAAAGTGTCTGGAAATAGATTAGTTAGTTATTTAGCACTATGAAGTATGGGCCATTCCAGAATGCTTTAAAACAGTATCCTCTGCAAGTTTTCACTACCAATCCACACATATATATTAACCAGACATCAATACTTTGATTTGAAACCCCATTTATCTTTAGAGTAACTAAAAAGATCTGAGGTTTTGAAAGGATTAGTAGTCCTCAGGTCAAATCAAAGGAGATACCTTAAAGAATATCTTTGCCCAAGTAAGCAAAATGTATCTGAAGAAGCACCCAGATACATTCTTTGTATCTGTGTTATCAAATAGCATAGTAAAAAAGCTTAATTATTCTAAACCAGTATTTAGGTTATAGGAAGGATGGGGGAGGAAAGGCAAAGAAGAGTTCTTAAAATTTCTGAGTCATTTGACAAATTTTTGAAAAACCACCAAGAGGACTGAAATGGTTATTTTCAAGGTAAATTTAATGAGGAAAATCTATCTCATTTTTAACATCATTTTGCCATCACTTTTTATGAATGAGGGAAGTAAAGTAAAAGGAAGCAAAGTGAATTACCTAACATCAATGTATCAGTAATTTATTAAATGATAAAAAGAAAAAAATTTATTAAATGGCATACTTTTGATCAAATAAGAGTTCTTGATTATTTGAAAGTTACTATTAACAATTGTGTCATTTTAAGGCCTAGATAATGGATGCAAATGGAAAAGCTAAGGTTTGGCAAGGCAAATTAATGGATTCAGGATCTGCAGTCAAATGCTCTACCCCTGAGATATACCCCCAAGGATTCAGGATCTGGACCTACGTCAAGGTAGAACCGATGATCTGAAAATGTCAATGTGAATAGAAAAAAGTAGGTGCGTATAGAATGTCCACCAATCAGAAACAGACAGTGAAGCCAAAATTATACATAGTCAGGGAAAATATAAAAAGACATGTAGCAGGGTGCCAGGTGGCTCAGTCAGTTAAATTTCCAATTCTTGATTTCAGCTCAGATCACACTCTCAGAGTCATGAGATTGAGCCTTGAGTTGGCTCTGCACACTGGGTGTGGTTCCAGCATAGGAATCTCTCTCTTGCTCTCCCTTTGCCCCTCTCCCCACAAAAAAAGACATGTAGCAAAAGTCACAGAAGGCAAGACTCTGAACTCAGAGATGAAAGACTGGGTTACAGAAATCAAGAACTCAGTTAAAGAGAATAAGCATCATAAAGAAATCAGAGTACTAGGAAAACAGCATTAGGGTCTACGTTGGCAGGCAAAAGATCGAGCAGATTCAAATACAAAAGTCAAGATAAAAAGAAAGCAGCCAAAGACCCAACAAGATAAATTCAGGCCAGGCCAGTTTGATTTATTTAACAATCAAAATAGTGAGTGGTCAGGGGTCAACGCAAATCAAGAAACAGCAGTCATAGAAGCATAAAGCACCAAGGATGTGTAGGTAAAAGTACACATATATTTAACCATATTTCTTTTTTTTAAATTTTTTAAAGCTTTTTATTTAAATTACACTTAGTGAAGGGAGGAGGGAAGACAGTGGAAGAACAGGGAACTATCCATTCATCTGGTTCCTTGAAATCAGCTAGATATCTATCAAATCATCCTGAACACCCGTGAATTCAACTTGAGATCTAAGAAAAGAATTGCTGCAATTTTACAAATAGAAAAGCAAGTACTTTTTGTACCTTTTTGCAAGGTACAGAGAAGTGAATCTGAGGGGATATAGCAGAAAATAAACCTTGGGGGGAAGGAGCTTCCATAAGAGAGCTACCAGAAAGTGCTATAGCAGCAGAGCACAAAATCAGAACTTTTAGAACTCCGCTCTGGTGAGGGACTTCTTTGCCTGAAAGGTGCTCAGGTGGTAAACCTGGCAGAATCTTAGATGGGACAATAAGGTCTCAGGTTCCCAGGGGGTCACAGAAAGAATAAGAGTGCCTGAATGCAGTAGAGTTCCCATGCATTGGATCAAGGAAGCCAGCTACAATCAGTGAGCCCAAGAGTGGTCTCTCAGTTTGGTACTGCCATATATCATGAACCACAGCATGGAAGGATCAGGCAACTACTCCTGGGGCAAGGACACAGCAAGTGGCAGAACCCTAGCGAGACCCCCTCCTCTTTCCCCCAGGGGGATCAGTGAGGGTGAAAACCAAAGGAGTCTGCAGAGTTTGGCACACACAAATGTGATTGACTGATTTTTCCCTCAGGGTGCACTGAAGAGTGGAGGACTCCATTATGCAGCTCTGGGGCTGGAGATGGGACGCGACCATTTTTTATTTATTTATTTTTCATCTTCTAAAGTGGTATGGAAAGACTTCAGGAAACAAAAACCACATAGAACCCAAGAAGCTTACATTGAGCCTGGCTCCCTGGCAAAGGGTGGTGCAACCTCACCTAGGCAAAGACACCCAAGAATCAGGGCAACAGGCCCCTCCCCCAGAAGACCAGCAGGAACATCAGGCTAATACTAAATTTATGGATCACACAAAATTGAAAAACTATGCTAGGGGAAAATTATACATAAAATTCCAGGTTTTTTCTTCATGAATTTTTAGTCTTTTAGTCTACAGGTTTCTTTAAAGGTTTCTTTAAACTCTCTTTTCTTTTTTTTTTTTTTTACCTTTCAACTAGTTTCTTATTTTATTAGCTCTAAGTCTTTTTTTAATTTACATTTTTACATTTACATAATATAGATATATTCTTCATTTTTGGCTTCCTTTCATTATATTCAATTTGATTTTTGTATATATGTAAGGTTTTTTTCCTCTACGATTTTGGAAACTAGTGTCTTCTAAGAAACAGACCAAAATACACCCAGGACAAAGTGGGTCACCCAGTTTTGTCCACCTGTTAGATTATAATCTTTCCCCCCTTTTTTTCCTTCTTTTTTGCTTTCTGATCTCTTTGTATTTATCTAGTATATATTGTTCTGGTGTCACAATTGATATTTTTGATTTTGTTCTCTTGTTCATCTATTCTCTGGACAAAATGACTAGAAAGAGAAATTCACAGCAAAAGGAAGAACCAGAGATAATACTGCCAAAGACTTAATCAATATGCATATACGTAACATGCTAGAGCTAGAATTCAGAGTAATGATTATAAAGATACTAGGTGGGCTTAAAAAGCCATAAAAGATACTAAAGAATCCCTTAGTGTAGAAATAAAAGAACTAAAATCTAATCAGGCTGAAATTAAAAACGCTTTAACTGAGATACAGTCTAAAATGGATACTCATAAAAATAGAGTAAATAAGGCAGAAGAAAAAATTAGTGACACGGAAGAAAAAATGATGAAAAAGAAGGAATCTGAGGAAAAGAGAAAAAAAACAACTATTGGATCATTAGGGAGACTTCAAGAAATCAGTGATACCATAAAGTGAAACAATATTAAAATTAATCAGGATCCAGGGGAAGAAGAGAGAGAGGGACAGAACGTATATTTGACGAAGTCATAGCTGAGAACTTCCCTAATCTGGAAAAGGAAACAGAGGATCAAGTCCAGGAGGCACCCCCCCACAAAATCAATAAAAATAGATCAACATGCTGACAACTAACAGTGAAGCTTGGCAATCTCAGAAATAAAATGCTGAAAGTAGAATGAAACAAGAGCTCCTTAACCTACAAAGGTAGAAATATTAGACTTGCAGAACACCTATCCACAAAGACCTGGCAGGCCAGAACGGGCTGTCACGAAATATTCAGGGTACTAAATGAATAAAACATTCATCCAAGAATACTTTATCCAGGAAGGTTGACATTCAGAATAGAAGGAGAGATAAAGAGCTTCTAGGACAAACAGAAATGAAAAGAATTTATCATCACTAAACCAGGACTGAAAGAAATATCAAAAGTGATCCTGTAAGCAAAGAGAGAGTCTGCATGTTACATATACCAGAAAGGAACAGGGAAAATCTACAGAAACAGGAATTTTACAGGTAATACAATGGCACAAAATTCATATCTTTCAATAGTTACTCTGAATATAAATGGACTTACCTGCTCCAATCAGACACATGGTAACAGATTGAATAAAAAAGCAAGAACTATTGACATCCTGTCTAGAAGAGACTCATTTTAGACCTAAAGGCACCTTCAGATTGAAAGTGAGGGGATGGAGAACCATTTATCATGCTAATGAACATCAAAAGAAAGAGGGAGTAGCAATCTTCATATCAGACAAACCAGATTTTAAACCAAAGAATGTAGTAAAGGATGAAGAGAAACACTACATAATATTTAAAGAGACTATCCAAGAAGAAGATCTAACAATTATAAATATTTATGCTCCTAACATGGTGCAGCCAATTATAAAAACCAATTAATAACAAAATTAAAGAAACACATTGATAATAATGAAATAATATTAGAGAACTTTAACACCCCACTCACAGTAATAGACAGATCATCTAAGCAGAATATCAACATGGAAACACGGGCTTTGTATGACACACTGAACCAGATGGATTTCACAGATATGTACAGAGTATTCCATCCCAAACAAAAGAATACACATTCTTCTTGATTGTACATGGAAGATTCTCCAAAATAGATTACATACTGGGTCACAAATCAGGCTTCAAACCAGAAAGATTGGGATTAAGACCCAATCTTTGTTTTTGGAAACAAAACACAATGAAAACACATGTTAAAAAACTTTAAGATGCAGCAAAGGTAGACCTAAGAGAGAAGTATATAGCAATATAAGCCTTTCTCAAGAAACAAGAAAAGTTTCAAATACACAACCTAACCCTACACTTAAAGGAGCTGAAGAGATAACAGCTAATAAAGCCAATCCAAGCAAGAGATGAGAAATAATGAAGGTCAGAGCAGAAGTCAATGAAATAGAAACCAAAGGAACAATAGAACAGATCAATGAAACTAGGAGGTGATTTTTTGAACGAATTAATAAGATCGACAAACCCCTACTCAGAGTTATCAAAAAGACAAGAGAAAAGACCAATTTAATAAAATCATGAATGAAAGAGGTGAAACCATGCTAACATTGAGGAAATACAATTATAAAAACATACTATGAGCAACTATATGCCAAACAAGTTAGGTGATCTGGAAGAAATGGATGCATTCCTAGACACATATAAATTACCAAAACTGAACCAGGAAGACATAGAAAACTTGAATATACCCATAACTATTAAGAAAATTGAAGTAGTAATCAAAAAATCTCCCAATAAACAAGAGTCCAGGGCTAGGTGGATTCCCAGGGGAATTCTATCAAACATTTAAAGAACTAATACCTATTCTTCTGAAGCTGTTTCAAAAAACAGAAATGGAAGGAAAACTTCCAAACTTATTCTATCAGGCCAGCATTATCTTGATCCCAAACCAGATAAAGACCCCACCAAAAAGAATTAAATACCAATATCCCTGATAAACATGTATGCCAAAATTCTCACCAAGATACTAGCCAATAAAATCCAACAATACATTAAAAGGATTATTCACCATGACCAAGTGGGATTTACTCCTGGGCTGCAAGTGTGGTTCAATATTTGCAAACAAATCAACGTGATACATCACACTAAGAAAAGAAAGGACAAGAATCATATGATCTTCTCAACTGATGCAGAAAAATCATTTGACAAAACACAGCATCCTTTCTTGATTTAAACTCTCAACAGTGTAGGGATAGAAGGAATATACCTCAATATCATAAAAGCTATATATGAAAAGCCCATAGCAATTATCATTCTCAATGGGGAAAAATTGAGACCTTTTACCCCTAAGGTCATGAACACAACAGGGATGCCCAATCTTGACACTGGTATTGAACATAATACAAGAAGTCCTAAGCTTAATCAGAAAACAAAAAGAAATAAAAAGCATTCGAAATGGCAAAGAAGAATTCAAACTCTCCCTCTTCACAGATGACATGATACTTTATGTAGAAAACCTGAAAGACCCTACCCCAACATTCCTAGAACTCATACAGGAATTTAGCAACATGCCAAGATATAAAATCAATTCACAGAAATCACTTGCATTTCAATACACTAACAATGTGACCAAAGAAAGAAATTAAGGAATCAATCCTATTTACAATTACACCAAACACCCTAAGATAACTAGGAATAAGTAACCACAGAGTTAAAGGATCTGTACTCTAAAAACTACAGAACACTTATGAAAGAAATTGAGGGAGACACCAAGAAATGGGAACGTATTCCATGCTTATGGATTGGAAGAATAAATTTTGTTAAAATGTCTATGTTACCCAGATCAATCAAAACATTCAAGGCAATCCCTATCAAAATACCATTGAAGGGGCAGCACCTGGGTGGCTCAGTCGTTAAGTGTCTGCCTTCGGCTCAGGTCATAATCCCAAGGTCCTGGGATTGAGCTCCACATTAGGCTTCTGCCCCTCCCCGCACTCATGTTCTCTTTCTCTCTTTCAGTAAATAAAATCTTTAAAAATTTTTTGAAAATCAAATCCTTTTTACCTTTAATAATCATGAGGAATCTTTACATGTTTATAAAGTGCATTGTACATTATATACATGGGGTGTGTACAGTCTTCAAGAAGAATAACCAAAGTTAATTGATAAGGCTGTATAAATCTTTCCATTGGTTTGTGAATTTCTTTAAATAATGGCATCATGTTCTTCAATGGTTCTATATGTAATGCCTCTTCTAGAATAAATGTTTTGCATCTGATGTAAAGAATCCACAAAACTCCCAGTGTTAATACAATACCACCAACAAAGCTGGTAATACCAAATTTTGATCCTGTATTTTCTTTAGAATTAATAGTTGCTGTGATTGTTACTGATGAAGAAACAGATGTCATGGAACTGTTGTGTGCTGTGGTCATTGTCGATGGCATCTGGGGAATGTTTTGTGAAACTGAGGGGGTAGAAGTCATATATATTGACATCTCCAGTGTTGTCATTTTAGATGTTGCTATGGGTGTCAAGATGGTGACGTCCCAGTCCTTGAGACTGAAGAAAATGGACTTTTTGACTCTTTCACAGTGTTGATGGCATATTCCTTTGTATGGCTAGAGATCACAAAGTGATATTCCCTTTTGGTTTAGCACTGTAGCTTCGTGGAAGCATCAAATTCTTTGTGTTTGGACATCCCTCCAGGCCTGCACTGCCCATGGCATGGCATCTGGGTCACCTCATGTGTAGACTTCCATTGTTCTGAGGGCAGGACACTGCAGCCTTGCACGTCACTGACCAAGCATGTCAATGGTGCCAGTTAAGGAAAAACTTTTTA
Source organism: Procyon lotor (assembly GCA_028646535.1). Taxonomy (NCBI): domain Eukaryota; kingdom Metazoa; phylum Chordata; class Mammalia; order Carnivora; family Procyonidae; genus Procyon; species Procyon lotor. The sequence continues at coordinate 47,753,953 of CM053612.1, forward strand.
TTTTCTTATTTTTTATTTTTAATTTTTTTTTAAGATTTTAATCATTTATTTGACAGAGAGAGAGCACACACAAGCAGGGGGAGCAGCAGCCAGAGGAAATGGAAGAAGCAGGCTCCCTGAGCAGGGTCCTTGATGTGAGACTTGATCCCAGGACTCTGGGATCATGACCTGAACTGAAGGCAGCCACTTAACCAACTGAGCCACCCAGGCACCCTGGGAGAAACTTTTTAAACAAAACATAAAATTTATGAGATGCTGTGAAAACACTGCTTAGGGGAAATTTTAACTCTAAATACACAGAGCAAAAATTAAAAAAAAAAAATCTTCATGAATGATTTTCATGAATGACCTAACTCTATATTTTCAAGGACTAGAAAATACCAACTTTGAGAAGATTAACAAAATGGACAATCTTTAGTTACATTGACTAACAAAAAGAAAAAAAGTGGAGACTCTCATTATTAAATCAGAACTTGAATTGAGGGCATTACTACTAATTTTACAGAAATAAAATGAGATTATCATGAATATTTATATACCCATAAATTGGATAATCTAGATGATATGGACAGATTCTTAGAAACAATATAAAAAAACTGATTCATGAAGAAATAAAAATTTGAATAGACCTACAACTGGTATGGAGGTTGAAGCAGTAATCAAAAGTCACCCAACAAAAAAAGGTTCAAGACCAAATGGCATAATTGGTGAAATCTAACAAATATTTAAGAATAGTTAGCAGCCCTTCTCAGTTTTTTCCAAAACCTTGAAGAGAGAATAGTCTCTAACTCATTCTATGAAGCCTGTGAACAAAGCCAAAAATATTACAAAAACAAACAAACAAACAAACTACACAACAATATCTCTTATGAATATTGATGTAAAATGCCTTAACAACATACTAGCCAACCAAATTAAGCAATATATTAAAATAATTATACATAATGATCACATTGATTAAACATAATATTGTCAGTTATAGTCAGAGCACTAAGGCAATAAAAGACATAAGAGGTATCCAAATTTGAAAGAAGCAAAATTATTTCTGTTGGTAGATAGCATGATATTATATGTAAAAAATCTTAAGGATTTCACAAAGAACTGTTAAAGTTAATAAACAATTCAATAAAGTTGCAGGATACAAAATCAACACAAAAAAATCTGTTGTATTTCTATACACCAACACTGAACAATCCATAAAAGAAATTAAAAATAATTCAATTAAAAAAAATAATTCAATTTATAATAACATTAAAAAGAATAAATTTCAAGAATATATTTAATCAAAAGACTTAAACATTGAAAATTATAAGACATTACTGAAATAAATAATATATAAATAAATGGAAAGAATCTCACTTTCATGGACTGGAACACTTAATATAGTTAAGGTGACTGTACTACCCAAAGCAATCTACAGATTCAATGCAATCTTCATCAAAATTCCAAAAGCATTTTTTTTGCAAGAATAGAAAATATGCATATGGAATCTCAACAAAACAAGTAGAGCCAAACAATCTTGAAAAAGAATAAAAAAGTCAGTGGCCTCATGTTTTTTATTTCAAAACCTACCACAAGGCTACAGTAATCAAAATGCTATGGTATTCACATAAAGACAGATACATAGACCAATAGAATAGAATAGATATCCCAAATAGAATCCTTTGTATACATGGTTAAATGATTATTGACAAATGTGCCAAGACCATTCTTAAAAACTAGAAATTTACATGCAAAAAATAAAGTTGGACTCTTATCTTACACCATGTACAAAAATTAACTCAAAGTGGATTGAAGATCTAAACATAAGAGCTATGCCACTTTTAAAAGAAAACATAGGGTAAATATTTATAACATTAGATTTAGTGAGGATTTCTTGAATATGACATCAAAAGCACAGGCAACAAAAAAATAGATCAATTGAACTCCATCAAAATTAAAAAATTTTGTACATCAAAGGACACTACCAAGAAAGTGAAAAGACAATCCACAGAATGGGAGAAAATATTTGGAAATCAAGTATCTGGTAAGTAATTAATTTCCAGAACATATAAAGAACTTCTACAACTCAACATCAACTACAACAGTAACAACAAATAAAGCTTAATTCAAAAAAATCGGCAGAAGACTTGAATAAAAATTTGGCCAATAAGCTAATGAAAATATGCTAAACATCACTAGCTATTAAGGAAATACAAATGAAATACCACAATGAGATACCACCTCACAACCATTGGTATGGCTATCATAAAAAAGGAGAAAAAGTGTTTGGGCAGATATGAAGAATTGCCAGTGAAAACATAAAATGGTGCGGCTGCTGTGAAAATAGGTATGGCAATTTTTCAAAAATTAAGCATAGGACTAGCATATCTTCCAGTAATTCCACTTTAAGACATATACCCAAAAGAATCGAAAGCATGGACCCAGACAAATCATTGCATAACAATGTTCACAGCAGCATTATTTATGATAGCCAAAAGTACAAATAAAAGCCAGTCCAAATGTCCATCAATGGATGAATGGGTAAACAAAATGTGATAAATATGTATTACATATATATAAAAATATATATACCATATATGTATAATATATATATGCATATACTTATATGTGTGTATACTTACAAATATTATTCAGCCTTGAAAAGGAAGGAAATTCTAACAGCATGGATGAATCTTGAGTCTATTATCCTAAGGGAAAAATATTATGTAATTCTTAGAATGGGCAAATTCATAAAGGCACAAAGTAAAATAGAGATTACCAGGGATTAGGAGTGAGGGAGAGTAGGCAATTATTTTTTAATAAGGATGACACAAGGGTGAGAGATTTCAATTGTATGAATAATGACTTTTCAGTTGAAGAGTCTAAACAAGGTTGTTATTACTATGGTTTGTTTATGTCTGAAGTATTTTATTATATAAAGAAATAAAAAATAAGTCATTGAAAAGGTGGTTTGTAAAGATGTGGGTTCTAATGTGACTAAGCTTCAGCTATTCAAACATAATTCTTCTGAAAGAAATCCCCAAAACTCCTCATAGCTAATTCAGTCATTAGAAGTAAAGCTAGAAGAAAAAAAAAAAAAGAAAAGAAAAAGAAACTAAAGCCAGAACCAGTTTCTGGATCCTGGAATGTCTCCAATAAATTTTCATGATAACTGATTTTCTATTTCCATAACAGTTTCATATAGAGCACCTGGACCATTAAGAATATGCTAAACCTGGTGATAGGTATATGTCATGAATCCCCATTTGAAGAAATCAAGAAATAAGCCATTTCCTTTAGAGCTCTAAATTCTTGGGACGTATAGGTACTTACTGTTCAGATTCTCCAGATCCTAAAGGTTTAATCACTTGCAACATCCAAATTCAAATATTTTGGCCAAAGAACTATTTTATCTTTTAAAAAAGCAATTAACATACCTTCGTTACTTTAAACTCTCCAGGGTCTTGAATCTTAATTTCTGGCTAAATTCTCCTGACCATTGACCTTTCAAACTGATCTGTAAACTGCTCAGATTCCAACATTATCAATAAGAGATGAAGCCTCAGGGCCATTTCTCTCCTTTAACACTACCATCAAGAAAAAATCAGATCTAAAAATTTCCCCTGTTTATAATTAACAACTTGCCAAATAAAAAATGTTTTAGGAGCCTAATTCTTTTTCTATTTTTATGGTAAGAACACTTAACAGGAAATTTACATTCAGATGTAGAAGTGCACAAAACAGTATTATTTATTATAAGCACAATGTTGTACAACACATCTCTATAATCTACTCACTTTGTAAAACTGAACCTTTATATCTGGTGAATTGCAACTCTTCATTTTCCCTTCCTCTCAACCCTTGGCAGCCACAATTTTGTCTGTTTCTATAAGTTTGACCATTTTAGATACCTTACGTAGTGGAATCATGCAGTATCTGTCCTGTGGACTGGCTTGTTTCATTTAGCATAATGCCCACCACATTCATCCATGTTGTCATCTGTGACAGGATTTCTTTCTTTAAAAAAAGGATTTTATTTATTTGTTTGAGAGAGAGAGAGAATGAGTATTGGGAGGGCCAGAGGGAGAGAGAAAGAAAGAAGCAGACTCCATGTTGAGCAGGAAACTTGACATGGGGCTCAATCTCAGGACTCAGAGATCATGACCTAAGCCAAAGGAATATGCTTAACCAACTGAGCAACCCAGGGACTCCAGGATTACCTTCTTTTCAATAACGTTTGTATGTATACAACACATTTCCTTTATCCATTCATCCTTTGATGGAGTTTAAATTGTTTCCATATTTTAGCTACTGTGTATAATGCTGCAGTGAACATGGAAGTATAGATATCTCTTTGAGATCCTGATATCAGTACTTTAGGATTATATATATGTATATATATATAATGTGTGTATTATATGTATATATATATATGTGTGTGTATATATATTATATATATATTCATATACACACACTTATATGTATATATGTACATATATGAGAGAGAGATACAGATATAGATATAGATGATGATATAGATATAGATATAGATATAGATATAGATAGATATATTCAGATGTGGGATTGCTGAATCATATGTGGAAAAACTGGATATCCACATGTAATAGAATTAAATTGGACCCTTATCTCACACCATACACAAAATCAACTCAAATGGGTTAAAGAATTAAACTAAGACTTGAGGGGCACTTGGGTGGCTCAGTGGGTTAAGCCTCTGCCTTTGCCTCAGGTCATGATCTCAGGGTCCTGAGATCGAGCCCCACATTGGGCTCTCTGCTCAGCAGGGAGCCTGCTTCCCCCTCTCTCTCTTCCTGCCTCTCTGCCTACTTGTGATCTCTCTCTCTCTGTGGCAAATAAATAAAAATAAAATTTAAAAAAAAAAAACTAAGACTTGAAGTTGTAAAAGTAACAAAAGTTGTAAAAGTCCCAAAAGAAACAATATAGGGGATGCTTTTTGGCATTTGCCTAGGTAATGATTTCTTGGATATAACACTAAAAGCACAAGCAACCAAAGCAAAAATAAACAAATGGACTAAATCAAACTGAAAAAAAAAACTTGCACATCTAAGGAGATAATCAGCAGAGGAAAAAGGCAACCTATGGAATGGGAGAAAACGTTTATGTACCATATATCTGATAAGGCGTTAACATCCAAAATATATAAGTAACTCATACAATTAATTTTAAAAAAGAAATAACCTGGTTAAAAATGAGCAAAGGATTTGAAAAGAGACTTCTATAGAGAAGATATGCAAATAGCTAACAAGTAAATAAAAAGATGCTCAATATCATTAATGAGATATCACCTCACACCTGTTAGGATGGCTATTACCAAAAAACAAAAGATAGCAAGCATGTGGAAAAATTGGAGCCCTTGCACACTATTGGTGGAAATGTAAAATGGTTTAGCTATCATGGAAAACAGTATGGAGGTTCTTTAAAAAATAAAAATAAAATTGCTATCTGATATAGCAAAAGTACCTAAGTCTTTAAATGCTTTCAATATACAATATACTTTTTTATTTTCAGTGTTCCAAGATTCATTGTTTATGCAGCACACCCAGTGCTCCATGCAATATGTGCCCTCCTTAATACCCACCACCAAGTTGACTCTTGATTTCAGCTCAAGTCATGATCTCATGGTCATGAGACCAAGCCCTGCGTCTGACTCTGTGCTCAGCATGGAGTCTACTTGAGATTCTCTCTCTCCTTCTCCCTCCACCCCTCCTCCTGCTCTGTCTCTCTCTTTCTCAAAAAAATAATAAATAAATATTTTTATAAAATTGAATGTATAAAGGTATCAAGCAGTGAAGATAGAAAAACTGAGTATAACATTGTTTGAAAGGTTTAACAGAAATAGAAGTTTGATTGTTTCTTGAATTCTGTTCCAGAGAGAACTAAAAGGCTTTCTTTCTATCCTGGACTGAAAGCTACATGAGCACAGTCACCATTTAGAAAGTGTTTACCATTATTTTCCCTAGTACCTTGTACATTGTTTAGCATATAGTAACCATTTAACAAATATTTGTTGAATAAAGAATCAATATTTCTCTGATGCTGACTGTTCATTCATTATTCATTACATAGAGTTATTCAAAAATTCTTTCAAAAGAAAGCCTATGCAAAAAGGCTTTCAAAAACCCAATAACTTCAGCTTCATACCGATGTTCCAATGGGGCTCAGACCATTGTGTTCCATCACGTGATTTTTCAGGGTCCCCAAACCTGCTAAGTTATTAGAATCATGTCCGTTTTAACAATTTCTTATGGAGATCTAAAACAAATGTCATTCCAATATGATAACACATGTATGGATCTAATGAACAAGTTTTGAATTTGGACTCCAGCTTTCCATAAACTAACTGTCTTCCTTTAAGTAAGCCACATCAACAAAGCACATCTCACTGATAAAACAAGGGGGTTAAGCTAGAATATCTTTAACTATCTTTTCAGCACAATGTTTAAATCGTGAGAAAGTGACATGTTGTAAATACAAATAATTTTAAATATTTCTGCTGAGAGGCGCCTGGGTGGTTCAGTGGGTTAAGCCTCTGCTTTCAGCTCAGATCATGATCTCAGGGTCCTGGGATCGAACCCCTCATTTGGCTCTCTGCTCAGCAGGGAGCCTGCTTCCCCCTCTCTCTCTGCCTGCCTCTCTGCTTACTTCTGATCTCTCTCTGTCAAATAAATAAATAAAATCTTAAAAAAAAATAAATATTTCTGCTGAATACCAATGATGATAATAGTAGTGACAGTAATTGATGTTTACACAGTTCCTACTATATGCTAAATGTTTCATATGAATTATTTTAAAGAGTTTTACAATTTTTTTCATTTAAATATTTTTACTTTGATTCAAAATTAAGGACTTTAAAAATAGTATAATTCCTTTCTGATTAACACATGTTATTTTAGAAAATTTACAAAATAAAAATATCAAAGTAAAAAATTGATAAATTTTGATGCATATCATTCAAGTATATGTATATGTGAATTTGTACTTGTATATAATTAAATTTGAATTATACTGAAATTCTGTTTTACAATTTCTCACTCAACATAAAGTGAACTTTTCTCTATGACTTTTAATTACTGTATATTATTAAATTGTGTAGCCTACCATGACTTAATCAATCCCTATTTATAAATATGTTGGTTGTCATCAAATATTGTGACATTACAATATTGCAGTGAATATTTTCAGGCAAAATTATTTGAATTTATGTGTCAAAGATTATGCACATTTTAATATGCTTAACACATATTACCAAATTTCTTCTCAGAAAGATTTTAGCAAATTATGATATGACCAGCAGTAGATTTTTCATTTTACCTTTTTTAACTCATTATTATTATTATTATTATTTGCTAAACCTATAAAGGAAAATGTCATATCATTTTATCTTGCCTTTCTTAGATTATTGCAATTAAAAATAATCTTTTGTAAATTTCTTATTTATCTTCACTTGTTTTTTTCACAATCAATAGTCATATTTCATTGGCTCATAAGAACTCTTTCTTATGGGTATTTATTCTTCACCTGTAGTATATATTGCAAATATTTTTCCCAGTCTATGACTGGCTTCTGTTTCTGGTGTTATTGAATCCATTAATCATCCTAATCATCTTTTACTTTTTTGTTTTAATTCCTAGAAATATCTTTACTGTTATAGATCAGATTATATATTATTTACTTATATCTTCTTTGGTGTTTTATAGTTTAAAAGTTTATATTTAGGTCTTACATTTATTTAAAACTTCTTTTGGCATATGAAGTAAGATAGAAATTAAATTTGTTTTTTTCAATAATTGTCATAACAGCTTCTCTCAAATAATTTGCCCATCTTTTCCCCACACATGGATAAGAATACACTCTTTAAAATGTATTAAGCTGTGCTGCAAGGAACTAAGATAGCATAATATGGGTACCCTAGGCTTGCTTTGTCCCTCAAACATAACTAGATCAACATCAAATCATTTTGAGCAACTAGGAAACAGATACGAGGATTAACAAAACATCCTGGACAATTGGAGGGAGAGAATGAGGCAGATGCAAGTTTTGGAGATGTGAATTAGGGGAGAGAAAAGCCATGGAACCACAAAGGGGAGGAAACTCTTTTTACATAGAAAAGTCAGGGAGAGAGGGATAAAGGAGAGGTATGTAGGGTTTGTGCAAGATGTTTTGGTGTGTAGAAATCTGGGTCACATGGGAAAAGAATGTACCCCTTCCTGGAGATACATGGAGAGTTCATGTATTACATGAACATCTGGAAGAGGATATATTGCCTCTTCCAAGACAAAAGACTTACCAGGCACCACGGGGAGGCTGTCTCAATAGCAGAGGACAGGGGCACATACAAAGGGCAGATAACCTGGTTGCAACTTTTTGCTGTGCTTCCCTGTAGACCCCAGGCATCCACACAAGCATGTGGCTGCTTTTCTGGGACAAAACAATGCCAGACACAGCACTGCAAAGCTCTCCTGCAGAGGAGGAGACTATTCTGTGCTTTGCTGGGCCTTTAGGATTTGGAGTTTTTAATCCAAGCTTCTAACCAGAGATAAAACATGGGAGAACTGTGGCACCAGGCACAACTATGGCCTGGGCACAAACAGATTGAGGGCAGGAATCTGACAAAATCCTGGGACACAGGAGGGGAGATCGTTCACTTTTCTGTGAGGGCCTCCTGGATACTGCCAGCTTTAAGTTCCCCTTCTCAGGACAAGAGGGGTTTGATGCCATTTTCATCCCACTGTGCACCAGCATCGTAGGACTTCAGAAAGAAACACAGCACCTCCAGTGGATCCTGGAGTTGCCTATACCAAACGTCACCCCCCTGTGCCCAGCAGGGACATCTTTACTAGGGCAGGTCTGACTGCAAGCCACCACAACTGGCCTCTCCCTTAGACCAACACAGGCCCCCTTCATGTACCAAGTCTATTGATCATAGAGTGTTCCAAATCATCAGCTTCAGTTCTGGTGGAAATAGGACAGGGTTTACTGTTTTGGGTTTTTTTGTTTTGTTTTGTTTTGTTTTGTTTTTGCATTTTTTTGTGGGGGGGTGGGAGTCAGGATAATAGTTTTTGTGCATTTGTTGACTTGTTTGTTTCCTTTACTCTGTCTTTGGATCAGAGCTGTTTTTTTTTTTTTCTTTCTTTCTTCCTTCTTTCCTTCTTTCTTACTTTTACTTTGGAATAAGATTAAAAATTTTTATTTGTTTGTTTGCTTTTTTTGTTCCTTTTGTGTTTCTTCATTCTTAGATCAGTTCTTTTTTTAAATCATGCTTATCTTAACAAATAAATCAAAGCACACTGACTCTTAAAGTTCAAACACTCATCACTGCAAGCAAAGAGAAACTCTGCAGAGAACTGATCTGTAAGAAAGAGCAGCCAACACACAACAGCAGAGTACACACAGCATACACCAGAAACACTTCCTGAAGCACTAGGTCCTGGACAGTGTATGACCCCCACCTTGTTTTGTTTTTTTTTTTAAGATTTTATTTATTTATTTATTTATTTATTTATTTATTTATTTATTATCAGAGAGAGAACACAAGCAGGGAAAGCAGCAGGCAGAGAGAGAAGCAGCTGATCAAGGAGCCCGATGATCAAGGAGGCCGATGTGGGACTTAACCCTAGAACTCCGGATCATGACCTGAGATGAAGGCAGATGCTTAACCGACTGAGCCACCCAGGCATCCTTATATGACCCCTTCTTAAAATAGTATTACTCTTAGGAACAGGAAATATAACAACTTTTCATAACATGCAAAAGATAGAAACCTAGACATAATGACAAGATAGAGGAATTTTCCCTAAAAGAAAGATCAAGAAGAAATCATAGCTAGGGATTTCTTCAAAACAAGTTAAAGCAATATGTCTCCAGAAGAATTTAGAATGACAGTCATAAGACCACTAGCTGAGTTTGAAAAAAGCAGAGAAGACACCATGGAAACACTTGCTATAGAGATAAAAGACCTAAAAACTAGTCAGGCTGAAATAAAAATGCTTTAACTCAGATGCAAAATCAAGTGGATGTAATCATAATAAGGATGGAAGAAGTAGAGGAATAAATAAGTGGTATAGAAGATAAAATTATGGAAAATAATGAAGGTGAAAAGAAGAGGGAAAGAAAACTACTAGATCATGAGTACAGAGCTAGGGAACTCTGATTCCATGAAGCACAACAATATCTGTATCATAGGAGTCTCAGAAAAAGAATGGGAAAAGGGGGGCAAAACATCTATTTGAAAAAACTGTAACTGATCACTTCCCAAGTCTTGGGAAAGAAACAGGTATTAAGGTCCAAGCAGCATAAAGAACTCCCCTCAAAATAATTGAAGACAGGTCAGCACCAAGACATATCATAGTGAAACTTGAAAAATACAAAGATAGAGAATTCTGAGAGCAGCTAGGGAAAAAATATCCTTAACCTACAAGGATAGACAAAAAAGGATAGCTGGAGATTTTTTTTACTGAAATTTTACAGGCCAGAAGAGAGTGGCATAATGCAGTCAACATGCTGAATGGGAAAAATATGCACCCAAGAATACTATATCCAACAAGGATGTCATTCAGAATAAAAGAAGAGATAGAGCTTCCAAGACAAGCAAAAATTAAGGGAGTCATTAACACTAAACCAGTTCTGCAACAAATATTAAATGGTACCATTTGAGTGGGAAAGAGAGAACAAAAATAACAAAGACTGGAAAGGAGCAAAGGCAATCTGCAGTAGCAATGATTTACAGGAGGTCATAGAATGCCTCTAAATTCATATCTGTTGATATTAATCTGAATGTAAATGGAGTCAATACTCCAATCAAAAGACATATGGTATCAGAATGGATAAAAAAGCAAGTCCTATCTATATGCTGCTTACAAGAGATTAATTTTAGACCCAAAGACACCTCCAGATTGAAAGTGAGAGGGTGGAGAAACATCTATAATGCTAATGGATATCAAAAGAAAAGCTAGAGTTACATCCTTATGTCAGAAAGACTAGGTTTTAAACCAAAGACTGGAATAAGAGATGAAGAAGGGCACTATATCATTATAAAGGGGTCTATCCAACAAGATAATCTAACAATTGTAAAAGTTTATGCCACCAAATTGAGAGGACCCAAATATATAAATCAATTAATAACAAAATTAAAGAAACTCAATAATAATAATAATATTGATAATAATAAGTAACAGTTGGGGAATTTAACACCCACTTAGAGTAATGAACAGATCATCTGATCAGAAAATCAACAAGGAAACGATGATGTTGAATGACACACTGGACCAGATGGACTGAACAGATATATTTGAAATATTTCATTCTAAAGCTGCAGAATACATATGCTTTCGAGTGCACAGTGAATATTCTCCAGAATAGATCACATAATGGGTCACAAATTAGGCCTCAAACTAGTACAGAAAAACTGAGATCATAACATGCATATTTTTAGACCACAAAACTGAAACATGAAGTCAACCACAAGGAAGAATTTGGAAAGAACACAAATACATAGAAGTTAAAGAACATCCTACTAAAGAATTAATGGATAACCAAGAAATTAAATAACAAATAAAAAATATATGCAGGATATAAAATCAATGTACAGAAATCTGTTGTATTTCTATACATCAAAATGAAGAAGCAGAAAGACAAATCAAGGTATCGACCCAATTTGGAATTGCACCAAAAACTGTGAGGTACCTAGGAATAAACCTAATGGTTTATTCTGAAGGTCTGTATTCTGTATTCTGTACAGGTCTGTATTCTGAAAACTGTACAACACTTATGAAATAAATTGTAGAATACACAAAGAAATGGGAAAGCATTTCAAGTTCATGGATTAGAAGAACTAACATTGTTAAAATGGTTGTACTGCCCAAAGCAATCTACACATTTAATGCAGTCCCTATCAAAATAACACCAGCATTTTTCGCAGACCTAGAACAAATTCTAAACAATCCTAAAACTTGCAGGGAACCAGAAAAGACCTCAAATACCCAAAGTAACATTGAAAAAGGAAAGCTAAATGGGAGGTATCCCAATTTCAGACTTCAAGTTGTATTATAAAACTGTAGTCATCAAGAAAATCTGGTACTGGCACAAAAACAGACACATAGATAAATAGAAGAGAAAACCTCAAAATGGACCCACAACTATATAGTCAACTAATCTTTGATGGAACAGGAAAGAATATTCAATGGAAAAAAACAGTTTGTTCAAAATATGGTATTGGGAATACTGGACAATGACATGAAGAATATAAATGAAATTGAATGACTTTCTTACACCATACACAAAAGTAAATTCAAAATGGATGAAAGATTTAAAATTAAGACAGGAAACCATCAAAATCTTAGAGAAGAAGACAGGCAGCAACTTCTTTCACTCAGCCACAGGAACATCTTACTAGACACATCTCAGAAGTCAAGGGAGACAAAAGTAAGGATGAACTATTGGGACCTCATCAAGATAAAAAGCATCTGCACGGCAAAGGAAACAACCAGCTAAACTAAAAAGCAGCCTACTGAATGGGAGAAGATATTTAAAAAGACACATTTGATAAAAAGTTAGAATCCAAAATCTATAAAGAACTTACCAAACTCAAAACCAAAAAAAAAAAAAAAAAAAAAAATCCAGTTAATAAATGGGCAGAAGACATGAAGAGGCATTTTTCCAATGAAGATATCCAGAAGGCCAACAGACACATGAAACAGTGCTCAACATCATTCTTTATCAGAGAAATACAAATCAAAACCACAATGAGATACCACCTCACACCTGTCAGAATGGCTAAAATTAACCACACAGGAGACCTGGCAGGCCAGAAAGGACTGGCATGATATATTCAGAGCACTAAATGAGAAAAATAGGCAGCCAAGAATACTATAGCCAGCTAGGCTGTCATTGAAAATAGAAGGAGAGATAAAAAGCTTCCAGGACAAACAAAAGCTAAAAGAATTTGCAAACACCAAACGATTCCTACAAGAAATATTGAAAGGAGTCCTCTAAGCAATGAGAGAGCCTAAAAGTAACATAGACCAGAAAAGAACAGAGACAATATACAGTAACAGTCACCTTACAATGTGACTTGTAAGTCACATTGGCAATACACCTAGGCAATACAATACACACTAAATTCATATCTTTCAATAGTTACACTGAATGTAAATAGGCTAAATGCCCCAATCAAGAGACACAGAGTATCAGAATGGATAAAAAAAAATTATTTGCTGTCTACAAGAAATTATTTTTAAACCCAAAGATACCTCCAGATTTAAAAAGGGGGTAGAAAATAATTTACTATGCTAATGGACATCAAAAGAAAGCTGGGGTGGCAATCTTATATCAGATAAATTAGATTTTAAGCCAAAAACTATATAAGAGATGAGGAAGGACACTATATTATACTAAAAGGGATTGTCCAACAGGAAAATCTAACAGTTGTAAATATCTAGGCCCCTAACATGGGAGCAGCCAATTGTATAAACCAATTAATAACAAAGTCAAAAAAAACACATCAACCATAATACAATACAGTAGGGAACTTTAACACCCCTCTCACCAAAATGGACAGTTCATCTAAGCAAAAGATCAACAAGGAAATAAAGCTTTGAAATGACACACTGGACCAGATGGACATCATAGATATATTCAGAACATTCCATCCCAAAGCAACAGAACACACATTCTTCTCTAGTGCACATGGAATATTCTCCAGAATAGATCACATCCTGGGACACAAATCAGGTCTAAATTGGTACCAAAAAGATTGGGATCATTCCCTGAATATTTTCAGACCACAATGCCATGAAACTAGAACTCAATCACAAGAGGAAAGTTGGAAAGAACTCAAATACATGGAGACTAAAGAGCATCCTACTAAAGAATGAATGGGTTAAGCAGGAAATTAAAGAAGAATTAAAAAATTCACGGAAACAAATGAAAATGAAAACACAACTGTTCAAAATCTTTGGGACACAACAAAGACGGTTCTGAGTGGAGAGTATATAGCAATACAAGCCTTTCTCAAGAAACAAGAAAGATCTCAAATACACAACCGAACTGTGCACCTAAAGGAGCTGGAGAAAGAACAGCAAAGAAAGCCCAAACACAGCAGAAGAAGAGAAATAATAAAGATCAGAGGAGAAAACAATGAAATAGAAACCAAAAGAACAGTAGAACAAATCAATGAAACTAGGAGATGGTTCTTTGAAAGAATTAATAAAATTGATAAACCATTAGCCAGACTTATCAAGAAGAAAAGAGAAAGGACCCAAATTAATAAAATCATGAATGAAAGAGGAGTAATCACAACCAACACCAAAGAAATACAAACAATTATAAGAACATATTATGAGCAACTATACACCAGCAAATTAGACAATCTGGAAGAAATGGATACATTCTTAGAGACACATAAACTACCAAAATGGAACCAGGAAGAAATAGAAAACCTGAACAGACCCATAACCAGTAAGGAGATTGAGGCAGTCATCAAAAATCTCCCAACAAACAAGAGCCCAAGGCCAGATGGCTTCCCAGGGGAATTCTATCAAACATTTAAAGAAGAATTAATACCTATTCTTTCAAACTGTTCCAAAAAATAGAAATGGAAGGAAAACTTCCAAACTCATTCTATAAGGCTAGTATTACCTTGATCCCAAAACCAAAGACCCAACTTAAAAGAAAAATTACAGGCCAATATCCCTGATGAATAGGGATGCAAAAATTCTCAACAGGATAGTAGCAAATTGAATTCTACAGTACATTAAAAAATTTATTCATCATATTCATTTATTCTTTGGATTCAAGGCTGGTTCAACATTTGCAAATGGATCAATGTAGTACACCACATTAATAAAAGAAAGGATAAGGACCATAAAATCCTGTCAATATAAGTAAAAAAAGTATTTGACAAAATACAGTATCCACTCTTGATAAAAACCCTCAACAAGGTAAGGATAGAGGGAATATACTTCAACATCATAAAGGTCATCTACCAAAGACCCACAATTAATACCATCCTCAATGGGGAAACACTGAGAGTCTTTCCCCTATGATCAGTAACACGACAAGGATGTCCACTCTCACCAGTACTATTTAACATAATAGCCTCAGCAATCAAACAACGAAAAGGAATAAAAAGCATCCAGATTGGTAAGGAAGAAGTCAAACTTTCACTATTTGCAGATGACATGGTACTCTTTGTAGAAAACTCAAAAGACTCCACCAAAGAATTGCTAGAACTGATACATGAATTCAGCAAAGTTGCAGGATATAAAGTCAACTTACAGAAATCTGTTGGATTTCCATACACCAATAATGAAGCAACAGAAAAAGAAATCAAGGAATTGATCAAATCTGCAATTCTACCAAAACCATTAAGATATGGTTATAGGAATAAACCTAACAAAAGAGGTAAAAGATTGTACTCTGAAAAACTATAGAACACTCATGAAAGAAATTGAAGAGGACACAAAAAAATGGAAACACATTTCATGCTCATGGATTGGAAGAACGAACATTGTTAAAATGTCTATGCTACCCAAAGAAATCTACACATTTAATGCAATCCATATCAAAATAACACCAGCGTTTTTCAGAGCTAGAACAAACAATCCTAAACTTTGCATGGAACCACCTAAGACCCCAAATAGACAAAGAAATTCTGAAAAAGTAAAAGAAAAGTATTTTACACTCTATTACAAAGCTGAAGACATTAAGACAATATGGCACTGGCACAAAAACAAAGCTGAAGACATTAAGACAATATGGCACTGGCACAAAAACAAACACATAGATTAATGGAACAGAATAGAAAACCCAAAAATGGATGCACAACTACATGGTCAACTAATATTTGACAAAGCAGGAATGAATATCCAATGGGAAAAGGGCATTCTCTTCAACAAATGATGTTGGAAAACCTGGACAGCAACATGCAAAAAAAAAAAGAAAAGAAAAGAAAAGAAAAAGAAACTGGATCACTTTCTTAAACCTTACAAAGCAATAAATTCAAGATGGATTAAAGACCTAAATGTTACACCAGAAACCATAAAAATCCTAGAATAGAACACAGGTAGTAACTTCCTTGGCCTTGGCCATAGCAATTTTTATCTAGTTTGTCTCCTGAGGTAAGGAAAACAAAAGCAAAAGTAAATTACTCTGACCATATCAAAATAATCTTCTGCACAGTGAAAGAAACAATCAACAAAACTAAAAGGCAACCTATGAAATGGGAGAAGATATTTGCAAATGACATATCTGATAACAAGATAGCACCCAAAGCATATAAAGGATGTATAAAACTCATCACCCAAAAAATTAATAATCCAATTAAAAATGAGCAGAAGACATGAATAGACATTTCTCCGAAAAAGACATCCAGATGGCCAATAGACACCGTCATTTACCATCAGATAAATTGAATTTAAAACTATAGTGAGATATCATGTATACCTGTCAAAATGGTTAAAGTCAACAACATAAGAAATAACAGATGTTGGTGAGGAAGTGGAGAAAGGGGAACCCTCTTACACTGTTAGTGGTAATGCACACTGGTGCAGCCACTCTAGAAAACAGTATGGTGGTTGCTCATAAAAAATTAAAAAATTATTAAAAAATTAAAAATAGAACTTCCCTGTGATTCAACAATCACACTACTGGGTATATACCCAAGAATACAGGAACATTAATTGAAAGAGATACTGGTACCCCTATGTTTATAGCAGGATTATTTATGATAGCCAAGATATGAAAGCAGCCCATATATTTATATATATGTGTATACACACACACACACACACACACACACACACACACAGACTAATATTCTTCAGCCATAAAAAAGAACAAAATCTTGCCATTTTCAGTGACATGAGTAGATCTAGAGAGTATAATGTTGAGCAAATAAGTCAGCCAGAGAAAGGGAAATACCATATGCATTCACTTACATGTGGAATTTAAGAGACAATACAAATGAGCAAAGGGGAAAAAAGAAAGAGACAAATCAAGAAATAGTCTCTTACAAATACCATACAGTTTCATTCTTATGTGGAATTTAAGAAACCAAACAGGTGAACCTATGGGGGAAAAGATGCAAGCCATAAAAAAACAGACTCTTTACTATAGAGAACTAACAGGGTTGCTGGAGACGAGGTAGATGGGAACATAGGTCAAATGGTGATGGGTATTAAGCAGGGCACTTGTGATGAGCACTGGGTGTTATATGTAAGTGATGGATCACTAAATTCTACTTCTGAAACTACCATTACACTAATGTTAACTAGCTGGAATTTAAATACAAGTCTGGAAACAAACAAAAATAAAACCAAACAAAACAACAACAAAAAGAAATTTTAATTTTTTAAAAAGATTTATTTGTTTGTTTGTTTGTTTGTTTGTTTGTTTGTTTGAGAAAGAGAGAGAGAGCATGGGGAAAGGCCAGAGGGAGGGAGAGAGAGACACCCAAGCAAATTTCACGCTGAGTGCAGAGCTAAACTCAGGACTCCCTCTCACGACCTTGAGATCACAACCTGAGCTGAAACCAAGAGTCAGATGCCTAACCAACTGCACAGTCCAGGCACCTCAAAACAGTTTCTTAACTATAGAGGACAAACTGGTGATCACCAGGGGTTAGGGGGCTGGGAGAATGGGTTAAATAGGTGATGGTAATTAAGGAGTGCACTTGTTGTGAGGAGCAGTGGGTGATGTAAGGAATTGTTGAATCACTGTATTTTATACCTGAAACTAATATAACACTGTATGTTAACTTACTAGAATTAATATAAAAACTAAAAACAATAAGGGTGTCAAACTTATGTTCTTTGAATTCCCTACCAGCTCTAACACTCTAGGATCCAAGTAAACATATGGTAATAGAAATAGTTTCTATTTCTGGTAATAGTTTCATTATTCTATACTTTTAAAAAGATTCTATCTATTCATCTGAGAGAAGGGGGGGGGGAACGAGCAGGGGAAGAGGCAAATGGAGAAGCAGACACCCTGCTCCTCAAGGAGGCCAACACAGGGCTCTATCCCAGGACCCTGAGATTATGATCTGAGTCGAAGGTAGATGCCCAACCAAATGAGCTACACAGGCGCCCCCCCCATTATTCCATAATTTAACAAATTCACATAGTAAAGATAGTGTGGGCTAAGATGCAAACGAGGCTTTCACTAATTACTTCAGAAGCATGAGAGGGAATTGGAGATTGAGAAGCAGAGAGTATCTCTGCACTCTATTTTTTTCATTTATACCCACAAGCACAAGTTACTATTTGAAAAAATAAAAGTAAGGAAACTAAATAGAAAAACAATTCATCCATTCCTTCAATAAATATTTATCAAGCACTTAGGACTGCCAAGCCCTGTACCATAGAATTATGAACAAGACAGATATGGCTTTTTCTTTCACGGGCCTTAAAACAAGGATAGGTTCTCTGAAGAGGTATCAGACATCTGACCTACTCAAGACATGTTTTTTAATTGTGGTCTGGAGATTGCTTGTATTGGAACCACTTAGGCACTTGAAAAATTCAGATTCTCAGGTGCCATCATAAACTTATTGAATAAAATATTAGGGTGAGACCAGGAACTCTCAAATTTTAACGAGCAGCTCAGGTGATTCTTCTGCCCAGTATAGTTGGAGAATTTCTATTCTAGAGCATAGGGTAGTCTTACAATTTGTTCTCTTTGCATATCTGCATTTCCTACAGTTTCTTCAGTGAATATGCAATATTTAAGAAAAAAACTATTTAAATTATTTGAGAAAATTTAACCAAATGTGTAGCCAAAATACCTGCTAACAGAAATCAGTGTTGTAATCAGGGTGTGAGTTTTAAGGTAAAAAAATAAAAAATTAGGTTTTGAAGGATTTGATGCCAACAGATTAGCTGAGAAAATATTCCAAAAATGTAGCACAGACTCTGTTAAGAAACACATGGAGATAAGAGTAAACATAATATGGTCAGAGAATTAATGAAGCATATTTGCCCAGAGCAGAGCATTTTTTTTTTAAAGATTTTATTTATTTGATAGAGAGAAACACAGCGAGAGAGGGAACACAAGCAGAGGGAATGGCAGCGGGAGAAGCAGGCTTCCTGCAGAGCAGGGAGCCCGATGCGGGGCTCGATCCCAGGACCCTGGGATCTGACCTGGGCCGAAGGCAGACGCTTAACGACTGAGCCACCCAGGCGCCCCAGAGCAGAGCATTTTTTAAGGGAGGAAACTGATGATGTTGAGAAGCAAAAAAGGTAACATATTAATGAAAGGTCTTGTTTATCAAGCTGAGGTGTTTTGATTTGATTCAGGTCAATCAATACATTTCCTCGACCAGGGGTGGATGGAATTATGTGAATCAAGCCTTGGGAAGATTTGTTTGGTAGTTTATGCAGCCAAAGAGAAAAGAAGAAAGACTAGAATAAAGGGGATTAGCTATAAGGCTGGAGGAGGGGGCGGTAACACAGACATAATTTGATGAGATCCTAAACAATAGTGATGGCTGTAAAACTGTACTGATTAAGGGGTTAAAATACTAAATAAAATTTAAAAATTGATCCTTATAAAAACCTCTATTTTCCATATTTTTGTATTAATAGACACAGTGTTTCACTCTTTAATTGGAGGACAATGCTTTCTGTATTAGGCTAATGGGCTCTTTCAGACATAGGATGACCTGATTTGCCATGTTTAAGGATTGACTCCTTTGAGCATTTAGTCTACACACTGTAAATTTTTAGTAAGGAGAAATTTATTTTTTTAAATGCCAAAGAACAAAACAGGCTTTATACACTTTACTTGTTTTTGAGTTACAAGACCCTAAGAAAGGAGTTTTAAGGAGGCATAATCTTACAGATTCAGGGTCCAGTAATCTGGAGAAAGTCTTCACTGGATTTAGATAATTGTTAAATGTTAGAACTGAAGGGGACTATGGTGATTATCTAGTCTTACTATCTGACTTTATCAATAAGGAATTTGAAGCCCAGAAGAATGAAGATGTAGACCAGAGAATGGTGGGCATCAAAGCAACGTTTATTAAACCAAAGTATAAAGCTCCCAGAGAGGGAGGCGACCTGGAAGGGTTGCCATTTTGGTGTTCAAATCTCGAGGTTTTAATAAGCTCTTTTGCAGGACTATCTTGAGACTCCCAAGTGTGGGCCCCCTGTGCTATGGTGTGCCAATAAGGGCTTTGATCATGCACCTGTCTACCCATCGAGTTATTGTTCACATGTCGATGGTCTTTTGGGCTGACATATGGAGATGTCTAAACTTGTGATAGTGGCCAATGTTTTATGGTTGTTTTGTTTTAGGATGTTTTGCAAAACTCACTTCTGTAGGAGCTGCTAGGCAGGATGCTACTGTGGTCTTGTCTAAGCTGTAAAATAGGATGCTACTGCAGTTTCATTTTAGCTATACCAGCTCCCTGTTTTCTTATTGGGGACCCTGGCCCTGACTACGTAAGTGCCTAATTAACTCCTAACAGTAGGTCCCCTCTCATAAACTTAGTCAAGTTGTATCATATTTGCTAATGTTAATCAAAATGTACTAGTCTTCCTGTGGGAAAATTTAAAGTCAAATTTAAATTTAAAGTCATTTGGTTCCACATATCCAGTTTTAACCTAACACACTTTTAACCTAATACACTTCCCACTCCTCAATTAGATAGCACCTTTAATTGCCACATTGGAACATCAGAGCCTTAATTTTTTTTTAAAGATTTTATTTATTTGTTTGTCAGAGAGGACAAGCAGGCAGAATGGCAGGCAGAGACAGAGGGAGAAGCAGGCTCCCTGCTAAGCAGGGAGCTTGATGAGGGACTCGATCCCAGGACCCTGGGATCATGACCTGAGCCAAAGGCAGCTGCTCAACCAATGGAGCCACCCAGGTGTCCCCAGAGCCTTAACTTTTAAAAATGGGGAAAAAAGATGTTGGATTTTATAGCTTTGTGCATGCAATATCAAACTAGAACC
Organism: Procyon lotor; assembly: GCA_028646535.1. Classification (NCBI taxonomy): domain Eukaryota; kingdom Metazoa; phylum Chordata; class Mammalia; order Carnivora; family Procyonidae; genus Procyon; species Procyon lotor. The sequence goes on from CM053612.1 coordinate 47,774,928, forward strand.
ATTTGGGTATAAAAATGTTTTCTATATTTAGATGGTCCAAGACAAATACAGGAGGACTAAGACCATAAGCAAAATTTGAAATATTATGAATCCAACTGAATTTACCCAGAGAACAAAAATGGAAACTGTTGTTATAGTACAGCTGGTTTGTTGCCAGCCTTTTCTGTGCTAAAAGAAGCAATACAGAGGGAATGGGGGAAGGAATATTCCCTTCCTCCCAAAGGACATACATGTAAAATTATAATGATAATCTCTGGCAAGGAGAGGGTTTCTCTAACACATAAAAAAGCCATCAAGTTTTTTTTAGTTTTATTTTATTTTTTTAGGGTTCCAAGATTCACTGTTCATGCACACCACACCTAGTAAAAGTCATCAAGTTTTAACAAAAAGTCAAAGACACTATGAATTTATGATCTGCCAAATCTAAGTCCAAGTTATTAAATAAGAGTGTTCACCTTTTAGCATCAGGCATTTCACTCCAAGACCCAGGCCAAAGGTCTGGTTCCCTTTCCAGTATGCACCTTCAAAATAACTGATCACCCCGTGGCCAAATAAGGATTGGTCTATTTGCATATGCAAGGACTGGGCTTGCTTGGGGGGGAAAAGGAAGGTCTACCTATCTCTCTCTCACACACACAGCAAAACCTCCAAATAAGAACCATATCTTGGGGGTGCCTGGGTGGCTCAGTCGTTAAGCGTCTGTCTTTGGCTCAGGTCATGATCCCAGCGTTCTGGGATGGAGCCCCGCACTGAGCCCCGCATGGGGCTCCCTGCTCGGCAGGAAGCCTGCTTCTCCGGCTACCATCCCCTCTGCTTGTGTTCCCTCTCTCTCTGTGTTTCTCTCTGTCAAATAAATAAAAATAAAATCTTTTTTTTTTAAAAAAAAGAGCCATATCTTGTATTTGGCAACTGAAGTAATTACTGAATAATTTTTACTTTACTTTGTCTTTACCTGACAGAGCATTCTTACTGTTGTAAGAAAGTGATTCAGAGATAAATAAAGGTTCATCTAGAAAAGGAAAATAATATACCCTGGGTATTAGAAAACTCCATCTGAAATCATACTTACAAAACCAGTTCATAGATGGATACACCCCAACACATAGCTCCTTCTTAATTACATATTAATTACATTACACATTATTACATTACACATTACACATTAATTATATTACACATAAATTACACTTCCTTCCTTTCCACTTTCATTGTGTAATCATTCGCTCTCCTTGGCTGACCTTAAACCATAAAGTCCTGGCTGTCCCACTCCTCTAGTTTAGCAGAGAAGCTCTTCTAAACTGTACTGATCTGATTACTAAAATAGCAACTTTTGCCCAATCCATTAAAATATTTTAGACAAATTGATTCTGCCCTTGTTGACCCACCCATCCAGCAATTGTTATTCTCAGAACAGAGAATTCTGCAGTAGATACATTGTATAAATAAGCTCAAGTATTTTGTATCAAATACTATCAGTGTACTAAACAATACTGACATTGTGTGCTTGTATGTATGGAATGAAAGACCATGTGGAAGGGAGTTGTTCAAGGACAATAAACAAGTTTCCTCTAACCACAAAGTACTTCCAATCTATTGAGAGGAAAAAAAATTAAGCTACCTAGAATTTAAAATAATTTTTTTACGAAGAACAGGAAAGAAAGTCATAGGAAAATGTCACTTCAGCTTTATTTCGGACCCAACAGATGATAATATCAATTACAACTATTTAACTACTTCCTTTCAGGACAAAGTAGACAAGATTCATAGCATAGTAGTTTTCTTTGAACTTCATCAACCAATGTCTTCAAATATTTTCTGGATGTTCTGATACCTCTTTTCTGTTAAGGCTCATCTCAGTATTGCAATTTATAAGATAAAGTAAAAAAATCAAGATAACATTGATTTAAAGAAAATTAGTCTGAAGCTTTTTTGGTGTTTTTGATAAGTGTCAAAAAGGAGACAAGAAACCTTAAGCTTAAAAAAATATTTTTGAGGAAAATGATAGGTGTAGGAAACAAACAAACAAAAAAAAACCTCATCTCTGGATCACCTGGGTGAGGTCGGTTAAGCATCTGCCTTTGGCTCAGGTCGTGATATCAGGGTCCTGGGATGGAGCCCCGCTTGGGTTCCCTGCTCCTGGGGAGGCTGCTTCTAGCTCTCCTTCCTGTTCTCCTTCCTGCTCGTACTCCCTCTTGCTATCTCTCTCTCTCTCAAATGAGTAAATAAAATCTTAAAAAAAAAAAAAAAAACAGAACACACCTCATCTCTGTATTTAACTTCCAATAACTAATTTGGGAGTAAACCAAATTTGGGTCTGGAAAGTTGTGTTAAAATGTGTTACTTAGTTACTGAAGGTAAGTATTTTTGAGGAAACATATACTTGGCAACACTGAAAGTTTTTCTATCCTCCTTGACCTCTTAAAATACATAGTCACCCCATTGCTTCTTATAATCATATCTCCCTCTCCTTCTCTCTCTCTGACATAGAAAATTCTTCCATGAAATGCCAATAGTAACCATATCATTGCCAGACATTCCCTGTGCAGCAGGATTCAGCTAACCAAAATGGTAAGCTAGTCCATGCAGCGAACTGAATAGGATCATGACTGTAAATCAGAAGCATTCAAATTCCAACTTTACCACAAACCAGTTGGACAAATCATATAACTTCTGTGCCCCAGTCATCTTTCAATTAAATATAGCTGTTTTGGATGTAATGTTCATTAGTTTTTGATGTAATGTTCACTTATTCATCAGTTACATATAACACCCAGTGCTCATCACATCACATGCCCTCCTTAATGCCTGCCACCCATTTACCCCATGCCCCCACCCATCATCCTTTCTGCAACCCTCAGACAATCTATGGTTTTAATTTATAAGATTTAGTCAATAGGCACTGAGATCCCAGTAATATTTCACACAATCATATACCTTACCTTATTTGATATTTATAAAAACCCAGAGGAAAGCAAATGTTATTACTCCCACCTAAAATATGTACAAATGTATTATAATCACAATGTTTAAGGACCTTTTAACTAAGACACTCAGTAAGTGGTAGAATAGTGGTTATTCAAAGCCAAATTTTTTGGACCTTGATTTTCCCACAAACACCATACAATTAATAGCTTCCTCATAAGGTATTTCTCCCAAAAGGCAGATAAATCAAATTTACCTTATTTTCATTAACTATAGTGACCAAGCTGTACATTACATTCCCATTGAGTAAGGAAAGGGTTAAGGTATAGACAGGGAGAGATAAGAGGCCCTTGACTCTCCTGACTAGGCTTACACAGGGGCCTACATGACCAGGTTCACAGAAATTCCAGATGTGGAAAAATGTTGAAGCCTGCAAAACCAGAGAGAAGGGAACATAAGGAATCCACCTTGTTGTCTTAAATGTTATAGAGGAGATACTTTCATGATAGTTACAAATTGGCCACTGAAAGTTACCAAGCTCCTGGTCAGTTTCCTATAAAAGACCCACACTAAAAGCCCTCAGGGGCAACACATACATGACCCTTCTCACTTTATAGAGAGCTTTTTTCTTTCCTTTCTGTCCTCACATTCACTTAATAAACTTTCACTTTACCCTTTTGTGTCCACAAGATTCATTCTTCAACTCCGTGAGACAAGAACCCTGCAACCCCATGACTTATTTTATAACTGCAAGTGTGTACCTTTTAAACCCTTCACCCATTTTGCCCACCCAAATCCCCCACCTCTGGTAACTAACAATTGTTCTCAGTATTTTTGTGTGTCATTGTGTTTTTTTAGAATCCACATATAAGTGAGGTCATACAGTATGTCTCCTCTAATTTAATTCACTCAACATAATGCCTCCCTCCAGGCCTAGCCATGTTGTAGGAAATAACAAGATTTCATTCTTTTTTTATGGCTGAGTAGTGTTCCTTTGTGTGGGTGTATTCATATATACCATAATTTTTATCTATTCATCCATCAATAAGTAATTGTTTCTTATATCTTGACTGTTGCAAATAATGCTGCAATGAATATGGTGGTGCATATTATCTGTTTGAATTATTGTTTTTGTTTTCTTTGAATAAATACCAAAAGTGGAATGGCTGGATCATATGGTAATTCTATTTTTAGTATTTTGAGGAACCTCCCATACTGTTTTTCACAGGAGCTACAACAATTTACATTCCCATCAACAGTACACAAGTGTTCTTTTTTCTCCATATCCTAACCAACACTAGTTCTTTCTTTTTATTGATTGATTGGTTGATAATAGCCATTCTAACAGATATGACATGACATCTCATTGTGGTTTTGATTTGCAATTCCCCCATAATTAGTGATGTTGAGCACACTTCTTGTATCTGTTGCGCATACCTATATCTTCCTTGGAAAAATATCTGTTCAGTTCCTCTGTCCATGTTATATTTGGATTGGGTTTTTTGTTTTGTTTTGTTTGCTATTGAGTTGCATGAATTCCTTATATATAGTGAATATTAACACCTTATCATATATATGATTTGCAAATATTTTTCCCATTCAGTAGAATGTAGCCTTTTAATTTTGATGATGATTTTATTTGCTGTGCAGAAATTTTTAGTTTGAAGTAGTTCCATTTGTTTAATTTTGCTTTTGGAGTCGGAACCCTAAAATCACTGTCAAGACCAATCTTGAGCTTACTGCCTGTGTGTTCTTCTAGAAGTTTTATGGTTTCAGGTCTTACAGTCAGGTCTAGTCCATGTTGAGTTCATTTTAATGTATAGTGTATGATAGCCATCCAGTTTCATTCTTTTGCATGTGGCTGTTTTCCCAACACCATTTACTGAAGAGAGTGTCATTTCCCCCATTGTATCTTCTTGGCCCCTTAGTCATAAATTAAGGGACCATATTTGTGTTGGTTCATTCTGGAGCTCTCTACTTATTCCATTGATGTATGTGTCTCTATTTATGCCAAGATCATACTCTTTTCATTACTGAATTTGTAATATAATTCGAAATCAGGAAGCATTATGCTGCCAGCTTTGCTTTTTCTTGAGATTGTTTTGTTCATTAGGGGTCTTTTGTAGTCCCATACAAATTTTAGGATACAAATAGTTCTCATTCTATGAAAAACATCATTGGAATTTTGATAAGAAATGTATTGAATCAATGGATTGTTTTCAGTAGAATGGACAATTAAACAGTATTAATTATTCCAATCTATAAACATGGAATATCTTACATTTACTTGTGTCATCTTAAATTTCTTTCATCAATGTTTTATAGTTTCCAGAGTATAGGTCTTTCATTTCTTTGGTAAAATTATTCCTAGGTTGGGCTGCCATGGTGGTTCAGTTGGTTAAGTGTCTGACTCTTGATTTTGGCTCAGGTCATGATCTCAGGGTTGTGGGATAGAGCCCCATGTTGGGCTCCATGTTCAGCACAGAGTCTGATTGTCCTTCTTCTACTCCCCTGGCCACCACTCATGCTCTCTTAAGAGAAAAAAAAAATTAAATCTTTTAAAAAATATTCCTAGGGGGCGTCTGGGTGGCTCAGTGGGTTAAAGCCTCTGCCTTCGGCTCAGGTCATGATCTCAGGGTCCTGGGATCGAGCCCCGCATCAGGCTCTCTGTTCAGCGGGGAGCCTGCTTCCTCCTCGCTCTCTGCCTGCCTCTCTGCCTGCTTGTGATCTCTCTCTCTCTCTGCCAAATAAATAAAATCTTTAAAAAATATATATATTTAAAAAAAATTTTCCTAGGTATTTTATTCTTTTTCATGCAATTATAAATGAGATTTTCTTAATTTCTTTTTCTGATAGTTTATTATTGGTGTACATAAGCACAACACAATTTTGTATATTGATATTGTATCTTACAACTTCACTGAAGTTATTGATTAGTTCTAACAGTTTTTAGTGGAGTATTTAGACTTTTCTGTATATAGTATCGTGTCAACAACAGCGACAGTTTTACTTGTTCTTTCTAACTTGTGTGTCTTTTATTTATTTTTCTTGCTTAATTGCTCTTGCTAGGATTTCCAATACTAAGATGAATAAAAGTGGGGATAGTTGACATCTTTGTCCTGTTCCTGATTTCTTGATTTGCACATGAACCATCCTTGTATCCCTGGAATAAATCCCAGTTGATCATGGTGTACATATTATAGAAAATGTATTGTAGAAATGTATTGCAGAAATCAGTTTGCTAATATTTTGCTGAGGATTTTTGCATCCATATCTATCACTGATATTTACCTGTAATTTTCAAATTTTTTTTTCCTTCCTTCCTTCCTTCCTTCCTTCCTTCCTTCCTTCCTTCCTTCCTTCCTTCCTTCCTTCCTTCCTTCCTTCCTTCCTTCCTCTTTCCTTGTCTGGTTTTGGTATCAAGGTAATGCTGGCCTTGTAAAATGCTGGCCTTCTCTTCCTCTTCTTTTTTTTGCAAGAGTTTGAGAAGGATTGGTATTAATTCTTCTTTGAATGCTTTTTTAGAATCCACCAGTGAAGTTTGTGGTCCTGAGTTTTGTTTGTTGGGAAGTTTTTGATTACTCACTTAATCACCTAACTAGATATTGGTCTGTTCAAATTTTCTACTTCTTCATGATTTAATTTTGGAATGTTACATGTTTGAAGGAATTTTTCCATTTGTTCTAGGTTGTCCAATTTGTTATTGTATAATTGTTCATGATAATCTTTTATGTTCCTTTGTGTTTCTGTGGTATCAGTTATAATTGCCCTTTAATTTTTTATTTTATTTACTTGAGGTTTATCTCTCTCTCACTTTTTTTTCTTGGTAAATGCAGCTTAAAGTCTGGCTATTTTGTCTGTATTTTCAAAAAGCCAGTTCTAAGTTTTATTGATTTTTTTTCTACTGTGTTTTATAGTTCTATTTCATTCATTTCTGTTCCAGTCTTTCCTTCTACTAACTTTGGGCTTCATTTTCTTTTCTTTTTTAGTTCCTTAAGGTGTGAAGTCAGATTGTTTATTTGAGATTTTTCTTTTTCTTTGAGTTAAGCATTTATCACTATTAACTTCCCTCTTAGAGCTGCTTTGTTGCATCAATAAATTTTGGTATGTTGTATTTCCAATTTCATTTGTCTCAGGTATTTTTTATATTTCTCTTTTTGATTTTTTCTTTGGTCCATTGGTTACTCAGTATCAGATTTACTTCAATGTTGATGACATTTGATATTAGAAAGTTCAGACCTCTTCTGAAGCCCATAATCGTATTACATGTGCCTCCTCAAGGTCTCAATTTTTCCTGAAATTCAACATGTGTAAGACTGAAACAATGATCTTCTTTCTACTACCACCACCACCATCACCATACAAAAAAACAAAACTGAAGGGAAGTGTTCCATGATTTAAATGCTTCCTATTGAGTTTTGCAAGCAAGCAATGTAAGTATTATCCTTAACGCATCCCCCCTTAATTTCCATATCCTATCCATCACTAAATCCTCACATTTACCTTCTACATTTATATGAATATATTCATGTGTAATCAGTTCTATTTCCAATACACTACCCAAAGCTAACACTATATCTGTCTGGAATAGACCGGATAGCTTAATCTATCTTGTTTTCACTCATCCCCCTTCCCTAAACCATCTGCTCTCCATACAGCAACTGGAGTCATAGTTTTATATTGAAAATCTAATCATGTCACTCTTCAAACCATTCCATGGCTTTTCATTGCATTTAGGATTAAAAGTTAATCCTTTTTAAAGCCTCCAAGGTATTTTATTGTCTATAGCATCTACTTATAGAACTTCACTTAAATCCAATTCTTTTCTCACATTCCAGGGTGTTTCAGCTATTTTGACTTTCTTTCTTTCTTTCTCTTTCTTTCTTCCTTCCTTCCTTCCTTTCTTTCTTTCTTTCTTTCTTTCTTTCTTTCTTTCTTTCTTTCTTTCTTTCTTTCTTTCTTTCTTTCAAGATTTTATTTATTTACTTAACAGAGAAAGAGAGAGAGATCACAAATAGGCAGAGAGGCAGGCAGAGGCAGAGGGGGAAGCAAACTCCCCGCTGAGCAGAGAGCCTGATACAGGGCTCCATCCCAGGACCCCGATATCATGACCTGAGCCGAAGGCAGAGGCCTTAAGCCACTGAGCCACCCAGCTGCCCTATTTTGACTTTCTTTTAATTCCCAAACTCCCCCATTATTGTTTACCATGGGGCCTTTGCATATACTGTTGTCGTTGCCCAGAATATTGATTAGGGGTGTCTAATTGAAGAGTAAACTGATATCCCCCTTCCTTGGTGAAATCAGGAAAGTATCAAAAATCCAAATATAGCAATAAATGATAAATAGTTTAGGCACAGGTTTAGATTTGAGACAGCCTTATGAAAGTTCCTTGTGTACCTGAGAGGGACATAGATAGCTGAAATAAAACTGGATCTCATGGAGTTTGGGGTTGTGAAGAAAAGATAACAGAAATGAACTATATCTTAGATGCTAACCTGGATAAATGAAGACCCACCCAGATATCACCTTCTATCACAGATGCCTACATATTACATAGCCTCCTGGAATTCAAGATTCAACCCTGGCAGATGAGGAAACAGTTGGTGGAATGAGGGCTCATGGTAAAACTTAAGTTCTGTTATATAAAAGTAAGTTTCATTTCATATGCACTTGTGTTTTTGCACTGAAATCTGTGCTCTATACACACTGAATACACATTATCTATTATTTTGAGTGATTATTTGATTAATGACCACATACCCCACAAAATTATATAGTTTGTGTAAATTGAGACTGTTTTTGTTCTTGTTTACTAATATATTCCCCAAACCTAGCAGGTTGTGATACATGGTAGGAAATATATTTATTTTCTAAGAGGATGATTAATCCAAAGTTAAATTGATAAATAGTTTGTAAAAAAAAAAAACCAAACCCATTGTATTAGTTTCTTAGGACTTTTATAACAAAGTACCACAACTTGGGTGTCTTGTTTCAACAGAAATTTATTGTCTCCAGAAGCTGGAAGTCTGAAATCAATGTGTCAGTAGGGCAAGATCCCTCTGAAATCTACAAGAAAATCTTTCCTTGCCTCTTCTTAACTTCTGGTGGTTTGCTGGCAATATTTAGTATTTTTTGGCTTAAAGTTGCATAACTCCAATTTTTACTATTGTCATCATATGGTGTTCTCTGTACATATTTTTGTGTCTTCATATGGTTATCTTATAAAAATTTCAGTCATGTTGGATTAGGGGCCCACTCTACTCCAGTATGACCTCATTTTTAATTACATCTGTAATTACATCTGACACTATTTCCAAAAAAGATACTAATAATTCGAAATCACTTGGGATTCAGACTTTAATATATCTTTTTTTTTTTTTTTGAGGAGGAGACACAATTCAACACAAAATACCTATATTCATCAAATATTTCAATGGTGTTATTAGGTACCAGGCTGTGTGTTTGCTATTGTATATTCATTATATCAATCATTCAATCCTTGCACAAAATATTATCCCCATTTTACAGAAAAGAGAATGGAGGTTCAGTAAGTTAACTCACTTATGTAAGGTCATTTAGCTAACTAGTAGTAAGTTTGGATGTGTCTCACTCCATATAGCATGCTCTCTCAGAAACCTAAAGACAATGAAATTTGTATTTTTGTCTTTTTCCACACCTATGATAAAATATATGAAAATAAAGCTTTATTCATTGTTTGTATACACATTTTTTATTTTATTGGTGCATCATGATGAAAAATATGTTATACTATTATAACATATTTTATATATTATATTATATAATATAATTATATAATATAATATAATATATTATATTATAAAAATATGTTATACTATCATATACTACATGATAGGTAATTAAAATAATAATGATACTTTTACATCTGTTGAGAACTCAAGTTTTTAAAGCATTTCCATGTAGGGGTGCCTGGGTGGCTCAAAGGATTAAAGCCTCTGCCTTCGGCTCGGGTCATGATCCCAGGGTCCTGGGATCGAGCCCCGCTTCCTCCTCTCTCTCCGCCTGCCTCTCTGCCTACTTGTGATCTCCCTCTCTCTGTGAAATAAATAAATAAAATCTTTAAAGCATTTCCATGTAAATTAGTAAATTTTCTAAGTTAATGTGACCATAAACTTGCACTTCACTAATAGTTTGAAACAAATAATACAAAGTGGATCAATTCATCCAGCCAAATAAGACAATATGTTGATCACAGAAATCAGGGCAGGATATCTCTTTCTAATCTCACTATCTATGATTAAACAAAAAGCATTTTTCCCCTTAAGAATGATTTATGGCTCTTACTACTAGTATCTTATTCCATTTGTAAGTATGTTGTCTACTTGGTGTAAGGTTAAATGGCCAGTGACTCTGCATTACAAATCTCAGAACTATCTGGGGGTGGAAATGGAGCTACATTACTTAAGCACTTAATGGTTGACTTTGTTGATATCTGTACATTCTTTGGGGGGGGAGCATTTTAGATTTTCTATAATAAATAAAGAAGCAGATGTTAGCTTATAGGGGAAAAATCAATGTTGAAAATAATCCCAGAAAGACATTTGTAATAACTATATCTTCATCTGCTATATAAAATTGTAACTCCACTGGTCTTATTCCATTGAATATTTTATGAACAAGAGTCATAGAAAAATGTGCTAAGAAAATTTTCAAGCGTTCTGGTATTCTTAACAGATGTGGCCTCTGAACAAATTGTTGGGTATCCTATGCTTGTCTTCTATGCCTTCTCTCTGAAATAAATAAAACATCTTCCTTCTGTAAGAACCCAGGACCCTTGTACTGTCTCCTAGCATTCTTCCAAATTTGTTCTACTTAAATGATGTTCTGAGCTTCTTCTTTGACTCTCATTATAAAATTCTCTGTGAATCTTTTATATTCCAAATGATTAGAGATGATTGATAATATGTTATTCCATAAAGATTAATATTATCAATTAAAAATGCACTCTATTGAATGATATATTTGATAAAGGCTTAATATCCAAAATATATAAACCTTATACACTTCAATACCAAAAAAAAAAAAAAACAAAAACCCTGAACAATCTGATTTAAAAATGGGCAAGGCGCCTGGGTGGCTCAGTTGGTTAAGTGTCTGCCTTTGGCTCAGGTCATGATCCCAGGGTCCTGGGATTGAGTCTCACATCAGGCTCCCTGCTCAGCAGGGAATCTGCTTCTCCCCTTGTTCCTCTCCCTGCTTTCTTTCTTTCTCATGTCAAATAAATAAATAAATAAATAAATTTTAAAGATTAAAAAAACAAAAATGGACAGGAGACCTGAATAGACTTTTTTTCCAAAGAAAACATACACATAACTAATAGACATATGAAAAATCTTCGTACCTTAATCACCAAGGAAATGCAAGTTAAAACCACAATGAGATATCACCTTACAGCTGTCAGAATGGCTAAAGTCAAAAAGACAAGAAACAAGTGTTGGCAAGGATGCAGAGAAAAAGGAACGCTTATGTACTGTTGGTAGAAATCTAAATGGTACAGCCACTGTGGAAAACAGTATGATGGTTCTTCAAAAAGTTAAAAATAGAAATACTATATGATCCAATAATTCTACTACTCAATATTTATCCAAAGAAAACAAAAGCACTAATTTAAAAAGATACATGCATCCCTATGTTTCTTGCAACATTATTTATGGTAGCCAAGACATGGAAGCAACCTAAGTATACATCAGTACATCAGTAGACATAAGGATAAGGAAGATGTGATATATATATATATATATATATATATATATATATATATATATATATATATATATAATTAAGCCATAAAAAAGAATGAAATCTTGCCATTTGCAACAACATGGATGGACATAGACAGTATGCTAAATGAAATTAGTAAGACTGAGAAATACAAATACCATATGATTTCACTCATGTGAAATCTAAAAACCAAAACACATAAACAAAAAGCAGAATCAGACATGTAAATACGGACAATAAACTGATGGCTACCAGAGGGAAGGGGAGTGGAGATGGGCAGAATGAGGAAAGGAGAATGGGAGATACAGGCTTTTAGTTATGGAATGAATAAGTTATGGTAATAAAAGACAAAGCATCGGGAATATAGCCAATGATATTGTAATAGTGTTATACAGTGACAGACAGAGTATAGCATTATCTATAGAGAAGTTGAATCATTATGCTGTATACTTGGAATTCATGTAACATTGTTTGTCAGCTATACTTAAATAGAATAAAATTTTTAAAATGTACTCTGCTATAAATAAAGAAAATCTTACTATAAAAGCTTAAAGAGATAAGTTTGAGGTCATCAGTCTAAGGTTATTATTATGATGCCATCAAAAACCTGGGTTCTTTCCAATTTTTTAATTACCATTCTCAGCAATATAACCTTTTACTCTCATGGTGGTTGCCTTATGAGTGTGAGATAACTACACTATCTCTGTGTCTCACAGTTGAGATCCTGGCATAAAAGGGAGTGTGAAAGGGCAAAATTGTGTAGAGCTTTCTCTTAGCTAGATTTCACCTTTTTTTCCCCCAAGATTTTATTTATTTATTTGACAGAGAGGAGAGAGATCACAAGTAGGCAGAGAGGCAGGCAGAGAGAGAGGGGGAAGCAGGCTCCCCACTGAGCAGAAAGCCCGATGCAGGGCTCGATCCCAGACCCTGAGATCATGACCTGAGCCAAAGGCAGAGGCTTTAACCCACTGAGCCACCCAGGCACCCCTAGATTTCACCTTTTAAATCAGGAAAGTATGCCCTTTCCAGAGACTTCTTCATACATTTCATTGATCAAAGTTATGTCTCATAGATACTCCTAATTATTTAATATAGCTACAGGGAAGTTGGGAAATGAGAGTTGTTTTTAACTGGCACATTACCACCATGAACAAAATAAGGCTTCTGTTAGTAAAGAAAAAGAAAGAGATATCACAGGCATATGATAAGCAAGCAAAAACATTTGCTTAATAGGTATTTTGACAGTACATGAGAAAGAAGGATGGAAAGAAAGAGGGAAGGAAGGAATGAAGTAAAAAAAAAAAAAGAAAGGAAAGACGTTAGTGAAAAGACCACAAAAGAGATATTTTGGAGAATAAGAGGCTTTTTTTGAGACCATTCAATATCCATACAGATAGAAGCCTACTTCATCAATATAATGAGATATCAGTTACTGAATCAGTTACTTTATGCTGTGAGTTAAATGTATTTTATTTTCACAATAACTCTGTAAGAGTGCAGTCTGTGATACCATATAAGAAGTGCTACAAATAAGACACATTTGCAATGGAAACACAAAAGACAAATGTATATAATTTAGATCTGAGCCTTGTAAAAGTTGAGATTTTATCTGTCTTCAAGATTCTTATATTGGTAGTATAAAAGAATATGGTATGGTAGAAAGGACAGATGGCAAATCTAGGTTTTTATTGTAATCCAATAAAAAAGTATGCTTGAATTTATACTAGGCCTATATGTTATTGTTTGTTTTGAAACTTTGTATCATATCTACCCACTGCAGACAAATGTGGCCTGATTTTTCTAGCAGTGTCTTGGAAGTACACTAACATCATTTGTCTTGACAGAATTGCTCATTCTGGGGTATCTGTCAATAACAATCCCACAAGAACTAAATTTCTTTCTCAATATTTTAAAACATTTATTTTACTATGGATGCTTGTTTATTTGGCCAGTTTGTGGAGTTTTTTGTTTGTTGTTTTGTTTGTCTTTTACCCAATTAAGATAAGTTAGCCATCACTTTATCTGAATTGCAACCACTGCTATTATCATTCACAAGAAAATGTTGTTTTTGCAAAGACTGCAAGGGGATGTTTTGTGTACCTTTCTGAACAACTTAATGCAGACTTAAAAGTTTCCTAATGAGTTTGAAAATGTTTGCTTTTTATTCTTTAAATTTTTAAAAATTTTTTATTATTTAAAAATTTTTATTTAGAGGCACCCGGGTGGCTCAGCCAAAGCCTCTGCCTTTGGCTCAGGTCATGATCTCAGGGTCCTGGGATTGAGACTCTCATTGGGCTCTCTGTTCAGCAGGGAGCCCGCTTCCCCTTCTCTCTCTGCCTGCCTCTCTGCCTATTTGTGATCTCTTTCTGTCAAATAAATAAATAAAATCTTAAAAAATTATTTAAATTCATTTCAATTAACATATAGTGTATTATTAGTTTCAGAGGTAAAATTTAGTGTTTCATCATTTGCAAATAACAGCTAGTGCTCATTACATAAAGTGCCTTCCTTAATGCCCATCACCCAATTATACCTTCTCTCCCAACTCCCCTCTGGCAACCCTCAGTTTGTTTCCTAGACTTCAGTGTCTCTTATGGTTTGCCTCACTCTCAATTTTCATCTTATTTTATTTTTCCTTCCCTTCCTCTATGTTCATCTGTTTTGCTTTGTATTTCCACATGCAAGTGAAATCATATGGTATTTGTCTTTTTATTTTCTTATGTTTTTTAAGATTTTCTTTATTTATTTAACAGAGAGAGGGAAAGTACAAACAGGGGGAGCAGCAGACAAAGGGAGAAGCAGGTTTCCCGCTGAGTAGGGAACCTGGTGCGCAACTCCATCCCAGGACCCCAGGATCAGGACTAGAGTTGAAGGCAGCTGCTTAACAAACCAAGCCAACCAGGCGTCCAGTATTTGTCTTTTAAAAGAACACCAGGTTGGAGTGCCTGAGTGACACAGTTGGTTAAGTGTGGAACTCTTGGTTTCAGCTCAGAAACCAAGATCTCATGGGTCAGAAAAGATCTCAAGCTCAGAAACTCATGATCTCATGGGTCCAGAGATGAAGTCCCATGTCAGGCTCCATGCTCAAGGGAGAGTCTGTTGAAGATTCAATCCCTCTTCCACTCCTCTCCTCTCCTCTCCTTTCTCTCTCTTTCTCTCTCTCTCTCTCTCTTAAATAAATAAATAAACAAATAAATACATAAATAAATAAATCTTTTTTTTAAAAAAGAGCACCAGGTGTTCAGTGCTACATACAAGTCTGCCATTGTGAAAAATATGAAGGAATGAATTGAATATTTGGACACTCTCTTAATATGGTCTTAACAAAAGAGATATTTCTCAAGGTCAGATATACTTATTCAGTATTGGCTGACTAGTCTATCAAAAAGAAAGGAAAAGAAAAGAAAAGAAAAGAAAAGAAAAGTAGCCTTTCACTAACAGCTAACAAAATGTAAACTTACCCACCTTGAACACGGAAAAAGATATGAAAGTCTGGTACTATAGACAGAACAATCAGAATTAAGGTAACTCATACTCATATAGCTAGCTACTCAAGTGCGCTTTCCTCTCTACACCAGACATTTAAACATCTCAGTTTTTAGGTCTATTTTTGTTGTATTTGGCTTTTTAAAAAAAATAGTTTGTAATTCAGGTAATCAGATATTATCTCAACAGTGGAAGCTAGCATAGCTGCTGGTGTTATTTTGACTTTTCAACAGTGGAAATTTCCTGAGTGCTTTTAGGCCAGAAATAAATATATTGTAGATAAACACATATCTGGTTCACTTTTATTTTCTAGATCAATCTGGTATTAATAGTTGATGAAATTGTTGTGAGCCATCATTTCCCTGGGATTTAATTAAGACTATAAATTCCTAAAACTGTGAATCTCATCGTCTGTACATTCTAAACTACATATACTGTGAACTATGAACTTAACCACTCAATTGTATAGGCAACGTGTGCATTTGGTCTGATTGCACTGGGGAAAACAGGCTCTTCATAATTCTGTCCCTGATTCCGGCTCTCGCTCTAATTCTAATCAGCTCCTGAAATGACTTATTCATCTTGAAGCTATAGCTACACATAGTCACTGACCCTGAGACTTATGAAGAAGTCTCTAAGAGGTACAAAAGTAAGGCATGAAGTTGACTATTGAGTCTGATCTGATTTCCAGAGAGTTTTTAAGGAAGTACACAAACCCCATTCATCACAAAAACTCTATGTAGGTTTACAACAGCCCATGTTCATGGGCTTAAAGCATCAGGCAAAGCAGAATTAATCAGGATTGAGTATCAACAATGCTGCTTCTAAACTGCTTACTCCACCTCCAGGAATTGGTTTCAATTTCAGTTTAAACAACACAACATGATTCCCTTCATTCTCAAATACATTGCAGGCTAACTCGGTATATCCAAACAAATGGAAGTTATAGCACACCAGTCACTTTCAAAAGGTCTACCTTTTTTTTTTTTTTTAATAGACAAGGTGTATGCAATATGAATTGCTATAAGAACAAACTCTTTTATTGTCTTATCATAACTGATCTTTTTTAACTTTTTTCCTAATTACAAAAGTAAATATGTATCAAATGCAGAAAATTGTTAAAACAGTAAAGAGTACAAGGACCAAAACATTATATGTAATACTACCACCTAGAGATAATTGTTGTTAACATGTTTACATATATATGTATATATTTAGTTACATTTATAACTACATTTCTGTATATATTCTAAAGTGGTATCATATTGTGCATATTTTTGATCCCTAAATTTTTAACTTAGCACTGGATTGTTTTTTTCCATGTCAACAAATATTCTCCAGCAATATGATTTTTTTTTTTTTTTAAAGATTTTATTTATTTGACAGAGAGAAACACAGCGAGTGAGGGAGCACAAGCAGAGGGAATGGTAGCGGGAGAAGCAGGCTTCCCGCGGAGCAGGGAGCCCGATGCGGGGCTCGATCCCAGACCCCTGGGATCATGACCTGGGCCGAAGGCAGACGCTTAACGACTGAGCCACCCAGGCGCCCCAGCAATATGATTTTTAAAGACAGTATATAGCTTACCTCTATATATAGTTACTATAATTTACTTAAAACAATTTTCCATTGCTGGACATTTTGATTGTTTCTAATTATTCACTACTATAAATAATATAATGAAAATCCTTATGCATTAATTTTTGCATATATCTCTGATTATTTCCTTAGCATAAATCCCCAGGAGAGGAATTGCTAGATGAAAGATCATGCATATTGTAAGAATTTTTATGCTTTTTGTCAAGCTAGGAGCTGGCCTTATACACGTGTGCACTATATGTTTATATTATGTTGCTGTAAAAAGAGTATCCATCAGTTTTTGGTTTTGTTTTTATATGAAGAAATAGCTACACATATATTCAAAGATTTATACAGTTTATTATTTTTTGCACATGATATAATACCTGTATATAAGTGCATTTATTTCTTTCTGGCTAATATTGCAGGCCAAATCAATGTTGCATACATTTATTTTTTTATTAAATTCAGGACACTACCCAGAGCTTCCAGGTGAACACAGATATCACCAAATGTGAGTGGAAAAAAGCAGAGCACCAGGTGATTTTCCATCAGCAGGGCTGAGTATTTTCAGAATATGTGTACCCTGGACATACAACAGAAGTGAAAGTGTAATGGTGTCAAAATGGCAAGGGTTTTTCAACAAGCCTATATCAAGTGTTTGCTTTATATAAGTTATTACGCTAACTACCCTGTATTTGTATGTGCATAGGTTTGGGGAGATTAATGCAAAGTCATATGTACAAAAGCAAAAACAGAAGCTCTGCTTTCAAGGACTGTCAGGAAATGGTTATTGGGCAATGAGATATTCAGTAGGAAGGCTATATGGGGGATGTAGCAAAGCCATCTCACCAAATAAAAGCAAATCCAGATGAATAGATTAAAACTAAAAATTGTTTTGTGATTATTAGAATCAAAAGTTTGTTCTTATAACTCTAGTTTAATCTCATTACTGTTATTTTTACATGAAAAATTATTCCCTAAAATTATCCTGTAATGCAAAAGAAAATATTCACACAGAATATAGATAAATAGCACATTTTCAAGTCAGTCCTGATGGTTAATGTTCCATTGTGAAACACTGTTGTAGCAGGAGGAATAGATTATCGTAAAAGGCAGACAGCTTTAGAATTGAGGTGGAGGTAAAGAGAGGTCTATTGAATTCCCAGAAAGCATTTGTGCTTTGATTTATTAAACCTTATATTGATTCTTTGACTATCAATCCTATCATTGGCACTGTGCTAGGTTCTGTGGAGACAAAGACAAAGCAAAGCAAAGTGTCTGCCTCTGTCTAATAATAGCAGCAGGAAATAATAACAGATAATTTAATATTAAAGACTTAGTATATGTATTAGGGATTTTGGTTGCAAGAAACAGAAAATGATTACGGTTAAATTAGGCATAGAAGGGTAGTTCATGTACTCACAGTCTAATGGGGCCAGAGAAACAAACTTGAAGGTTTCGCAGGTTGCACTGATGAGATCACTGACTCTGGAAACTACCCCTAAAACTTATACTGCCACTGACTCTAGTAATTGGACATGATTGCTTCTACTGCCATCACCCATCACCAAAATTACTTCTGAATGGCCCCAGTGTCCTCACATTTCTAGCTTCCATTCAACGTAAGTGATTTTGACTGGCAGAGTCTTAATATTCTCATGCTTTACCTGCAAGAGAAGTTGGTAAAGGGAATATCTGGTATTTTCAGTTTCAGTAACGGGAGATGGCATATGCCTCATAAAGTGAAGAATTGTCAAAATATAAGTAGATGTTTAAGATGTAGGGCAGTTACAAATAATTATAAGTATCCATTATGGTTAGAAACTGTGCTAGGTAATTTATATGCCTTTTCTTTTTTTAATCTGCAGAGAACCACTATGTTAGGTGGATGCATCAGTCTAATTAGGCAAAGTTAGATTGAGAAAAAGCTGACAAATTTGCTCCCATTTCATTGGCCAGAACTACTCATGTAATCACGTCTAAAATAGAGAGGGTAGGGGCGCCTGGGTGGCTCAGTGGGTTAAAGCCTCTGCCTTCGGCTCGGGTCATGATCTCAGGGTCCTGGGATGGAACCCCGCATCGGGCT
Organism: Procyon lotor; assembly: GCA_028646535.1. Classification (NCBI taxonomy): domain Eukaryota; kingdom Metazoa; phylum Chordata; class Mammalia; order Carnivora; family Procyonidae; genus Procyon; species Procyon lotor. The sequence continues at coordinate 47,793,760 of CM053612.1, forward strand.
CTCTGCTCAGTGGGGAGGCTGCTTCCCTCTCTCTCTCTGCCTGCCTCTCTGCCTGCTTGCGCTCTCTCACTCTGTCAAATAAATAAATAAAAATCTTTAAAAAAAATAAAATAAAATAGGGTGGAGAAATATAATCTTCCATATATCCATAAGTAGAAAGAGAACCAGCTTTAAGGGGAATATTAATAATGTATACAAAGTAGACACTATTTTTATTACTACCTTCAGTTTTGAGGAAATGTAAATACAGAGTTTAAGTCATGTAGTAGTAAATGACAAAACTGGAATTTGAACATTTTCTAAAATTACAGTTTTAATAACAATGATATCTAATATGCATTGAGAATCACTAAGTATTATTTTAATTTTAACAACTCTTTGTGACAGATTTAATCAGCGTCTCAATTAAATAGATAAGAAAACAAGTGCTGTGATAAGTTTAATAATTTGTTCAAGTTTACCCAGCTAGTACAGAATGAATCAAGCTTGAAAGCAGTAGAGTGATTTCAAAGCTCATGTTTTAACTATTCTACTACACTGCCTCCACATACTCTGCTTTCTTTTTTTTAAGATTTTATTTATTTACTTAAGAGAGAGAGAGAATGAGAGAGAACACGAGTGGGGTGAAGGGCAGAGGGAAAAGTAGACCCTCTGCTGAGTAGGGAGCCTGGTTGCAGGATTGTATCTGGGACTCTAAGATCATGACCTGAGGTAAAGACACACGCTTAATGAACTGAGCCACCCAGATGCCCCCCATACTCTGTTTTCTAAGGCAATATAAATAATGTATAGTTTTCAGCTTATTTGAATGACTGTAATCGACTTCTCAAAGTGGGTTTTTCATAATACATCTTTAGAGCAGCAAAGGACTTTAGAGACTGTCTAGTCCAATCATGTGCTTTTAGTTTATTTGTTTTTTTTACTTTTTCTATATTTTATTTTTTATTGAAGTATAATTAATACACACTGTTATTTTTTTTATTTTTTTATAAAGTCCCCTAGCTTTAGGTGTACTATGTAATTCTATACATTACTGAGTGCTCATGACGGTAAGTGCATTCTGTGGAGTTATTTTTAGAAAATATGATTTGAACCTCCAGGCATGAGTCTAAGGCATTTGCTGAAACATCAGCATGAGCTCTGCCTCAACTCCTTGCAAGTACTCGTATTTGAGACAAAGCTCAAATACATGACCTTTACAAGGCTCTAGGGGGCAGGGATAATTACAGCCAATCTTTTTCCTATATGTACTTTCTGAGTAACTGCACATATCCTATGGAAGATTTAGTAGTTAATGTTTAAAAAGTAATAACTCTCCTTTGTTCTACTCCTGCCTTGCTTTGAATTTGTTGATGAAAGCTCCAGATAATTTTCTCAATAAAAACCATGTCTAAACCCACACAGTCACTGTTCTCTGGAGACAGTCTTCCATGTCCACTCAGTATTGAGTCTGAGTGTATTATTTTCAGTGCACAGTGACAGTATTCTTGATCCCTTTTGTCTAATGTCATCCATCCCCCCACCCACCTTCCCTTTGGCAACCACCGGCTTGTTCTCTGTATTTAAAAGTCTATGGTACTGAGGAGGGCACGTATTGCATGGAGCACTGGGTGTGGTGCATGAACAATAAATCTTGTAACACTGAAAAAATAAAATAAACATTTTTGGGGAAAAAGAAAATAAAAGTCTATGGTAAAAAATAAAATAAAATAGAATTAAAATTTTAAAAAAGAGCTTATGGTTTGTCTTTTATTTTTTGCTTTGTTTCTTAAATTCCACATATATATTTTTTGCTTTGTTTTTTAAATTTCACATACCACATCATATGGTATTTTTCTCTGACTTATTTCATTTAGCTTTATACGCTCTATGTCCAGTTATCTTGTTATAATACCTAGGGATAAATTTAAAGAAGATGAAAGACCTGTACTCCAAAAACTATGAAAGACTGATGATAGAAGTTGAAGACAACACAAACGGAAAGATATGCCATGCTAATGGATTAGAAGAACCAATATTGTTAAAATGTTCATACTACCCACAGCAATCTGTATATTTAAGGTAATCCTTATCAAACTACCAAGATAATTTTTCACAGAACTAGAACAAATAATACTAAAATTTGTATGGAACTACAAAAGACCCTGAACAGTCATCTGCTTTTTTCACGTTAGAAGATTAAGGCCAAAAGAGGGAAAGAGGTTTATGTAAAGTCATTTACACTTTGACACATTTACTCCTGCACTCAAATGCAGGCCCTAAGCAATATTCAGTTTTATAATGAAACCTGCAGGAGTTTTCTGCATCTTACATGGTAGGATTACTGCACAAGCTCATCTTAGACCATATCTCATCCTGGCTCATGGATATATCATCTTTCCTTTATTCACAAAAATATTCTCAGCTGTTGGCAAGAAGGCTATGGGAGAATGAGAGAAAGAAAGGTAAACCTATCTGAGTAGACCAACTAATAAAAATTGAAGGAGGATGGTTAATTAGGTGTCTTATAGATCCTGTTTCTTCTTTTAGTTGTGAATTGACTGTAGGAAGAATAGAAACATGGTTTATCATAATTAATCAGTAAGAGAATGTCTGGAAATGTGATAGCTGTCCTAAATGTACCCAAATCAGTAACTGATATAAAAAAGTGAGGCGAGAAAAAAGACAGACAGGTTGTATCTTCTTCTCATACCCCCTGTAGTATTTTATTCCCATTCCAGTATTTATTGTGATAGTTAGAATAGCTCTGTTTAGTAAGTTTCAATCCTATGGTAAGGACTCTCTACTGTTATTTATATTTTACTTAACAGATAACTTCTATAGGGATCTAAATTACACAGAGATCTCATTGTGCGTTCTTGGAAAAAAACGGCTAGATAACACTGTTTTAAATCAAATTAACATTTATGGCCCTTGCCCAGTATGTGGAAGGCATCATGCAAGGCATTTCTTCCCCAAAATTTTACAATTGTTTGAAATCAGGAGCAAGGTGGGCCAGATAGGGAGGAGAAAGAATTTACTTATTAGTAGAATAAGACTGCAAATAGCTGAGATTAATGCTATAAGTGTATCCTTCTGATATATAAATAATATCATTTCTGAGTACATAGGCCTGAAAGTAGAAGTTAGATAGAGTCAATTGTTATTAATGGCTATCCATTTAAATTGATGAACTGTTTCCATGCATTTTGGTGGTTTTATATGAGTGATCGCAGCTATCATCATTGGAACTTTAACATGAATTCTGTACCTGTTGGAAATTCACAAGATCTAATTTATAGCTAAAGGAAACTTCAAACAAATTGTCACATGCCACAAGCAGAAATCTGTTTGTTTGTTTAAATTAGGCTTGGAGAGTATGTATGGTAAGCTATCAGCTTTGGAAAATTCCTTTTGGTGGAATTAACTTAAGAAGAATGTATTCAAAGACAAAATTATATTTCTTTCAAAGTAACAAGTGCTGACTTTTCTGTTTCTATTTTATTTCTCCACCTCCCTGCTGTCCACATCCAAAAAATGATTGAATTCAGTAAATTCTAGATCTATGAGGAATCTCAAATCCATTTTTTGCCTTGCAATTATCTTAACCCAGACTTTTAAAATCTTTCATTTAAATCATTACTGTTGTCTCAAATAGGTTTTTTGTTTTGTTTTGTTTTTTTACCACTGGCCTTTTCTCTTTCCTATCTAGTAGTTCACAAACTTTAGTGTGTATTAGAATCACATGAAAACCTGATAAAACAAGAACTTTGGGATTTTGTTCAGTTATTGATAGTAGGTCTGGAGGAGGATAAGAATTTGTAACTAACAAATCAATGTTGATGCTGCCAGTTCTGGGATCACACTTTGAGTAGCCCCACTCTAATTCATCTTTTTCCCTGTACACTATTGGCCAAGTCCATCTTCTTAAAGCATAGCTCTATTTATGTCTCTGATGTTTACAGAATTTCTGTGGATCTCCATTCTTTGACAAATAAAATTCTCTTTATCTTGACAGAAAAGCTTTCTTCTGTTTTCTTGGCCCCACCTACCTTCCTGCCTTATCTTCTATCTTTACTTTTTTAATTTGTTAGGTTGCATAATCAGTTACATACAAGAGATCTGGAATTAGATATCCTTGGGTTTGAAACCTATCTCCCCCATTTAAAGAGTGAGAATTTGGAGAATTAGTATGGGCCTTGGTTTTCTTATTTGTAAAATTAGTATAATAATACCAACCTCTTAAGATCTTTGATAGGATTAATTAATACAAATAGAATACTCAGAAGAATGTCTGACATTCAATGAATGGTAGTTATTATTATAAATATATTACACTTTAGTCTAAGTATATATCTCATCATTTCCTGAAAAAGCCTCCCTGGTTTCCTTCCTTATAATTATGCTTATACTCTTAACTCTCCTTCCCCTGGCAAATTTTTTCCTCAATTTCTACCTTTGGTAAATCCTTCTCATTTATTAAGGTTTGTCTCAAATGCCAAATGCTGACTCTTCCAGGAAATATTTCTTTACCCTCATCCCCCAGATAGGAGGAATGAGATCTCTTTATCCTAAATATATATACCACACCTATATGTACTTTTTTCACTGGTATTTTTCTTTGTATTAAAGATGATTAGATTGTTTTCATGTCCCCCTACTTGATTGAAAATTCCTAGAGAATAGGGTTTAGTATCTTTCACTCTCAGTACCTGATATGTACTTCACAAGGTATAACAGAGCCTACATGACCTAGTACTCGTCTACATATTAAGCCTCCTCTTATATCATTCTACCCATTATTTATATTTTAGTCATATTGAAATTTTCCATTCCTGGAAGGCACCATGTTATTTTCTACTTCAGGGCCCTCGTATATGCTATTCTTTCAGCCATCAACATTTGCTTTGGAGGACCTTCCCAGTTATATCATCTGGAAGCATCCTCTACTTCTTTGTCACAAATAATACCACTTTTCTATGTAGTTGTTTTATGTTTATTTTCCCCATTTCTCCAAGAAGAAAGAAAACATATCTGTTCTGTTCATACCTTATATCCCAATGTCTAGGGTAGTGTTTTTAACCTGCTTTGCTCACCTAACATTATATAATGAAAACTTGACAGGAATTGCATTGAATCTATAGCTGGCTTTTGGTAGTATTGACATATTAACAATGTTAATGCTTTCAATCCATGAACATGAGATATCTTTTAATTTATTTGTGTCTTCTATTTCTTACATCATTGTCTCATCGTTTTCAGAGTAAAGTTCTTTCACTTCCTTAGTTCATTTTTTTAAAGTTTATCTTTTTTATTTGAGAAAGAGAGAGAGAGAGAGAGATCATGAGTGGGGGAAAGGAAAAGGGAAGGGGAGAGAAGCAGACTCCCCACTGAGTGCCGAGCCTGACATTAGGCTTCATCTCAAAACCCTGAGATCATTCATTGAGACAAAATTAAGAGTTGCAAGCTTAAACAGCCAGGCCATCCAGGTACCCAAATTCTTAAGTATTTTATTGCTTTTGATGCTATTGTAATGGAACTGATTTATCTCTTTTTCAGAAAATTCATTTTTAGTGAATAGAAATGCTACTGATTTTGTATGTTAATTTTGTATTCTACAACTATACTGAATTCTTTGATTTGATCTAACACTTTGTTGGATTTTCAGGATTTTCTAATATATAAAATCATTTCAACTATACATAGGAACAATTTTACTTCTTTCAAAATCTTTTTTAAAAATATTTTGTTTATTTATTAGAGAGAGAGAGAACAAGAGCAAGGGGAGGAGCAGAAGGAGAAAAGCAGACTTCCTGCTGAGCAGGGAGCCCTACCCAGGGCTGGTTCCCAGGACTTTGGTATCATGACCTGAGCACAAGGCAGATACTCAACTGACTGAGCCACCCAGGCATCCCCCTTCCTTTCCAATTCTGATAGCTATTTTCCCCCTTTTTCTTGTGTGATTGTTCTAAACAGACCTT
>CM053612.1:47800219-47915036 GCA_028646535.1 Procyon lotor
GATTTCTTGTCCCGAGCTGCTTTCAGGATTTTCTCTTTGTCACTGAGGCTTGTAAGTTTTACTATTAGATGCCGGGGTGTAGACCTATTTTTATTGATTTTGAGGGGGGTTCTCTGCACCTCCTGGATTCTGATGCTTGTTCCCTTTGCCAGATTAGGGAAATTCTCTACAATAATTTTCTCCAATATACCTTCCGCCCCCGTCTCACTTTCTTCTTCTTCTGTGATCCCAATTATTCTAATATTGTTGTGTTTTATGGTATCACTTATCTCTCGAATCCTCCTCTCGTGGTCCAGTAGTTGTTTGTCTCTCTTTTTCTTAGCTTCTTTATTCTCCATCATTTGGTCTTCTGTGTGGCTGATTCTTTCTTCAGTCTCATTTATTCTAACAGTGAGAGACTCTATTTTTAATTGTACCTCGTTAATAGCTTTTTTAACTTCGACTTCGTTAGATTTTATTTCTTTTATTTCTCCAGAAAGGGATTTTATTTCTCCCAAAAGAGATTTTCTAATATCTTCTATGCTTTTTTCGAGCCCTGCTATCATCTCAATAACTGTCATTTTTAACTCTATTTCCGACATATTACTAATGTCCTCATTGACTAGTTCTCTTGCCTTCGGTACTGTCTCTTCTTTTTTTTGTGGTGAGTTTTTCCGCCTCGTCATTTTGTCAGGGTAAGAGTGGATGGGTGAGAGAGAAAGATTCTCTGGAGTTCCGCAGTTTTCACTGATTGATTAGCCAGGTCTAGGCTGGATATTCTCGCTAATCTTCTGGGCGAGGGGCCCGTTCCCGTGGTTCTCAAATGTCTTTGCCCGAGGTGGAATTGCACCGCCCTTGCCAGGGGATGGGCCAAGCACTTTGCTCAGGCCCGCTCCTGGGGGTCTTTGTTCCCTGAGCCCGCCCTGGAGGCCAGGAATGAAAATGGCAACCTCCCAGTCTTGGCCCAGAGGAGCCAATTGCTGGGCGCCGCAATCCTCCACAGGCCCGTAGAGGAAAGCTGTTATCACTCCCGTCTCCCTTGTCCGCAGTCAGCGCTCTGTGCTCAGCTAGACCGTGGCAGAACGCCTCTATCTGTGGCACGCAGCCCCGTCTGGAGTCCCCAAACCAGCAGATTCCTGCTGTGCGCTCTTGCACCGCTCTTCCTGGAGGAAGAAGGAGAGGGTGTCTCCGGAGCTGCCTCCCATGGGGTCCCCTCTTGACGTACAGCAGCCCTATATGGACTATATGTCTCAGTTCCTATAGTCCAAGGTAAGCCTATGCAGCATTGCGTGGCTCCTTCTCTGTGGCCGGCTTCTCCACCCCAATACCTGGGAGCTCTGCCACACTCGGGCTCCCCTGGTCCCTCAGTGACCCCACGGGTTCTGAAAGCACACTGTTCCCACGAGGGCTGAACCCCCCGTTAGCCTCCGGAGTGATGTCCTTCAATGGAGCGGACTCGAAGTTCCGGATTTTGTGCTCTGCGGCTCTGTGGCTGCTGGGACCCGGCCCCTCCCCCCGGGTCTCTCTTCCCGTCGCTTTAAATTCCCTTTTTCCACACGTCCTACCTCCTGAAAGTGGTCGATTTTCTGCTCCTAGAATTGCTGTTCTTATACTCTTCTCTCTGCTGTTGTGTTTGCCGGCTTTTAGAGTGATTTCCTCCTCTTTAGTTGGACTTCTGATTCCCAGGGGTCTCTGTGCCTCCTACACCTCCGCCATCTTGCCAGAAGATTCTCCAGAGTTCAAGTCTTGATCTCTCCATTTATGCAAGGCGAACCCGGGGCACTGGTCACCACACGCATTACATGGCTGGCCTCTCTCAAGCCGCCCCAGTCCAGTCAATAAGCAGCTGGAAAGTCTTTTCCGGGAGCTCCGGCTGAACATGGCCGGGAGCCTCCTGCACGCAGCGCCTTCGGTGGGTCCGTCTGCACCGTGGCCTCTTTTTTTTTGGTAAGTCTGGCCAGGAGTTTATCAGTCTTTTTAATTTTTTCAAAGAATCGGCACCTACTTAAGTTAATCTGTTCTACTGTTCTTTTGGTTTCGATTTCTTTGACTTCTGCTTTGATCTTTATTATTTATCCTCTTCTGCTGGGTTTAGGCTTTCTTTACTGTTCTTTTTCCAGCACCTGTAGGTGTAGGGTTAGGTTATGTACTTAAGACCTTTCTTATTTATTGAGAAAGGCTTTTATTGCTCTATACTTTCCTATCAGGACCGCCTTTGCTGTGTCCCAAAGATTTTGAACAGTTGTGTTTTCATTTTCATTTGTTTCCATGAATTTTTTAAATTCTTCTTTAATTTCCTGGTTGATGCATTCATTCTCCAGTAGGATGCCCTTTAGCCCACATGTACTTGAGTTCTTTCAAACTTTCCTGTTGTAGTTGAGTTCTAGTTTCAAAGCACTGTGGTCTGAAAACATACAGGGAATGATCCCGATCTTTTGGTACTGCTTGAGACCTGATTTGTGTCCCAGGATGTGATCTATTCTGGAGAAGGTTCCATGTGCACTAGAGAAGAATGTGTATTCTGTTTCTTTGGGATAGAATGTTCTGAATATATCAGTAATGTCCATCTGATCCAGTATGTCTTTAATGACATACTGTGTACACTGTTGATCTTTTGCTTAGATGATCTGTCCATTTCAGTAAGGGGGGTGTTAAAGTCCCCTACTATTAGTGTATAGTTGTCAATGTGTTTCTTTCATTTCGTTATTAATTGGTTTATATAATTGGCTGCTCCAATGTTAGGGGCATGGATATTTATAATTGTTAGATCTTCATGTTGGATAGACCCTTTAAGTATGATAAAATGTCCTTCCTCATCTCTTATTTTAGTCTTTGGCTTAAAATCTAGTTTATCTCATATAAGGATTGCCACCCCAGCTTTCTTTTGATGTCCATTAGCATGGTAAATTGTTTTCCACCCCCTCACTTTATATCTGGAGGTGTCTTTGGGTCTAAAATGAGTTTCTTGCAGACAGCATATGGGCAAGTCTTGTTTTTTTTATGCATTCTGATACCCTGTGTCTTTTGATTGGGGTTTTGGCCCATTTACATTCAGAGTAACTATTGACAAATATTAATTCAGTGACACTGTATTGCCTGCAACGTCACTGTTATGGTATATTATCTCTGTTCCTTTCTGGTCTGTTACTTTTAAGCTCTCTCTTTGCTTAGAACACCCCTTTCCTGGGGCACCTGGGTGGCTCAGTGGGTTAAAGCCTCTGCCTTCACCTTAGGTCATGATCTCAGGGTCCTGGGATTGAGCCCCGCATCGGGCTCTCTGCTCAGCGGGGAGCCTGCTTCCCCCTCTCTCTCTGCCTGCCTCTCTGCCTACTTGTCATCTCTCTCTTTCTCTGTCGAATAAATAAAATCTTAAAAAAAAATAAAAAGAACACCCCTTTCCTGTAAGACTGGCTTACTGTTTGCAAATTCTTTTAGATTTTGTTCGTTCTGGAGCTTTTTATCTCTCCTTCTATTTTCAATGACAGCCTAGCTCGATATAGTATTTTTGGCTGCATACTTTTCTTATTTAGTGCTCTAAATATATCATGCCAGTCCTTTCTGGCCTGCAGGTCTCTGTGGATAGGTCTGCTGCCAATCTAATATTTCTACCATTGTATGTTACAGACGTCTTCTCCCGAGCTGCTTTCAGGATTTTCTGTTTGTCACTGAGACTTGTCAACTTCACTATTAGATGACGGGATGTAGTCTTATTTTTATTGATTTTGAGGGAGATTCTTTGTGCCTCCTGGATTTTGATGCTCGTTCCCTTTTCCAAATTAGTGAAATTCTCTACAATAATTTGCTTCAATATACTTTCTGCCCCTCTCTCTCTTTCTTCTTCTTCTGGGATCCCAGTTATTCCAATATTGATGCATCTTATGGTAACACCTTTCTCTCAAATTCTCCCCTTGTAATCCAGTAGTTGTTTGTCTCCTTTTTTCTCAGCTTTTTTTTTTTTTTTTTTTGTGACAGAGGGAAACACGGCAAGAGAGGGAACACAGGCAGAGGGAATGGTAGTGGGAGAAGCAGGTTTCCTGCAGCAGGAAGCCTGATGCGGGGCTCAATCCCGGGACCCTGGGATCATGGCCTGAGCCCAAGGCAGACACTTAATGACTGAGCCACCTGGGAGCCCTTTCTCAGCTTTTTTATTTTCCATCATTTGTTCTTCTATATCACTAATTCTCTCTTCATCCTCATTTATCCTAGCAATAGAGCCTCGTCTTTTGATTACACCTCATAGTAGCTTTTTTTAAAATTTCATCTTGGTTAGATTTTATTCCTTTTATTTCTCCAGAAAGGGATTTTATTTCTCCAGAAAGGGATTCTCTAATATCTTCCATGCTTTTTTCGAGCCCACCTAGCACCTTGATAATTGTCATTCTGAACTCTAGATCTGACATCTTACTAAGGTCCATATTGATTAGTTCCCTAGACATCGGTACACCTTCTTTTTCTTTTTCTTTTGAAGTGGGTTTTTCCACCTTGTCATTTTATCGAGATAAAAATAGATGAATGAGGGGCGCCTGGGTGGCTCAGTTGTTAAGTGTCTGCCTTCGGCTCAGGTCATGATCCCGGAGTCCTGGGATCGAGTCCCACATCGGGCAACCTGCTCGGCAGGAAGCCTGCTTCTCTTGCTACCATTTCCTCTGCTTGTGTTCCCTGTCTCGCTGTGTTTCTCTCTGTCAAATAAATAAAAATCTTAAAAAAAAAAAAAAGAATAGATGAATGAGAAAAGAAAATACTAAAAGGGTAGCAACGACCCCAGAAAAATATACACTAACCAAATCTGAAGAGACCCAAAACCGGGGGTTGGGTTGTGGGAAGAAAGGAGGAAAGAAGGATATATATGTATGTGTATATATATATATGTGTGTGTGTGTGTGTGTGTGTGTGTGTGTGTGTATCTATCTATCTATCTAATGAATAGAAGAGAGCCAATCACTTGATTTTGGGTATATTTTGGTTTGTTAGAAGAAACTACAGCCCAGAATTTTAAGGAAAGAAAAACTTATATATATATATATACACAAATATAAGGGTAAACAGTATGAAGGGATCGATTATGAATAAGGATAAAAATTAAAAAAGATTCTAAAACTTGAATTGATAAGAAGTTGGTTGAAAAAATTAAAAAAAAAAGGGAAGGAATGTGATCTGGCTGGAGACGAGAACCAAACCATGCTCTTGATTTAGTGTATATTTTGATCTGTTAGAAGAAACTGTATCCCAACATTTTAAAGAAATTTAAACCTACATATATACAAAAAATAAGGCTAAATACAATGAAGGGAGAGAAGATGACTATAACAATGAAATTTTAAAAAGGTTTTTAAAAAAGTACTGATAAGATAAAATAGTTAAATACATTAAAATAGGAAAGAGGAAAAACTTTAGAAACAGAATAAGAAAAAATAAAATTAAAAAAAAATTCATTTTGAAAGACTAAAGAATCATGGGGAAAAAGCCTTGAATTCCATGTGCTGTATTCCCATAGTTCTGAAGTTTTTGCAGTTCTCATTGTTGGTGAACTGTGTCTTGGCTGGGTGTTCTTGTTGATCTTCTGGGGGAGGGGCCTGTTGCATTGATTTTGAAATGCCCTTGCCAGAGGTGGAATGGCACCATCCTTGTCAGGAGCCAGGCTAAGTAATTTGCTAGTGTTTGCTCTTGGTAGCTTTTGTTCCCTGAATGCTTTCTACTTTTTGTACAGCTTCGGAGGAGGAGAATGAAGATGGCGCTCTCCCAATCCCCAGCCCATAGGAGCTGAGAACTCCAGGCCCTACTCCTCACTGCACCCTCAGAGAGAAGCCATCAGTCATTCCCATCTCCCTGCTCTCTGGCGGCACTCTGTGCTCACCCAGCCTGTCACCAAGCCTTTCTACCTGTCGCACATTGTCCCATTTGGAGTCTCCAAACCCAGTGGATTCTTGCAGTGTGCTCCCACGCCACTCCTCCTGGAGGAGGAAGGAAGGGTTCTCCCCGGATCTGCCACTGGTGGGGTCTCTGCTTGAAGAGCAGTGGCCCGACTGTGCCTCGAATCACAGTTTAATGTAACCAAGAGCCGAGAGCACACTCCTCTCGGAATGTGGTCTTGGAGTGTGCTCCGTCTCTGCAGCTGGCTTCCTCACTCTGATACCTGGGGTTTTGCCACACTCAGGCACCCCTTGTCTATTTCTGACCCCACGGTCCTGAGACCACACTGTCTCAGCGAAGGCTTCATCCCCTGCTTAGCCTCTAGAGCAACGTCCTTCAGTGGAGCAGACCTCTAAAAGTTCTGGTTTTGTACTCTACTCCTCTACCACTTGCCAGGAGCTGGCCCTTACCCCCACCCCACCCATGGTCTATCTTCCCATATGTTGCCTCGGATTCACTTCTTTGCATATCCTACCTTCCACAAAGGGGTCACTTTTCTGTTCCTAGAATTGCTTCTCTTCTTCTCTTCAATCTCTTGGCGTTGAGGCTGGTGCTGCTGCTACTGCTGCAGCTGCTTGGGGTTTGTAGGCCCAGGTGGGGTGGGGGGTGGTGTGGTGGCACTGATGGGTGGGGGCAGCGGGGGATGGTGTGGCTCTCATATGATTTTTATCCTTCCCTTTGTTAATGTGCTATACCATATTGATTGATTTGCATATTTGAACTATCTTTGTATCCCTAGAATAAACCCCATTTGAATGTGGTGAAAGATCCTTTTAATGTATTTTTGAATTTGGTTTGCTAATATTTTGTTGAGAATTTTTGCATCTGTGCTCATCAAAGACATTGGTCTGTGATTTTCTTTTCTTGTAGTGTCTTTGGTTTTGTTAAGAGGTTAATGCTGACCTCATGAGATAAATTAGGAATAATTCTTTTTTTTGTTTTTCTATTTTTTTGGAATAGAGTAGGATTGGTAGTAACTCTTCTTTAAATATTTGGTAGAATTCATCTGTGAAGCCAACTGGTCCTAGAATTTTGTTTGTTGGGATTTTTTTTTTTTGATTATTGATTTTTTTTTTTTGATTATTGATTCAACTGTATTACTAGGAATCAGTCTTTTCAAATTTTCTATGTTTTCCTGAATCAGTCTAAGAAGGTTGTATGTTTCTAGGAATTTATCCATTTCTTCTAATTGTTCAATCTATTGGTATGTAATTTTTCATGGTAGACTCATAATCCTCTGTGTTTCTGTGGTATCAGCAGTAATTTCTATCCTTTTGTTTTCTTTTTTTGAGTTCTTTCTCTTTTTTCTTAATGAGTTGGGGTAAATGTTTATCAATTTTGTTTATTTTGTCAAAGAACCAGCCCTTGGTTTCATTGATCTTTTTAAATTTTTTAGTCTCTCTTTCATGTATTCTTGCTCTGATATTTATTATTTCCTTCCTGTTAGCTTTGGGCTTTGTTCTTCTTTTTCTAGGTCCTTTAGGTGTAAGTTTAGCTTGTTGATATTTTGCTTGTTTCTTGAAGTTGGCCCTTGCTGTAAATTTCCTTCTTAGAACTGCTTTTGGAAGCTCCCAAAGATTTTGGGCCATTGTGTTTTCATTTTCATATGACTCCATGTATTTTTTTTATTTCTTTTTTAATTTTTTCCATGTTTAGTAGCATGTTGTTTAGCCTCCATGTGTTTGTGTTTACAGATTTTTTTCACGTAACTGATTTCCAGTTTTGTACTGTTGTGTTTGGAAAAGATGCTTGATATGATTTCAGTCTCTTTAAATTTACAGAGACTTGTTTTGTGGCCTAACATGTGATCTATTGTAGAATGTTCCATGTGCACTTTAAAGAATGTGTATTCTCCTGTTTTTGGATGGAGTGTTCTGTATATATCTGTTAGATTCATGTGGTCTAATGTGTCATTCAAAGTCACTGTTTACTTGTTGATTTTCCTTCTGGATGATCTATCCATTGATGTAAATAAAGTGTTAAAGTCCCCTACTATTATTTTATTACTGTCCATTTCTTCTTTTATTTCTGTTAATATGTGTTTTACATATTTAGTTACTCCAATGTTGGGTGCATAGATTTTTATACTTTTAATAAGAAATATAAAAGGATATAACTTTTTCTCCCAAATATTTTTATTTTTTTAGTCTTACAAGATTAATTGTTCATGCACCACACCCAGTGCTCCATGCAATACGTGCCCTCCTCAATACCCACCACCAGACTTGCCCAACACCCACCCCCTTCCCCTCCAAAACCCTCAGTTTGTTGCTAAGGGTCCACAGTCTCTCATGGTTCATCTCCCCCTCTGGTTTCCCCCCATACACTCCTCCTTTCCTTCTCACAATGCCTTCCATGTTTTTCTTTACGCTCAGCATGTAAGTGAGACCATAAGGTAATTGGTTCTCTCTGCTTGACTTATTTCACTTCGCATACTCTCTTCCAGTCCCATCCATGTTGATACAAAAGTTGGATATTCGTCCTTTCTAATGGAGGCATAATATTCCATTATATATATGGACCATATCTTCTTTATCCATTCATCTGTTGAAGGGCATTTTGATTCTTTCCACAGTTTGGCGATGGTGGCCATTGCTGCTATGAACATTGGGGTACATGTGGCCCTTCTTTGTAATGCATCTGCTTCTTTGGGGTAAATACCCAGTAGTGCGATGGCAGGATCATAGGGTAGCTCTATTTTTAATTTCTTGAGGAATCTCCACACTGTTTTCCAAAGTGGCTGCACCAGCTTGCAATCCCACCAACAGTGTAAGAGGTTACCCCTTTCTCCACACCCTTTCCAACATTTGTTTACTGTTAAAAGGATATAATTTTTATATCTTTTTCTTGTATTGATCCCTTTATCATTATGTAGTGCCCTTTGGTTGACCATTGCTACTGTCTTTGTTTTAAAGTCTTTTTTATCTGATGAGTATTGCTACTCCAGCTTTTTATTCACAATTTGAATGGCATATCATTTTCCATCCCATCTTATTTATTTATTTGTTTGTTTGTTTGTTTATTTATTTTTAGAGATGTTATTTATCTACTTGGCAGGGAGAGAGAGGGAGCCCAAGCATGGGGAGTAGCAGGTAGAGGAGGAGGGAGAAGCAGGCTCCTCATTGAGCAAGGAGCCCAACATGGGGCTTGATCCCAGGTCCCAGGGATCATGACCTGAGCTGAAGGCAGACACTTACCAACTGAGCCACCCAGGTGCCCCATCTCATCTCTTTTAGTCTGTGTTTCAGTTCTGAAGTGAGTCACAAACGACACATGTGTATATCTTTTTTATCTTACCCATTTAGTCAACATAGCTTTTTTTTTATTGGAACATTTGATCCAATATTTAAATATTTACTGATAGTTATGTACTTACTGTCATTTGTTAATTGTTTTCTGGTTGTTTATGTAGTTCTCTGTTTTGTTTTGTTTTTTTCTTGTATTCTTGTTCTCTTCTCTTGTGGTATGATGCCTTTTTTTTTTTCCCTAGTGTTATGCTCGATTTCCCCTTGTTTTTGTGTGTGTGTGTGTGTGTGTGTGTGTGTGTGTGTGTGTGTGTGTCTCTATTATCAGATTTTGGTTTGTAGTTACCATGAGGTTTATATATAGCATCTTAGGTATACAGCAGTCTATATTAATTTGATGGTAGTTTAATTTTGAACACATTCTAAAAGTAGTGCATTTTTTTACACCCTCTTCCACATTTTATATATGTGATGTCATATTTAATATCTTTTTTGTTTTGTATATCTTTCGACTAATTTTTGTCACTATAACCAATTTTACTATTTTTGTGTTTTAATCTTTGTGCTAGCTTTATAAGGGATTGGTATACTTTATTTATTATATGTTTTTACCATTCAAACTTTTTCTTTCATAATTTTATTACTTCTAGTTATGGCTTTTTCTTTTCCACCTAAAAAAGTCTCTTTACATTTCTTGTAAGACGATTTTTGTGGTAATAAACTCCTTTAACTTTTTTTTGTCTGGGACACTTTTTATCTCTCCTTCAGTTCTGAATGTTATCCTTGCCGGATAGTGTATTCTTGGCTATGGGTTTTTTTTTTTTTTTCTTTTCAGCCCTTTTTAATATATAATGTCACTTCCTTGTGTCTTATGGAGTTTCTGCTAAGGAATCAGTTGATAGTTTTATGGGTTTTCCCTTTTATGTAACTATATGCATTTTTTTTTGGTGCTTTTAAGATTTAGTTTTTGACTGTTTAATTATACGTCTTGATATGGACCTCCATATGTCTTTATGCTTGTGGCTCTCTGTAATTTCTGGACCTGGATAACTGTTTCCTTCCCCAGATTAGGGAACTTTCAGCCATTATTTCTTCAAATAGGTTTTCTGTTCCCTTCTTTCTCTCTTGTCCTTCTGGCTTCCCTATAATATGAATAATATTTTGCTTGATGTTATTGCAGAGGTATCTTAATGTCTCCTCATTTCTTTTCTTTTCTTTTCCATGCTGTTCAAATTGGTTGCTTTCCATTAGTTATTGAAAGTCAATAAATCTCTTTCACATATTACCCAGGCACTTCTCAAATTCCTGCTTCTGTGCTGGATCTAGGTTATAAACCACCCTGGCTCTTTAAGCGCAGAGACTTGGTTTCCTATAGAGCTTGGTTTCTCCTGGTGTTAAGTCCTGCCAATTTTCAAAGCCAAGTGTTACTAGTGCAGGACCCCAGGCCTGGGCATGCCAGTATGGAACTTGGTCCCCTCACTCCTTTGTGTTTGTGATGTCCCTCCTGTTTATCAGTCACTACACCAGGGTCCAGAGTTTGGGTCCTGACCATTTCTCTTCCCCTCCCACTCTTTTGCATATGATGTTTTCTTAAATATTTTATCTGTGGAAGCTCTGTTTTGCCAGTCTTCAAGTCATTTTCAGAGTGAGTTGTCTCAGCATATTCATGGGAGGAGATGAGTTTCAGAATCCTTCTGTTCTGCCACCTTTTCCTTTCCTAATCCGTTAAAGCTTTTTTTTTGTTTGTTTGTTTTTTTCCTGAACAACCAGTAATCTTCTTAAACATTAGACATGAACCTATAGAGGTTTATTTCTCTACAGCTGTATATCTTTTCATATATTTTTATGAAGAATATAAACACAAAGTTGTCTTGCAATTTGTACCCAGGTCACTATGCATATATATTTAGCTTTTATGTAGCTAGAAAATATTAATATTGATTACACAGAATTTTAATTGTTTTTAAAATAAGGTCAATGTTTAACTTCTTTGTGTCTTAAGAAAATATTATGATAGGTGGTTGTTATAATTTCTTGTTTCATATTTCCACCTAAGTAACAGAGTTCAGTTATACCTCTGAAATGACATAAAAGATGTGTGCAATGCATTTCAGTAATTATAGACAAATAAAGAAATAATGACTATCCTTTCATAATATTAGAATAGGCAAATGTGTATTACTCAATTTTATATTCAGAAGATGGTAAAATTTATTTTTTGAAACATCTGCAAATCTTGGGATATAAGCTATAAAATAAGGTAAATATAGAGAGCAGCTTTTTGTAAAGATAAGGTCATTAAATGCAAATGACAGATTAAAATGACAACTGAGAACAGTAGTGATTCTTATACATGTTCAAATTTCATTAAGTTCAAAGTGTCAATTCATTTTTGTATATTTAATCAAACTTCTAAATAACTGCTTAATCACTTAGTTTTCAGTAGAATAATTCACCTAGTTAAATATATCCTTTTATTTTAAATACAATTTACATTAAAAATTATGCAGAGACATCAATACACATGGACCTCTTGCCCTCAGAATTTTCAAAGATCGAACTCTCATCAGTTAGAAGAGAGTCATAGCATCTTTATTCCTTTGGCCATGATAATATAATAATGTATATTTTTTTCATTTGTGGCTTATATACAAATGGTGTGGGAGTGGCTTGATACATGTTAAAATAATTATTACTTGTAGGAATAAGTAGTTAGTTATATATAGTGTTAACTATTAACAAAAATAGCTTTCATATAGCACATTATAGTTTGCCATGTAATTTAGTGAAGATAATTATGTGAAGTAAAATAGGAAAGGTTTTATGACCCCATTTTCCAGATAAAGAAACTGAGTCCAAGAGGCCTACTATCTCTGCTAAGGTGACAAAGCTAGTAAGTAGTGAATCTGAATATAAACAGATATTTCCTGATTCTTAATATAGTGTTCCTACTCTACCACTCCTAAAGGCCACCTGAACCTCTGCTTACAGCCATGATGAAGTAACAGGTACAGGATTTATCCTCTTACCTTAAATATCTATAAACAAACAAAAAAGTAAAAATATATATGAAATAATTGATTTCATATATTCAGCAAAAGGCAGCACAAGACCATGATTATTGAGAGAAGGGAAACGAGATGAACCCTATGAGTGTCTCAAGTTACTGCCTGAAAAAACTCACTGCTTGAAAAAAGTATCCAGATCACAACCAAAGGAAAGTGAAGCCAAACAGACTGGAATTCTCTCTGAGTCGAGGAGACAGGGTTCAGAAAGGACAGGGTGGCTAGAATTTGAGGGACAATACTGGAGAGGAGAAAGCTTGCAGAGAGATTAAAACTGCACATTGAAAAAGCTATGGAGAGTTATAGAGGGACTCCTCAAGTTTTAGCTAAACACTAATCAGCTCCAGTGTGTGAAAAAACTACTGAGGACAAGGAAAGAACCATTAGAAAAGATCAGGCAAACAATCCTGATAGCTCCAATAGGACCCAAAATTGTTTGCATTCCCAACAGACCAGAAAACCTCATATTTTATCAGCATCTGGGATGCCTGATCCTTTCTACACACAGATTTATTTGATATAGCACTAAAAGAACAATCTGTAAAAGATAAAATGGTGATAAGTTGAACTTCATCAAAATTAAAACCTTTTCTGTGAAATATACTTTATTTTTTTGAAATACACTTTAAATGTTTATTTTTAAAGATTTTATTTTTATTATTTATTTGAGAAAGAGAGAATGAGAGAGAGAGAGCATGAGAGGGGGTGGGTCAGTGGGAGAACCAGACTCCCTGCTCAGCAGGGAGCCGGATGTGGAACTGGATCCTGAGACTCCAGGATCATGACCTGAGGTAAAGGCAATTGCTTAACCAACTAAGCCACCCAGACACCCCACACTTTATTTACTTTAATAAAATAAAATGGACAAACTACTAACAGAAAATACTTGCAAATCATAATATTTCTGATAAAGGACTTGTATCCAGAATATGTAATGACCCCTAAAAACTCAATAAAAGTAAAAAAAAAAATCCAATTAAAAAACTTGCAAAATATTTCGACACTTCTACAAAGTAGATATATAGATCGCTAAAAAGCATATTAGAGGGGCACCTGGATGGCTCAGTGGGTTAAAGCCTCTGCCTTTGACTCAGGTCATGATCTCAGGGTCCTGGGATTAAGCCCTGCATTGGGCTCTGTGCTCAACAGGGAGCCTGCTTCCCCCCTCTCTCTGCCTGCTGCTCTGCTTACTTGTGATCTCTCTCCTCTCTGTCAAATAAATAAACAAAATCTTTTTAAAAAAAAGCATATTAGAAGATGCTTAATATCATTACTTATTAGGGGAATACAAATCAAAACCATAATAATAACATAAAACTTTAAACCTATTAGAATGGCTAATTTTTATTTATTTTTATTTTTAAGATTTTATTCATTTATTTGACAGTGAAAGACACAGTAAGGAAGGGAACATAAGCAGGGGGAGTCAGAGAGGGAGAAACACGCTTCTGGCTGAGCAGGGAGCCTGATACAAGGCTTGATTCCTGGACCCTGGGATCATGACCTGAGCTGAAGGCAGACACTTAACCACTGAGCCACCTAGGCACCCCTTATTTTTCTTTTTAAATTTTTATTTGAATTCAAGTGAACATACAGTGTAATACTAGTGTCAGGTGTAAAATTTATTGATTCAGCATTTCCATACAGCACCTGGTGCTCATCACAAGTACACTCCTTAACCCACTGTCACCTATTTTACCCATCTCCAACCTAACTCCCTTCAGGTAACCATCAATTTGTTCTCTATAGTTAAGAGTATGCTTCTTAATTTGCCTCCCTTTCTCTCTCTCTCTCTCTCTCTCTTCTCATTTGTTTAGTTTCTTAAATTCCACATATGAGTGAAATCATATAGGATTTGTGTTTCTCTGACAGACTTATTTCACTCAACATAATATTCTCTAGCTCCATTCATGTCATTGAAAATGGCAAGAATTCTTTTTTATGGCTGAGTAATATTCCATTGAATATATATACCACTTCTTTATGCATTCATCAGTTGATGGATACTTAGGCTGTTTCCACAATTTGGCTATTATAGATAATGCTGCTATAAACATTGGGGTGTATGTATCCATTTGAATTAGTATTTTCGTATTCTTTTGGTAAATAGTCATGAAACTGCTGAATCATAGTGTAGTTTTATTTAATTTTTAAAAATATCTGATAATTGGGGTGCCTGACTGGCTCATTTGGTTAAGCATCCAACTCGATTTTAGCTCATATCATGATCTCAAGTTTGTGAGATGAAGCTGTGTATCAGGCTCTATGCTGGGTGTGGATTCTGCTTGAGATTCTCTTTCTTCCTCTTTTTCCCCTTTCCCCCCTTCTTTCACTCTCTGAAAAATAAGAAATATCTGATTATAATAAATTCTGGTGAGAAAGTGAAAAAACTTAGACTTACATAGAATATTGGTGAGAAAGCAAATTTTTACAGTCACTTTTGAAAACTATTAATAGTTTCTTATAAAGTAAAACATACACTTACCATATGAAATCCCACTCTTAGGTATTTACTCCAGAGAATTGAAAAACATTTGCAGACAAAAATCTGCACACAATTTTTTTTTTTTACTAACTGTATTCACAGTAGCCAAGAACTTGGAAATTTCAAATGTCCACCAATGGATAAATGGATAAACTGTGGTACATACTATGCAAAGGAATACTATGTTGCAATAGAAAGGAGAAAACTACACATACAGACAACACAGAAAAGTCTCAAATGCATTATGCTAAGTGAAAGGTGTTAGTCTAGGAGGAATATATACTCTGTTATTCCATTTATATAGTATTCTTCAAAAGTCAAAATTATAGAACCAGATTAGTTGTTGCCCAGGGCTGGGATGACTAGAGGATTTACTTTTTATTTTTAAAGATTTTATTTATTTGTCATACAGAAAGAGTACAAGCAGGGAGAGCAGCAGGCAGAAGCAGAGAGAGAAGCAGGCTTCCCGCCAAGCAGAGAGCCTGATGTGGGGCTCAATCCCAGGACCCTGGGATCATGACCCGAGCCAAAGGCAGCTGCTTAACTGACTGAGCCACCCAGGCGTCCTTAGAGGATTTAATTATAAAGGAGCAGCATAAGGGAATTTTTTTGGAGTGATGGATCTGTTTTGTATCTTGGTTGTGATGGTGGTTTCATAAATAACATATGTTTGTCCTAACTCAGAAAACTGTATACCAAAATGAGTGAAATTAACTGTATATAAATTTAAAAGTGAATAATAATAATGGATAAAAAGAGCAATGCAAATAGAGATGTATTGGTCAAATTAAGGACATTCAAAATATTTCATTAACCTAGGTACAACTCTTTGTAAGCCAAAAAAAAAAAAAAAATCAGTGCTTAACCTAAAGTTGAAACTTTCAATATTGGAAAGAATGCGTTGTTTGACTTGGTGATGAGTTTTTGGATTCAACCCATTTTTAGGATCAGTTTTCTGAAAATGAACACTTAGGAGTAAAATTTTTTGGAATTTTTCAAATGATTTAACTAGTTAAGACATTATTAGGGCATTACTAGATCTGGGCTTATGTGTGACATCAGATGTATAAGAACAATGTTATGTAGAAATTTATCTGAAATGTTCCCATCTGAAAATATGACCAAAGTTATGTAATACTGCCAAGGGGAAGTCATTCTTAGAAGCTTCATTATTCAAGTACTCCTGAGGCAAAAAATTATATAACATTTTACTCACTGCTCTGCTTGTTTGAATAGAACACACTGAGCATAATCCTTTCAGTGGATCAGGGTCTTTATTAAAACCCTGAATCCTAAAGCTGAGAGCAACCTGAGAAATCTCATATCTGAATATGATAAAGTGAAGGGCCTAGTCATACTTACAAGTATGTGACAACTATAGCATGCTTTACAATTTAAGAAAATGAACTCACAAATCCTAAATTATTTGTAAAAAAACAGACTGGTAGGTAGAACATGTCATATATTCTGCATTTTACAGATTAGCAAATAGAGGCTCATAAAAATTAAGTGACTTACACTCTAGTCCACAGTGGAGCTAAGTGTAGCACACAGGTCATATTCCTATAGGGTATCATGTGCTAAGTGGCACATTGCAAAGGGTATTAGATTAGAAAATCTTGGGGTAGGCCAAATAACTTATTTCAGTATTTAATTCCTTAATTCAGTTACCCTCCATACCTCAACCCAACGAACCTCGATTTCCATGAAACCAATGGCTTGCCATTTTATTTCCGCAGAAAAAAGAGCCCAACTTTTAAAATGAAGGTTTTTCCAATTCTCTTCCTGATTTGTGTGTAAATGACTAGTAAATTTGTCTATGCCATCATTCAATAACTTGTCCCTTAATAGACCAAGGTAACTAGGGTAGGTAGAGATAATGACATGTTATCTTGCTTATAAGGTTTTGGTCTAATTGCTGTGTTAAAGAATAAATGTCCCATGAACATTAGCTCTCTTAAGCAAGGTGGCCTTCCTGCTATTGCTATGAATTTAAGGGAAAAACTAAAAAGGTCACAGCATTGTTTACTGTCAGAATGTAGACTCCAGAAATCAATTTAGTACTCAGCGTCTATATTTGGCTATTTGTATCAGTGAGGGAGAACATGCTATGCTTTTTAATGTTTATATTATACTTGAGTACATGTAACTGTTGTAGCTAGCCAATAGGAAAACATTTGTATATTTTACAGCAGTATCATCACTCATGATGATCACTCATATCTTGTACTATAGGATTTTTTATTTTTGTAGTTACAGCCCTGCAGAGAAGGATCAGAGCCATTATCCTCATTATTTATTAGTGAAATTGAAGTTTATGGCCCTCCTCAGAACTCATTCCAAAAATGAGTTGCTACTCACTTGCTACTAAACCCACACCAGATGACATATTTTAGGTATTTGCCCTCTACTTTCCAGCTCCTTTTTTGACTGTAGCTGAATTATTTAGGAAAAGGAATCCCAAATTGCTCTAAAATGTGACAGCCATGATAGTAAATGTTGCTTTGATGGATACCATCACTACCCTCTGGCCCAAACATCCTTGAAAGTTTGGTCACAATCAGAATGTGATCCCTTTCAGAAAGTTAGTGGAGTTATTTTGTTCCTGAAAGTTTCAGGGAGAAACTCTACTTATCTGTGTCCTCTCCCACATCTGATTTTCTATAATTAGATTTCTTAACATTAGATAGGACGATGTTTGTGTGGGCAGGAAGAAAAGTCAGGTGTACAAATGGCAACAGATGGCTATATGACTGTGTTTAATTTCTTTATTATTCAACATATTCAGAAAAAGGAAAATTATTTTTATTTCCACATCAGTGTACTTGGTTGTTTCCATACCCAGTATACTAGAATGATTTCTGTTTGGTTTGCTTATAGTGTTTCTGTCATTGCTTTTTTCCTAATTTTAAAAGGGCAATTTCCTTTGGAAGGGTCTTTTTTTTTTTCCCTGTCAACTTGTAGGAATAAGAGTTTCAGTATAAACACTTTTAATAAGAATCAGAAGTTGCCTTAATCTAATTATAAGGGTTATTTTTCATAAAATGCACTACTAGAATTCATCTGTTTTAAGAAAAAAAAGTTTCATAAGTTGTTTTTTCTTAATATTAAACACTTAGTGTATTGGCAGAAAGCATAAAGTGCATTCTTAAATTTCTCTTGTGTAATTATGATACTGTCAGTTTAATTAAAAGTATGTAGTTTTTACATGGTTTACTTTTAGTAAAATGCACATGATTTTGAACTTTGATTTATATACTATAGTTATTAAAAATAATTATTTTGGTTAGTATTGCCTAAAGCAGAGATATTTTGAGTTACCAACACTTCCTGTTTATTTTAAGCTTTTTAAGAGAGGTTTTGTTTTAATATATATAAAGAACCCCTTTATTCAAGAAAGGAAAAATAAAAGCACCTCTTTGTTTCAGACCAGAGTTTCTGGCTGTAAGAGGTATGCCAGATGCCTTGTTTTATAAAGAACAGTGAGTGTTCCTGTTGATAACTGACTCTGAATGTATGGCTACCACCATCTCTGGCTTTACTAGCCATAAATATTAATTTCAGTGAAAGAACCTTTATTTCCCAATGTACTGACACTAACCAGATAGGATTTTCCACTCTCTCTCTCTTTTTGTCCTTAAAATTGTTACTTATTCTGGACAAATTTAATAAGTATTTTCATTATATATTATTTTCAGTTAGGACCTGTTTCCCTTTGGCATACAAGTTATTGCCCATTACTGGGAATTAGTTCAGTTAAATAAATCTTGCAGCTTTGAAGCACTGAAACTGTATCAAAAAATGGTAGCATGCAAATTCTGCATACACCCAACTCGTATTCCAATTTTCAGAGTATCTTCTTTTATTTTTAGATGAATCTACGTTCTGTATTTACTGTAGAACAACAAAGGATTTTACAGCGTTATTATGAAAATGGAATGACAAATCAAAGTAAAAATTGCTTTCAGCTCATATTACAGTGTGCACAGGAGACTAAGCTGGACTTCAGTGTAGTCAGGGTAAGTATTGAGGTTGTAATTCTTGAATTTATAGCTTTTTATAAGTGACAATTGCTTAATATGAGAAAAACCATCAGAATATGAAGTCACTAACTTTATAAACAGTTTCATTTCCCTGGTATAAAAATACTACTTTTTAAAAAATAATAAATAGAGCTAATCATAGTATGTATTTGTTTCTGTAAATACATTGAAAACACTAAAGCGTTTGGATTGTAAGCATAGCTTTAAAAAATTCCAATCCTTAGAACTAATGAATACTTTTAAGATTAGTTGCTTATCCTGTGCCTTCTTTAAACCCAGGATTAATCTGGAGATAACCCACCAAAATGATATCAGTAACACAGGCATTTACCAAGGGACTATTGTATACCTAGAGTATTTTCTTGGTGTATTTGAATTTTTTTAAAGATTTTATTTATTTATTTGACAGAGAGAGAGATCACAAGTAGGCAGAGAGGCAGGCAGAGAGAGAGGGGGAAGCAGGCTCCCCGCTGACCAGAGAGCCCTATGTGGGGCTCGATCCCAGGACCCTGAGATCATGACCTGAGCGGAAGGCAGAGGCTTAACCCACTGAGCCACCCCGGCACCTCTATATTTGAATTTTTTATCAGGCATTTTTGACTTCAGTATTTTTGGCTTTTTAAGGAAAACCTGGCCTTTTTTTTATGAATACCACTCCTTTTTATAAGTAAAATTCATGGATTTTAATGGCTTAGTTAATTAGTAAGAAACAAGAAATCCCATGGGAGGAAATTTTCCTTTATCACAGCCATAGTTATTCAGCTGTAAAAATCAGAGCCCTTAAACTTCTGTGAAAGACAATAAGAAGGTGATAGAGAGGAGACAAGAGACAAATCTAACAGAATTAATTAGAGATTTTATTGGAGTACCTGGATCCTTTCATGTTTGTCTGAACATGTACAAGTACTCCTTGCTTGAAGACTTATTGATTCAAAGATTGGCGACTTTCTCATCCTTGTCATTCATTAGGCTAATTTGTCAAGAGAATCTAGGACATCTGTTTTTAGGTTTATTTCTTTTGTAGGAACTTTCAAAAGACCCCAATTATAAAAAAATATCTTGATAAGCAGAATTCTTTGGAAAATCAATTTCTTAAAAGACTAAATGATATATTTACCTTTGAACAGGGAATTATGACACCAGTTCTAGGGGGGAATATCACATGATATCTTTTTTATGTGCTGAGAGCAACCATTGTATTCAGATTCATGTAAGAACTAGAAATGTCCTCTATTTGTAGATATAAATTCCCTATTTGAATTTACAGCTCAAATTTCTTCTTTACTATGAATTCTAAACTATTTAATGTTTTTTTTTTTTGTACCAGATTTGGTAAAATTGTGAATAAAATAAGAGAAAGTATGTTTTAAGGTCAAAGGTTGTCCTTTTAATAAATTCAAGTTCCTATTTCCCTTTAGTAAATCTCATAGAAAAATGTTTAATTTTCTTAGGAAAAATAAATGTGTTATATTTCAAATTGATAAGATTGCATTTTACAAGTACAAACTCAGTTTTTAAAGTAATTTTTTCTTTTTCCTCATATTTTTCTCCTTTTTTTCCTTTTATCATTACTTAAAAGTGAAAAGCCTTATCAGACAGCTGCTTATGTACTTTGTGACCGTTCATATTTCCAATTTGTTATTGCAGTTTCCCCCCAATAATTTACTTGATTGTACTTGAATATTGACAGTGCTGAAATACAAAGATTTATATTTATGGTCCAAATGGCATGAAATCTAAAACAAACAATTAGAATGAGAGAAATAAATTCCTAGATTTTAAGCGTACAAGTAAAATGTTACTTAAGTTTTAAGGACTTGTTTAAAACAGATTCATTCTCTCTGTTCTAAAAGAGTGTAAATTGTACAGAAATTCAGTCTTCCTAATCTAAATTTCAGCACAATTTTGGTTGCTTTCTCCAGTCTGAGAAGGGAGTTGTTTATAGACTCATCATCCTATAATCTCCCCTGTTTCATCATTTTGCTAGGTCTATATGTTCCACTTGAAAGAGACCTTTATTATTTTAATATAGAATTTGTTGTGTTTTTCCTTAGAACTGAAATCTCATGGTACTAAGAACCTGACCCCAATGTAAAATGAACTTAAAAGGTTAAAACATATGCAAAAATAGAGTAAAGGAACAGAGAATCAAAGATGGAGGTATAGAAAAAGGAAAATGGGTTTGGAGGCTGAATTTCATTTGATCTTAGCCAAAAGGCTGAGCACCAATGGAGACTGAATTACAAAGAAAGAATTGAAAGAGAATTTTATGAACTGGTGACCTAATGTCATTCTTTCCTTTTTATGTAGTATTGCTTTGTTAGTTATAGAACCCAAATTCTTATCATATCAATTTTGTTTGACCCATTTTCTCTCTCAACCAAAGAGGCATTTGGAATGAGAATCATTTATGTCCTATGAGCACTAGTAATTTTTTGATCCTGCAACTGAATGACTTTAAGTAAAATTTAATTCAGTTATTGGGAATGGTCAGGCAATAAATTTTCGTTATTTTCGGAATTTTAAAAATATTTAAGTATACACTTCCTCACTTTAACTTCAATGGAAAATATTGAAAATCATTGAACCCTTACTTTTTGACTCAGAGTTTCATTATGAAAATGAATTATTGCATTGTGCTGTAACATGATAATGCTGATAACATGGTAAGCTATATGGGGTGATTTTCTCCTTCTCTAAAGAACTCCAAACTATTTAATTATTTCTCACATTAATTCTCTTATGTTTTTCCTTGTCTTTTTTAGTGAGCAAAATTTCACGGACATTCTATTTCGGTGCCATCTACTTGCCTCCGAAAGCAATCTCTGTCACCAATGCTCTGCTTATTTTATTATTTCTAATTTGCTACAGATTAGAATACCAGATTTGGCAAAATCATATATAAATTAAGAGAAAGTGTGTTTTAATGTTGAGGGCTGTGCTTTCTGTAAGGTACATGTATCCTGTGATATCTATGTTGGCTGTGTTTTGGACAAGTGAGATTGTTAGATAGCTGAGCTTCATATGCACACGATCTTCTACTGCATTTTACTTTTTTATGAGTATGTAATGTCTGAAACTATATAAGTAACTATATATAGAAATATATTGCAAATTTATGGCTTATTTTAATAGTTTTATAGTTCATTATATATATGAACGACTACAGTTCATTATATATACCATTACTGTTCATTATATATGTGAACTATTAAAGTAAGCCATAAATTTACAATTCATTAAGATCACTCTTAAACTTCTTGCATTAAGGTAGTTATAGTAATGAGAACATTTATTTGTTTTCTTAGAAATATTGCTTAGATCTGCCCTCCAGATGTACTACTTCTTGAGTTCAAATGTTACAAATTCCCTATGCTTGAAAGTTTTTAAGTGTAATGATTGTACATTTAAAAAAATTATGAACAAATGCATTATGCTTCCTATGCATATTTTTGCCATAATATGGTAACTTAGTTTGAATATTTGTAAAATTCACCTTTTGAACCATACCTTGAAATTATATTTATCCAAAAATATTTCTATTTAAATATTTCTTTTGAGTATATACTTTAAAAACTTTCACTTTTTCTAATCTGCCTCCTTCTTCATTGACATTTACATTTATTTGTCCCTCTGCTTGTAATTCTCACCTCTGCTGTTTAGTAAAACTAAATTAGAATGACTTTAAAATTCTCATAATCTCATGTGAAGCAAAATAAAGCATCTACATCTCTGGAACATTTTCCCTGTTAGAGAAGTACTTCATTATAAAAATAAAATGGCCAAAAGGATGACCATTTCAGAAGTTTCTTGCCATAGTGGAAGGAGAATGTGCTTTGAGGTCAAGTAAAATTATTTTGAATCTTTGCTCCATGACTTGCTGACAGGATATCCTTCTATAACTTAATTAATATTTCTGAACATCAGTTTTTTCATTTATAAAAATAGAAAAAATAAGGAAGCTAATATATATAAAAACATATAATGGGGATTCAATACATGTTAGCTTTTATTTATAGTATTACAGCAACATTATATAAACATCAAAAACTGAGAAATTTTTGTGGTCTTTAAAAACACATCACATGGGGCACCTGGGTGGCTCAGTGGGTTAAAGCCTCTGTCTTCAGCTCAGGTCATGATCTCGGGGTCCTGGGATCGAGCCCTGCATCAGGCTCTCTGCTTGACAGGGAGCCTGCTTCCCCTCTCTCTCTGCCTGCCTCTCTGCCTACTTGTGATCTCTCTTTCTCTCTGTCAAATAAATTAAAAATTCTTAAAAAAAAACACATCACATAAAAGTTAACCAAATATACCCTGCACCATGTTTGTGAAAAGCTAGTTTATTTAATATTTTCACTTATTTTATTTTTTAAAAAATTTGTAATAAATTAATATGTTTTGGTAGTTTATAATATGGTATGCATTTTAAAATACTTATAAGGGTTTACTGATCACAGTATAGAATGCAATATTTCTTATTGCATATTTTTATTGTATAATCATGATTCAATATAATATTATTAAGATCATTAAAACAGATTATTTATATAAAAGTACATATTTTGTAATCAAACTTGAATACCAACCTCTTTTATTATTTTTATTAATAATGATTATTCTGTTTTAAAAGTAATACACATTTACTATATAAAACTTGGTAAGTAGAGAAAAATATAAAGAAAGGAATAACTACCATAAATTAGTGACAAACGGGAAAGTATTTGCAACTTGTGACAAAGTGTTGCTATCTCTAGTAAAAAAAATTGCTTTCATAAATTAATTTAAAAAGATAAATATCCCAGTATAAAAATGAGTAAAATTAATGAATAAGCAATTTTATTAAAGTAATATAGTAGCCATAGAAATTCAAATGAAAACAGCAATTATATACCTTCTATTAACTCCTAGGCTAGTAAATGCTACAAAAAGATAATGCAAAATGTTGGTGAGGGTGTGGAGAAACCAAGACTCTTATACATTGGAGGGTATTTTGAAGGTATCAAAAAGCCCAATACTTTCCTTTTTAGGATAACATTCTTTTTACTTTTTAGTACATCATTAGTTTTTGATATAATGTTTAATGATTCATTAGCATAAAGATGCATATACAATGACATATATTTTAGTATGGTTTATAATAGTGAATAATTCTAAAAATAACCTAATAATATCTTACAATATTAAATTAACCAAGTTATGATATATCTGTGGAAGAGAAGTTGTTAAACCTGAAGATTACAAGTGTATATTTGTTTAATAATACTATGAGCATTTTCTTATGTCATTTAACATCTTATTTTAGTATGCTTCCAATTTTTCACTATTAAAAATAAATATTATAAACTTTGTATACATCTATGATTATTTTAAGGATAATTACTAGAAATGGATTTACTAGGTCAAGGGATATAAACATTTTTAGGATTCCTGTTGTAGATTAATTGAATGGATTTTGAGGAAAGAAACAATAATACAATTCTGTTATCAAAGTTCCTAGGTATTAAGAGCAAGTTCTTGAACATGTCTGACCTTATACTTTATTTATTTTTATTTTTTTACCTTATACTTTAGTTACTTTTTCTTTTATTGTATCTTTTTTGTTTTATTTATTTTTATTTTTATTTTTATATTAATTAGCCAACATATAGTACATCATTAGTTTTAATATAGTGTTTTAAATTTGTATAGGCTCTACTTCTATAACAAATGAGAATACAATTTATCACATCGAAAGTGTTTTTCTTATTTTTTAAAGAACATTTCCATATTGTCATTTTTTGTCATTACAGACGTGGGTTGGCAATAAGAGAAGAAAAATGAGTAGTAAGAATTCTGACTCAGGAGCAGCAACAACAGGAACTCTTCCTGGTACCTCTTTGATATCTCCAGACATTACAGTCAGAAATGTAGTTAACATCACTCGACCCTCAAGCCAACAGTCTTCTTGGACATCTGCCAATAATGATGTCATTGTAACTGGTACATACAGTCCAGCAAGTTCATCAAGTAGGCAAGGGACAACCAAACATTCAGATACACAACTTACAGAAGCACATAAAATTCCTATTCAGAAAACAGCCAGTAAAAATGATACTGAGTTTCAGTTGCACATTCCTGTTCAAAGACAAGTAGCACACTGTAAAAATGCCTCTCTCCTCTTAGGGGAAAAAACAATTATCTTGTCAAGACAGACAAGTGTGCTAAATGCTGGAAATTCAGTATACAGTCACACAAAGAAAAACTATGGAAGCTCTTCGATGCAAGCCTCTGATATGATGGTACCTCAAAAGACATCTGTGTGCCATCGACCTTGCAAAATTGAACCAGTTGGAATTCAAAGGTCATATAAGCCTGAACACACAAGTCTAGCATCACATAACTTATGTGGGCAAAAGCCACCTATTAGAGACCCTTACTGTAGAACACAAAACTTGGAAATCCGTGAGGTATTTTCATTGGCTGTTAGTGATTATCCCCAGAGAATTCTGGGAGGAAATACCCCACAGAAGCCTAGTTCAGCAGAAGGAACTTGTTTGTCCATTGCAATGGAGACTGGAGATGCTGATGATGAGTATGCCAAAGAAGAAGAGTTGGCATTGATGGGAGCACAGATACCAACCTACTCAAGATTTTATGAAAGTGGCAAATCCCTTGGAACAGAGAACCAAAGTACAGCATTGCCTGGACCAGGAAGAAATATGCCAAATTCACAAATGGTGAATATTAGAGATTTGTCAGACAACGTACTGTATCAAAACAGAGACTACCATTTGACACCACGGACCTCGTTACATACAGTAGCTACTACAATGTACAGTAATACAAATCCATCACGGAGTAATTTTTCTTCCCATTTTGCATCATCAAACCAATTGAGGTTGTCACAAAACCAAAACAATTACCAGGTAATGTATGCATTTATTTTATAAAAGTTTTTAAAAATATTTGCTTGGTATAAAAAGCTGTGTTTGACATCTAGTGAAACATGAGACCTGGCTCACTTAACTCCTATTTTGAAGTAATTTAACAGTTTTTGCTTCAAAGTGATGGTTTTGGATCTTTGAAGAATCTTGTGCTTTCTTGGTCACGTTTAAAATGGTGAGTTTTTCCCCATGGAATATAATCATGGAAGCTTTCTCCTGACATTTAAAATGATTTTGTTCAGGAAATAGTATTCTTATGGGAAACATGGCATTTCCCATCACTAAAATAGGACTAAATTGACTCGACTCATCCCCTGTAGCATAGATTATTCGTGTAATGGTTTTTACTTGAAATTTGGAAAGCTGTCACTAGATGACTAGTGCTTTCTCTGGATGCATGGCAAAGCAATTCAATCATTTCCCCGAGAGATGATGGCTAAGTCAGAGTATGCAGTAACTCAGCCAACTGCTTTTTCTAAAAGTAATTGCTTTATTAAAACATCAATGGAATGTTAATCAGGTTTTAAAAGTGTTTATAGGGAAGAGACATTCAGAGTAAAATTTAAAGCAACTTTAGTTCTATGCAAAAATTAAGTGTTATTTCTTCACTATTTCACATATTCAGTTGTTTAGATGTGCTTCCAGTAATCTCAACAGTGAGGTGGAAGCCCACCTCAGAACATCTCCTCAGACCATAGATTTCTCTGAAAAAAATATGTTTCTGAGAATTTGAATAGTGGAGCATGGAAGTTTGCTATTTTTCTTTGCTACTGGCTGGACCTTTTGAATTTTTCAACCACAGTATTTAAGTTTTATTTTTTTTAATTTAATTTAATTTTTTCAGTGTTCCAAGATTCATTGTTTACGCACCACACCCAGTGCTCCATGCAATAAGTGCCCTCTTTAATACCCACCACCAGGCTCACCTAACACCCGCCCTCCTCCCCTCTAAAACTTTCAGTTTGTTTCTCAGAGTCCACGGTCTCTCATGGTTTGTCTCCCTCTCCAATTTTAAGTTTAATCTGGACTTAAGGTCCTTCCAGGCTATTCTCAACCGATATAAGGAACCAGTTTCTCTTAACTCCCTCCATTTTATAGCTCCCTGCTTCAAAATGAAAAGCAGTAACAGTGGGGCGCCTGGGTGGCTCAGTCCTTAAGCGTCTGCCTTCGGCCCAGGTCAGATCCAAGGGGCCTGGGATCGAGCCCCGCATCGGGCTCTCTGCTCTGCAGGAAGCCTGCTTCTCCCGCTACCAGTCCCTCTGCTTGTGTTCCCTCTCTCGCTGTGTTTCTCTCTGTCAAATAAATAAAATCTTTAAAAAAAAAAAAAAGAAAAGCAGTAACAGTATAGGAAGAATCTCTCTGGCGCCTAGCCCTAACATAAGAGGACTCTATCATCATCATTAGTATTCATTTATTATTGAGAATTTACTAATTTTTTGTTTATTTCCTAAAGCGTGCTTAAAGTAACATTGAATCATGCCATTATGATCTAAAAAAAACAAAAGATCTTCCACCAAACCAGCTTTAATTCACCTTCTCTTTTGTACTTCTTTACCCCTTTAGTGTTGTTCTTAATAATATTAATGACAATAAAATTTACCATCTGTTGAAGGACTTCCACATACCAAGCATCACTAGTCATTTTATATATCTCATTTAATCTCCTGGACATATAGGCCACTCTGGACATACAGGTATTTTATATATATTTCAATAACTTGTCCAGGATCACACAACCAGTAAGTCCAATACAGAACCAGTATTCCAACTAAGAAATATATCATGTGTATTTTTTTCTGCTTTATCATACAGCCTAATGATTTCAACTGTGTTAGAATTATTTGGAAGCCTGAAAGGGCAGTTTAACTTGTATTTTTTCATAAGCCAAACACCCCCTTAACAATACTTTAACCTATGCTTTTTTATAGTCTATTTTTTCCTGACAGAACTTTTAAAGGAATTAAATTTGTTTTATATAAAAGAAACTCTTAAAAATAATAAAACTTAGCAAACTTTTGAATAGTAATCTCTTTAAAGAAAGACAGTCTGACATAACAATGAAGAGCATTGACTTAGTGCCTGATAGACCTGGATTCAAATTTAGGTTTTGCCACTTTCCACTTGTGTGACCTCAGACAAGTGACACAATTTCTCTGTGTAACAGTTTCCTCATTTGTATAATGTGCTTAATAATATCTATTTCACAGGAAATCTGTGACATAATTATGTCACAATCAGTGCAAGGCTACTTGTGCATTCCCTGGCACATAAACTTTCTGAAACTTTTAATGTTGTAGTTGGAAAGTTAATGAAGCTCTGCTAGTCCAGCTCTCTTTTATATTCAGTTTCAAGTAAAATATTGCAGAATCCATGATTATCACAGGGTAGATGAAGAGGAAGTAGCTGTAGGGGTGGCTGAAAAAAGACTGGTGATTAGACATCAACTTTACCATAATTGATGTACTTACTCTTATTTATATTATACCAGACTTTCTCCAACTTGACTTTAGACAGTGTGGTAAAGCGTGTCTGCAGAGAACCCTTGGGGCATCACTTTGTCACACCTTTCTTTTAATTAGTTGATATTTGGAGAAATCAAAGCAGCCTGAAGAATTGTAGTCCATGGAAACGTCTTAGTCCATTTGGGCTGCTGTAACGAACATACTATAGACTGGGTGGATTAAACAACAAACATTTATTTCTCACAGTTCTGGAGGCCGGGAAGCCCAAGATCAAGGTACTAACAGATTCGGTATCTGGTAAGGGATGTTTCCTAATTCATAAATGACAGTCCTCTCACTGTGTCCTCATATGGCAGAAGGGGCAAGGGAGCTCCCTGAATTCCTTATTATAAGGAAACTAATCCCATTCATGAAGGCTCCATTCTCATGACCTAATGACCTCGAAACACCATTGCACTGGAGATTAATTAGTTTTCAACATATGAATTCAGCTGAGGTACAAACATTCAGTCATGGTAGTTATTTTGTAAGATTTTGATGAAGTTCTATTACCAAGTTTTATTGCTATTAGGTGAGGACTTAGAAAAATAGAACCTATGGCCATATTGGCAACTTTCTAACTATGAAACTACAAGCAATTCTCATTAGTTTCTGATGTTAGGACTATATAACAGAGATATCTGCCTCTTCTTCCTGTTACACCAGGTATCTTCGAGCTGAGGTCCTATTCCTGGAAGATAGTCTAGTTCCAAGCGATCTAGGTGAGTGAGTACAATTGAAGGACTCCCAGAGGATGCTGAAAGGAAGCTTTGTTTTGGAACCTCTTGGGAATACCATATTAAGGGTTGAAATGGTAGTAAGGAAACTGTCAGGGGGTAGCTATATCAGGATACAATAGTTCAGTTCTAATTATTTTCTTTACAGACCAGTTTAGTTCATTTTGTACACACTTTTATTTTGTACTTGCAAGTTCCTATTTAAATTCCAGTTAATAGACAGTGTAATAATAATTTTAGGTGTAGAATTAACTAATTTGTCATTTACATACAACACTCAGTGCTCATCACAATTGTCCCCCTTAATACCCATTGCCCATTTAACCCATTCCCTCACCCACCTGCCTTCCAGCAACCCTCAGTTTGTTCTCTATAATTAAGAGTCTGCTTTATGGTTTGCCTCTCTCTTTTCCCCCATATTCATTTACTTTGTTTCTTAAATTCCACATATGAGTGAAATAATAGAGTATTTGTCTTTTTCTGACTGACTTATTTCTCTTAGAATAATACTCTCTAGCTCCATCCAGGTCATTGCAAATGGCAAGTTGTCATTCTTTTTATGGCTAATATTCTATTATGTATGTATGACACTTCTTTATACTTTAATCAGTAGACATTTGGGCTCTTTCCATAATTTGGCTGTTGTTGATAATGCTGCCATAAATATCAGGGTGCATATATCCCTTCAAATCAGTATTTTTGTATCCTTTGGGTAAATACCAATAGTGCAATTGCTAGATCATAGGGTAGATCTGTTTTTAACACTTTGAAGAACCTCCATACTCTTTTCCAGACTGGCTGCATCAGGTTGCATGCTTACCAAGAGTGTAAGAGAGTTCCCCTTTTTCTGCATCATCACCAACCCTTGTTGTTTCCTGTGTTGTTAATTTTAATGTTTTTGACAGCTGTGAGGTGATATCTCATTGTAGTTTTCATTTGTATTTCTCTGATGATGAATGATATTGAGCATCTTTTCATGTGTCTATTAGCCACCTGTATGTCTTTGGAAAAATGTCTATTCATGTCTTCTACCTATTTATTAACTGGATTATTTATTCTTTGGGTGTTGAGTTTTATAAGTTCTTTTTATATTGTGGATACTAATCCTTTATCAGGTATATCACTTGCAAACATATTCTCTTCTTCTGTAGATTGCCTTTTAGTTTTGCTGATTGTTTTCTTTGCTGTTTAGAAGCTTTTTATCTTGATGAAGTCTCAATAATTCATTTTTGCTTTTGTTTCCCTTACCTTCAGAGACCTTTCTAGTAGGTAGTTGCTATGGCCAATTACAAAGAGGTTATGGTCTGCATTTTCCTACAGGATTTTGGTGGTTTCCTTTATCACATTTAGGTCTTTCATCCATTTTCAATTTATTTTTTTGTGTATCATGAAAGAAAGTGGTCCATTTTCATTCTTCTGCATGTTCTTGTCCAGTTTTTCCATCATTTGTTGAAGAGATTTTTTTTTTCCATTGGATCTTCTTTCCTTCTTTGTTGAGGATTAGTTGATGATGTAGTTGTAGGTTCATTTCTGTTTTCTATTCTGTTCCATTGGTCTATGTGTGTTTTTGTGCCAGTATGATACTGTCCTCATTACTATAGCTTTGTAATATAAATTGAGGTCTGGTATTGTGATGTCTCCACCTTTCCTTTTGTTTTTCAAGATTGCTTTGGCTATTCGTGGACTTTTGTGGTTCCATACAAATTTTAGTATAGTTAGTTCCAGTGCTGTGAAAAGTGCTGATGGTATTTTGATAGGTATTGTATTAAGTATATAGATTCTTTTTGGTAGTATCCACATTTTATTTTATGTATTTTTAGTTTTTTAAAGATTTAATTTATTTATTTGACAGAGAGAGAGATCACAGGTAGGCAGAGAGGCAGGCAGAGAGAGAGGAGGAAGCAGGCTCCCTGCTGAGCAGAGAGCCCAATGCGGAGCTGGACCCCAGGACCCTGAGATCATGCCCTGAGCCAAAGACAGAGGCTTTAACCCACTGAGCCACTCAGGTGCCCCTAGTATCCACATTTTAAACAATATTTGATTTTCCAATCCATGAGCATGGAATGCTTTTCCATTTCTTTGTGTCTTCCTCAATTTCTTTCATAAGTGTTTTATACTTTTCAGAGTACAGATCTTTTACCTGTTTGGTTAGGTCTATCCCTAGGTATCTTATGTGCAAGTGTAAATGGGATCAATTCCTTGATTTCTCTTTCTGCTGCTTCACTATGAGTATATAGAACTGAAACAGGTTTCTCTATGTTGATTTTGTATCCTATGACTTTAGTGAATTTGTTTATCAGTTCTAGCATTTTTTTTTGGAGAAATCTTTTGGGTTTTCTACATAGAATGCCGTGTTGTCTGCAAGTAGTGAAAGTTTGACTTTGTCCTTGATGATTTGATGCCTTTTATTTATTTTTGTTTTCTAATTACTGAGACCAGGACTTCCAGTGCTGTGTTGAATCACAGTGGTGAGAGTGGCCAACACCTGTCTTGTTCTTTACCATATAGAAAAAGGTCTCAATTTTTCCCCATTGAGGTTGATATTAGCTTTGTGTTTTTTGTATACGGACTTTATGATGTTGAGGTATGTTCCCTCCATCCATATATTTGTTGAGGATTTTTATCAGGAATGGTTGCTGTACTCTGTCAACTGCTTTTTCTGCCTCTAGTGAGAGGATCATATGATTCTTATCCTTTCTTTTATTATTGTGATATATTACGTTGATTGATTTGTGAATATTGACTCACCCTTGCAAACCAGGATAAATCCCACTTGAAGTTTTTTTAATTTATTGTTGGATTCATTTTGCTAGTAATTCATTGAGAATTGAGAATTTTTGCAAACATGTTCATCAGTGATATTGGCCTATAGTTCTCTTTTTTTTGTGGAGTCTTTGTCTGGTTTTGGATCAGGGTAATGCTGGCCTTGTGGAATGAATTGGGAAGTTTTCCTTCCATTTCTACCTTTTGGAACAGTTTGAGAATAGATGTTAACTCTTTTTTAAATGTTTGGTAGAATTCACCTCTGAAGCCACCTGGCCATGGACTTTTGGGGAAATTTTTGATTAGTGATTCAATCACTTTGCTAGTTATCAATCTAAGTTTTCTCCATCTTCCTGCTTCAGTTTTGATAGTTTGTAAGTTTCTAGGAATTTATCCATTTCTTCCAGATTACCCAGTTTGTTGGCATATAATGTTCATAACATTCTTTTATAATTGTTTGTATTTCTGTGGTGTTGGTTGTGATTGTCCCTCTCTCATTAGTAATTTTATTTGGGTCCTTTCTCTCTCTCTCTCTCTCTCTCATAAGTCTTGTATGGTTTTACCAGTTTTATTAAGGTTTTCAAAGAATCAGCTTCTGGTTTCATTGATCTGTTCTATTCTTTTTGTTTGTTTGTTTCTATATCATTTACTGCTGCTCTAATCTTTATTATTTCCCTTGTTATACTGGCTTTAGGCTTCATTTGTTCTGTTTCTAGCTCTTTTGTGTGTAAGGTTAGGTTCTTTATTTGATTTTTTTTTTTTTTTTTTGGCTTCTTGAGGTAGGCCTGTATTGCCACATACATACCTCTTATGGCCACTTTTGTTCCATCCTGGGAACTTCGCATTTTCATTTTCATTTGTTTCCGTGTTATTACTTCATTGATTTTCTGATTGAACCATTCATTCTTTAGTAGGATGTTCTTTCTCCTCCATGTATTTTCGGTCTTTCCAATTTTTTTTTTTCTTGTGGTGGACTTTAAATTTCATAGCATTGTGTTCAGAAAATATGCATGCTATGTTCCCAATTTTTTTAATCTGTTGAGGCTGGATTTGTGACCCAGTATGTTACCTATTCTGGAGAAAGTCCCATGTGCTCTTGAAAAGACTGTGTGTTCTGCTGCTTTAGGATGAAATGTTCTGAATATATCTCTTAGGTCCATCTGGTTCAGTGTGTCATTCAAAGCCATTGTTTCCTTGTTAATTTTCTTTTTAGATGATCTGTCCATTGATGTAAGGGTAGTGTTAAAGTACCCTACCATTATTGTATTATTATCAATTATACCTTTATGTTTGTTATTAATTGTTTTACATGTGTAGGTGCTCCCAATTTGAGTCCCTCAATGTTTACAATTGTTAGATCTTTTTGGATAGACCTCTTTGTTATGATGCTACCCTTATTGATCTTTTGTCACAGTTTTTGGTTTAAAATCTAGTTTGTCTAAGTATGGCTACTCTGGCTTTCTTTTGATGTCCATTTGCTTGATAAATCTTTCTCTATCCCCTCACTTTCAATCTACAAGTGTTTTTAGGTCTAAAATGAGTCTCTTGTGGTAGCATATAGATATAAATGAATCTTGTTTCTTTTATCATTCTGACCTTAGTCCATTTACATTTAGCATGAGTATTGATAGCTATGAATTTAGTGACATTTATTACTTGTTTTTTCATTTCTGGAGATTTTCTCTGTTCCTTTCTAGTCTTTGTCACTTTTGGTCCTTGTTTCCCACTGGGACAATCTCCATTACTATTCCTTGAAAGGCTGGTTTAGGGGTGCCTGGGTGGCTCAGTGGGTCAAAGCCTCTGCCTTTGGCTCAGGTCATGATCCTGGGGTCCCAGGATCAAGCCCCGCATCAGGCTCCCTGCTCATCGGGGAGCCTGCTTCTCCCCCTCTCTCTGCCTGCCTCTCTGCCTGCTTGTGCTCTCTGTCAAATAAATAAAATCTTAAAAAAAAAAGAAAGGCTGGTTTAATGGTCACAAACTCCTTTCATTTTTGTCTCTGAAATTATCACTCCTGAATGATAGTCTTGTTGGATAGTGTATTCTTGGCTGCATATTTTTTTTCCATTCAGCATGCTGAATATAATATGCCACTTTCTTCTTGCCTGCCACATTTCTGTGAAAAAATCTGCTGCTAACCTTATTTGTCTTCCCTTGTAAGTTAGGGACTTTTTTGTCTTGCTGCTTTTAGTATTTTTTTCTTTATCTCTATATTTTGCAAATTTAGCTATGCTATGTCTGGGTTTTGGCTTGCTTTTGTTGATTTTGATGGGAGTTTTTTTCTCTGTGCCTCCTGGATTTGGATGTCTGTTTTCTTCCACAGATTAAGGAAGTTTTCAGCTATAATTTCTCCAAATAAACCTTCTGCCCCCTTTTCCTGCCCTTCTTCTGGGATTCCTATAATATGAGTGTTATTCTTTATGGAGTCACTGAATTCCCTTAGTGTACTTTCATGATCCAAGATTTTTCTTTCCCTCTTTTTTGCGGCTTCATTACTTTCCATAATTTTGTCTTCTGTATCACTTATTCTTTCCCTATTTCTTCCATCCTTGTGGTCATTATATCCAGCTGGTTTCAAATCTAGGTTATTCCATTTTTCATTTCATTTCATCCTAATCCATTTTTAGTTCTTTATCTCTGCAGTAAGGGACGATGTGGTGTTTTCTATGCTTTTCTTAAGCACACCCTGTGTCCTTATGATTGTTGCTTTAAATTTTCTGTCAGATATATTACCTATATCTGTTTTGATTAGATCCCTAGCAATGACTTTATATTGTTCTGTCTTTTAGGATGAATTCCTTCTCTTGGCATTATATTTAGATCTCTGTCTTCTTTGTGTTAGGAAATCCTGTTGTTTCCTGTTCCTGTGGGTAATGGCTTTGTGAAGAAGAGGTCATATACTATCCAGGGCCTGGTGCTTCAGCAGGTGTCTCTGGTGTATGCTGTGTGCACTCTGTTGCTGTTGTGGCTACTCTATCCCTCAGGTTAGTCCTCTGCAGAGTTTCTCCTTGCCTCAGTGGGGAGTGTTTGGATATTGGCCAGCGTATGGCAGGTTTTAACTAGGTATGCTCTGATCCACTTGTTAAAAGAGTCCTGATGGTATCTCTACTAGAGCTGAAGCTTTTCAGAACTCTATGGTCAGTGAACATGGTGCATTGGGGGTATGTGCTGGTCTTCTCACAGTGGAGCCCACTCAGCTGGTTCCCAGGCACACTTGCCCAAGAAAAGCAGTACCAGGAGAGTGCAGGGGGCAGGGGATTGCTTGGCGTAACCACTTTAGTCAGCCAGTGTTGGCACTGTGCTGTTTACTGAAGTTAGTTTATCCTGGGGAATGGGACCAGAAATGGCACCAGCCATCTCCTTAGTTTCTGGAGAGGGGAGTTTGCACTTACTGCTGTCTGGAAAGCCCTCCCAAAAGAGATAACCATTACCCCTTGTGAATGCCAGTCATCCTTCAGATTTTTGCCTTCATGCTGTTTGTGTCTGGTTTGCTTGCTTGCCTGGAGCAACACAGTGCACATTGGGCTCA
Organism: Procyon lotor; assembly: GCA_028646535.1. NCBI lineage: Eukaryota > Metazoa > Chordata > Mammalia > Carnivora > Procyonidae > Procyon > Procyon lotor. The sequence goes on from CM053612.1 coordinate 47,835,397, forward strand.
ATCCTAGCCAGGCTGGATGAGTTTTAAAACTCCAAACTTTAGGAACTTGATGTGGTGGCCAACCCACACTGGTCTTCTGGGGGAGGACCTTGCTGTACTGGGACTGATGCAAATTTGATCCAGAAGGGTGTTTGCACCAAAGTGCAGGGCATGGGTTTTGAAGTAAAACACAGTAAAAAGCCAGTGTCTAGGTTAGCTGCCCTTGGCAGTTGTTTCTGTGCTTATGCTGAGGGCCAAGGCAAGGAAAGGTGCCTTGCAGCTCCTTTGTCCCAGGAAAGGCAATTCCATTTCTCTCAGATGCACTCCAAGAATGGGGAACCATCTCAACCAGTGTGTCCCATGGGATTCTGAGATTGTGCCTTCTACCCCCAGGCTATCTGTCTGCCTTCTCTCCAGGAGCACCATGGTGCCCTCAGGGTTCTATACCGGCCACACTGAGGACCTCTAGAAGTCATCTTTGAGCCCTGTTAGTTGCAAAAACTCAGGAAAATCAGCCCTTCTTTTTTTCCCCCTAGTTAGTGGCTTTGGGAAAGTGTTTTTCTTGTATGCTCCTCTCTCTCCTGCCTGTGACCAGGGCTCCATCCCCTCTGTAGCACTTGCAATCTCTTTCTCCTCCAAACCATGTCTCCATATCTCCTACTTTTCATGATCTTGCCTCTTCTTTCCCTCTAGTTGTGAAGTTTGTTTTGTCAGTCCTCAGATTAACTTCTTGGGTATTCAGAGTGATTTGATATTTATCTAGCTATGTTCAAAAGATGAGTCAAGCATGGAGTTCTCCTACTACTCTACCATCTTAACTTCTCCCCTTTTCATTTCTATCTTAAAAACAAAAAAATAAAAAAACCCAAAAAACAAACAAAAACGTTCTAGACTAACTTCACTCCTTTGGGACCATATTGTGACCATATTGGTCTCTAATGTGCCACTCACTTTTGGGACCTCCTTTGGGAAGTCCTTTGGGACCATATTGTGACCATATTGGTCTCTAATGTGCCACTCACTTTTTATGATAGCTCTATGTCAGTTCATCTATTTATCGTAAGAGTACTGTGCTGATTGAAGATTAATAATTGATGATCACTTATGTGAAGATACTGGAGCATTTGGGGAGACAAGTACAATAAATACAGGATATTTTGTTGCAGTTATTATTGTGGCCTACCAATTAATAGCATTTCCATCTCTCATGGACTTCATAAGGACTTAGGAGTTAATAGTACTAGAGTACTTTGAGTTTCCTTTATTTGTTTTTGTTTTTCCTTTGTTTCTAAGAACCTTTAATGACTCTTTAAAAGGTACTTTAGAAATACAATGCATCTCCAGTGAAAGTGCTTTCATAGTACACTCCCAACTTTCTATAAGTATTTGTGAACTTCAGTGTATTTTTAAAAATAAATATGAAAATTTAATAGTTGTATAAACTTTAAAATCATGGAATTCTCAACCAATACAAATGTTATTGTGATCTGAGAAAAGTGGAGGTCAGTAATAAATGACTTTCCTAAAATAACCCTCAAGCAAATATTTAACTTAAAAATAATAGTAATATATTTTGAATGGGTATATTTAGCAGGGACCATTTCTGAACAACTTCACTGAGACAAAATTCATGTAGTATAGAATTCACACATTAAAATTGTACAGTTGCATCTTTTTTCCACAGAGTTGTTCAAATAGCACCACAACCTAATTTTAGAATATTTTATCACCTCAAAAATTAACTACCTACTCATTAGCATGCCAAATCCCCCATCCCAGCACTAGACAGTCACTAATCATTTTTCTTGCTGTATGAATTTATATTCTGGATATTATTTTACATCTTTTTTAAAACTTTTTTTTAAATTCATTTGAGGGGGGCAGTCAGAAGGACAGGGAGAAGCAGGCTCCCCATTGAGCGGGGAGCCTTTTGTGGGGCTCCATCCCAGGACCCTGGATCATGACCTAAGCCAAAGGCAGCCACTAAAGTGACTAAGCCACCGGGTGCCCCCAGGCACCTCTATTCTGGATATTATTTTAAATGGAATCATACAATATGTGGCCTTTTATGACTAGCTTCTTTCAGTTAGCATGTTTTCAAGGTTTGTCCGTGTTGTAATATGTATCAGCACTGCATTATTTTATATTTCTCTATGATAGTTACTTGTGTGTATATAGCATGTATGGTTTATCTGTTCATTAGTTAATAGACATTTGGTCTGTTTCCACATTTGTTTTTTATGAATAATGCTGCTTTAAGCATTCATATGCAAATTTTTGTGTGGACATGTTTTCAAATCTCTTGGGTATATATCTGGGAGTGGATTTCTAATCCATATTGTAAATCTCTGCTTAAAATTTTGATGACCTTTATCAGATTGAGGAAGTGCCCTTATATTTGTAGTTTGCTGAGAGTTTTTATTTTTTTTCTCAAGATTTTATTTATTTATTTGACAGAGAGCATGAGCAAGAGAGCATGAGCAGGGGGAACAGCAGAGGGTGAGGGAGAAGCAGGCTACCCATTGAGCAGGGAGCCCAATGCAGAACTAGATTATAGAATCCCAGGATCATGACGGGAGCCAAAGGCAGATGCTCAACTGACTGAGCCACCCAGGCGCCTCTTGCTGAGTGTTTTTATCATGAGTGGATATTGGATGTTGTCAAGTGATTTTTCTGCATCTCAGATAACTTTTAAAAGATTATTAATATGGTGAATTACATTGATTTTTTCTGTTTCAAATTTTTATTTAAATTCCAATTAGTTAACATATAGGAACTAATATTAATTTCAGGAGTAGAATTTAGTGATTCATCACTTATACATAACACCCAGTGCTCATCACAAGTGCCTTCCTTAATGCCCATCACACATTTACCCTATTCCCCCACTCACCTCCTGTCCAGCAGCCCTCAGTTTTTTCTCTATGATTAAGAACAACTATTCCTGGGACAAGCCCCACATCATCATGATGCTGTATTCTTCTACTATATTGTTGGATTTGATTTGCTAAAATTTTATTTAGAATTTTGCATCTATGTTAAGTATTCATCTGAGTTTTCTTATAAAGCCTGTCTGATTTATAAAAATAATGCCAACCTCATGAAATGAATTATGCAGTATTCTTTCCTCTTCAATTTTCTAGTAAAAGTTTGTATATAGCTGGTGTTATTTCTTCCTCAGATGTTTAATAGAATTCACTAATGAAGCCATCTATACCTGGAGTTTAAAGTGTGGGACTTTAATTTCTTCAGTATAGGACTACTCAGTTTATCTATTTTTTATTGAATGAGCTTTAGTAGTATTTTGTTGTTGTTGTTGTTTAATTGTGGTAAAATATATAACCTAAAATTCACCATATTACTTATTATTGCAGGTACAGATCTAGATTGTTAATTTTATTCACACTGTTATGCATCAGATCTCTAGAATTTTTTCATCTTCCCAAACTGAAACTCTATACCCATTGAACTGCAATTCCCCATTTTATGAACCCACTATCCCCTAGAAATCATCATCCTACTTCCTGTTTCTATGTGTTTGAATACTTAAGCTTCTTCATGTAAGTGGAATCATACAGTATTTGTCTTTTTGTGACTGGTTTATTTCATAGAGCATAAAGTTATCAAGGTTCATCCATGTAGTAGAATGTGGCAGGATTTCCTTGTTTTTTTTTAGACTCTGTACAAGGTATACAAACATACAATGTATGTATATACAACATTTTATTTATCCGTTCAACCAAAGATGGATATTTGGTTTACTCCTCTTAGCTAGTTGTGAATAATTCTGTAATGAACATAGAAGAATATCTCTTCAAGATCCTGCTTTTAATTCTTTTGAATATATCCCAAGCATTGGGAATAGATTGCTGGATCACATAGTAATTTTTTTTAATTTTTTTGAGGAATTGCCACAATGTTTCCCATAGCTGCTGTACCATTTTACATCCCACCAACAGGGCACAGTAGTTCCAGTTTCTCCACATCCTAACAACTACTTTTTTTTTAAGTGCCCCCACAGTGGGTGTGAGGCAGTACCTCATTGTGGTTTTTATTTGAATTTCTATAATTATTACTGATGTTAAACATCTTTTCCTATCCTTGCTGGTTTGCCAGTATTTTAATGAGAATTCATGCATTTATATTTATGGGGTATTGGTTTATAGTGTTCTTTTCTGGTAGTGCTCTTTTCTTCCTATCAGGGTAATGCTGCCCATATGAAATGAGTTTTGGCGTGTTCCCTCCTCTTGGACTTTTTAGAAGATTTTGAGAAGAATTGTCATTAATTCTTCTTTAAATGTTTGCTAAAAGTTACCAGTGAAGTCATTTGGTCCTGGGAATTTTATTGTTGTCATTGTTGGGAGATTTCTGAATATGGGTTCAATCTCCTTATGAGTAATTTTCCCATTTATTCCTAATTGAGTCTAGGTAGGTTGTATGATTCTAAGAATTTTTCTATTCTAGGTTGTTCAGTTTCTTAGTGTATAGTTGTTCATAGTAATCTCTTATTACCCTTCACATTTGTGTGGTGTCAGTAGTAATGTTTTATTTTTTACTTATAATTTTGTTAATTTGGGGCCTTACTCTCACTTCTGTAGTTAACCTAAGTAAGGGTTTGTCAAATTTGCCATTAAAAAGAAAAGAACTCTTAGGTTTGTTAATCTTCTGATTTTCTCGTTTTCTATTTCATTTATTACTATTCTTTTCATTATTTCCTTCCATCTGCTAACTTTGGGTTCAGTTTATTCATTTTCTAGTTTCTTGAGGCATAGAAATAGATTATTTGAGATCTTTCTTGTTTTGTAATATAGGCATTTGTTGCCATAAATGTTGTTTTCAAAATGGCTTTTTCTGCATCCTATATATTTCAGAGTGTTGTAGTTCCATTTTTGTTGGTCTCAGGATTTTTTTCCCCTTTAAATCTTTCATTGATCCATTGGTTATTCAAGAGAGTATTGTTTAATTTCCATATATGTGTAAGTTTACACTTTCTCTCTTATTATTGATTTCCAGTTTCATACCATTATGGTGAGAGAAGATACTTGGTATGATTTCAGTCTCCTTGAATTTACTAAGACACATTTTGTGGCCTATTATATAACCTGACCTGGAAAATGTTCCATGTACACTTAGGAAGAATGCATATTGGGGTATTGTCAAATACAATGCTCTACATAAGTCTGTTAGGTCCATTTGGTCTATATTGTAGTACAAATCTTCTGTTTTTTATTGATTTCCAGTTGAGATAGTCTGTTTCTTCTTGAAAGTTTGGTATGAAAGTCCCCAAACAAGAATGATATTAGCTGTGGGTTTTTCCTATATGGCCTTTATTATGTTATGATATGTTCCCTCTAACCCTACTCTGTTGAGGGTTTTTATCTATGAATAGATAGATGTTGTACTTTGTCAAATGCTTTCTTCTGCATCTATTGAAATGATGATATGGCTTTTTTTTAGTTAAATTCTACTGAGTTAACCTACAGTGTAATATTAGTTTTAGTTATATAATTAGGTGATTCATCACAACTGCCCTCTTTAATTCCTCTCACCTATTGAACACATCCCACACCCTTCTCCCCTATAGTAATCATCAGTTTGTTCTCTATGCTTAAGAGTTGATTTCTTAGTTTGCCTCACTTTTTCTTTCTCCCCGTGCTTTCTTTCTCACCTTGTTTTGTTTCTTAAATTCCACACATGAGTGAAATCATATGGTATTTGTTTTTCTCTGACTGCCTTATTTTGCTTAGCATAATACTTTCTCACTCCATTCATGTCATTGCAAATGGCAAGATTTCATTCCTTTTAGTGGCTGAGTAATATTCTGTTGTATACATATACTACTTTTTCTTTAGGCATTCCTCAGTTGATGGTGATTTGGGCTATTTCCATAATTTGGTTATTGTAGATAATGCTAATATAAACATCGGGGTGCATGTATCCTTTCAAATTAGTATTTTTGCATTTTTTGAGTAAATACCTAGTAGTGTTATATGAAGAATCATAAGGTAGTTCTGCTTTTAACTTTTTGAGGAACTTCCATACTGTTTGCCAGAGTAATTGCACCACATTGCATTACCACCTACAGTGTAAGGGTGTTCCCCTTTTTCCCTCATCCTTGCAAACACATGTTCATTCTTATGTTGTTAATTTTAGCAACACTGACTGGTGAGGTGGTATCTCATTGTAGGTTTTGATTTGTATTCTCTGACGATGAGTGATATTGAATATCTTCTCATGTGTCTGTTAGCCATTTGGATGTCTTCTTTGGAAAAATGTATTTTCATTTCTTTTGTTCACTTTTTAACTGGATTATTTGATTTTTGGGAGTTGATTTTGATATATTCTTTTTTTTGGTATAGTATATTAATTCATGTTTACTTGAGTAATCACTAAAGAATGGCTGTTTACTATTGAGTTATCAAAGGGTTGTTATCCAGACAGTTTTATCTTTTTTTTTTATTGTGTTATGTTAGTCATCATAAAATACATCATTAGTTTTTGGTTTAATTTTTTATTTTTTATTTTATTTTTTATTTATTTTATTTTTTTATTTAATTTAATTTTTTAAATTTAATTTTATTTTTTTAGTATTCCAAGATTCATTGTTTATGTACCACACCCAGTGCTCCATGCAATACGTGCCCTCCTTCCTACAACCAGGCTCATCCATCCCCCCACCTCCCTCTCCTCTAAAACTCTGTTTCTCAGAGTCCACAGTCTCTCATGGTTCATCTCCCCCTTCAGTTTGTCCCAATCCACTTTTCCTTTCCTTCTCCTAATGTCCTCCATGCTATTCGTTATGTTCTACAAGTAAGTGAAACCATATGATAACTGACTTTCTCTGCTTGACTTATTTCACTCAGCATAATCTCCTCCAGTCCCATCCATGTTGATGCAAAGGTTGGATATTCATCTTTTCTGATGGCTGAGTAATATTTCATTGTGTATATGGACCACATGTTCTTTATCCATTCATCTGTTGAAGGGCATCTCGGTTCTTTCCACAGTTTGGCTATTGTGGACATTGCTGCTTTGAACATTGGGGTACATATGACCCTTCTTTTCACTACATCTGTATCTTTGGGTAAATACCCAGTAGCACAATTGCCAGGTCATAGGGTAGCACTATTTTTAATTTCTTGAGGAATCTCTACACTGTTTTCCAAAGTGGCTGCACCAGTTTGCATTCCCACAGTATAAGAGGGTTCCCCTTCCTCTGCATTCTCTCCAATATTTGTTGTTTCCTGCCTTGTCAGTTTTTGCCATTCTAACTGGTGTAAGGTGGTATGGTATCTCAATGCAGTTTTGATTTGAATTTCCACGGCAGCCAGTGATGATGAACAGTTTTTCATGTGTCTGCTAACTATTTGTATTTCTTCATTGGAGAAGTGTCTGTTCATATCTTCTGCCCACTTTTTGACATGACTATGTTTTGGGTATTGAGTATGAGAAGTTCTTCATAGATCTTGGATATCAGCCCTTTATCTGTAGTGTCATTTGCAAATATCTTCTCCCATTCTGTGGGTTCCTTCTTCATATGATTTGGATACTAACACTTTATCAGATATATCATTTGCAAGTATCTTCCCTCATTCTGTAGGCTACCTTTTTGTTTTGCTGATTGTTTACTGTTTAAAAGCTTTGTATCTTAATGAAGTCCCAATAATTCATTTTTACTTTGGTTTCTCTTGCTTCAGGAGATGTAACTAGTAAGGAGTTGTTACTGTTGAATTTCAGAGACCTTTTTTTTTTTTTAATATAACGATTTTATTTATGTGAGAAAGAATGAATGAGGGGAAAGCACAAGCAGGGGAGGGGCAAAGGGAGAGGGAGGAGCAGGTTCTCCACTGAGCAGGGAACTCAATGTGGGACTCTATCCCAGGACCCTGGGATCATGACCTGAGCTGAAGGCAGATGCTTAACCGACTGAGCCACTTAGGCACCCAATGTCAGAGAGATTATCACCTGGTTCTTCTCTAGGATTTTATTGGTTTCCTGTCCCACATTTAGGTCTTGCATCTATTTTGAATTCATTTTTGTGTATGTTGCAAGTAAGTGGTCCAGTTTCATTCTTCTGCATGTTCCTGTCCAATTTTTCCCAACCCCATTTGTTGAAGAGACTTCCTTTTCTCCATTGGATATTCTGTCCTGCTTTGTCAAAGATTAATTGACCATATAGTTGTGGGTTCATTTCTGGGTTTTCTATTCTGTTCTACTGATATATGTGTCTGTTTTTGAGCCAGTACCATCACTACAGCTTTGTAATATAGCTTGAAATCTATAAAATTAGTGATGCCTCTACCTTTTCTTTTTTTCTTTTTCAACATTGCTTTGGCTATTCAGAGTCTTTTTTGATTCTATACAAATATGAGGATTGTTAATTCTAGCTCTATGAAAAATGCTGTTGGTATTTTGATAAGGATTACATTAAATGTATAGATTGCTTTGGGTGTCATAGACATTTTTAAGAATATTTGTTTTTCCAACCCATGAGCATGGAATATTTTTCCATTTTTTGTGCCATCTTCGATGTCTTTCATCAGTGTTTTATACTTTCCGGAGTACAGTTCTTTTACCTGTTTAGTTAGGTTTATTGCTAGGTATCTTATGGTTTTCGGTGCAATTGTAAATGGGATTGATGGCTTGATTTCTCTTTCTGCTGCTTCGTTATTGGGTATAAAAATGCAATAGAATTATGTACATTGATTTTGTATGCTGAAACTTTAGTGAATTCATGTATCAGTTGTAGTGATTTTTTGGTGCAGCGTTTTGGGATTACTGTATATAGTATCATGTCACCTGCAAATACTGAAAGTTTGACTTCCACCTGGCCTATTTAGATGCCTTTTATTTCTTTTTGTTTTCTGATTGCTGTCACTAGGACTCTCAATATTATGTTAAATAACAGTGGTGAGAGTGTACATCGCTGTCTTGTTCTTTTTTTTTTTTTTAAAGATTTTATTTATTTATTTGACAGAGAAAAAGAGTGGGAGAGGGAATACAAGTAAGGGGAGTGCAAGAGGGAGAAGCAGGCTTCCTGCTGAGCAGGGAGCCTGATGCAGGGCTCATCCCAAGACTCTGGAATCATGACCCAAGCTGAAGGCAGACGCCTCATCCCTGTCTTGTTCTTGACAATAGAGGAAAAGCTCTCAATGTTTCTGCATTGAGGGTGAGATTAGCTGTGTGTTGTATATGGAATTTATTTTGTTGAGTACATTCTCTCTGATCCTACTTCATTGAGGGTTCATATCATGAATGGATGTTGCACTTTGACAAATTCTTTTCCTACATCTATTGAGAGGATCCTATGGTCCTATCATTTCTTTAAAAAAAAAAAAAAAGATTTTGTTTGAGAGAGATTGATAGCACAAGCTGGGGGGCTGGTGCATAGGGAGAAGGAGAAGCCTACATGAGGGGCTCAATCCCAGGAGCCCAAGATCATGACCTGAGCCAAAGGCAGATGCTTAACCAACTGAGCCACCCAGGTGCCCCCCTCTCATTTCATGTTGACTGATTTGTTAATTGTGAACCACTGTTGCAGCCCACGAGTAAATCCCACTTGATCGTAGTGAATGATTATTTTAATGTACTGTTGGATTTGGTATGATAGTATTTTATTGAGAATTTTGCATCCATGTTGATCAGGGATATTGGCCTATTGTTCTCTTTTTAAGTGGAGTCTTCATGTATCCAGTTTTGGTATGATGGTAATGCTGGCCTCATAGACTGAATTTGTAAGTTTTCATTCCATTTCTTTTTTTGGAATAGTTAGAGAAGAAAAGGTATTAACTCTTATTTAAGTGTTTGATAGAATTCACCTGTGAAGCTATCTGGCCCTGTACTGTTTTTGTTGGTAAATTTTTGATTACTGATTGAATTTCTTTGCTGGTTATGAGTGTGTTCAATTTTTCTATTTTTTCCTGTTTCAGTGTTGGTAGTTTATATTTTTTTTAGGAATTTATCAAGTTTTTCCAGGTTTTCCAATTTATTGGCATTAGTTTTTCATAATATTGTCTTATAATTGTTTGATTTCTGTGGTGTTGGTTGTTATTTCTCCTCTGTCATTAGTGATTTTATTTATTTGGGTCCTTTTTTTTTCTGTCAACTCTGTGGGTTTACCAATTTCATCAGTTTTTTCAAAGAACCAGCTCCTTGTTTCATTGAGCAAGTATATTGTTTTTTAGTTTTTATATTAATTATTTCTACTCTAATCTTTTTTTTTATAAAATTTTAATGTATTTTTATTTTTTTATTAACGTATAATGTATTATTTGCTTCAGGGGCACAGGTTTGTGAATCATCAGTCTTACACAATTCACAGCACTCACCATAGCACATACCCTCCCCAAGGTTATGGACACTATGGCCACCCTATCCCTCCACATGCACACACCCCAGCAATCCTCAGTTTGTTTCCTGAGATTAAGAGTCTCTTATGGTTTGTCTCCCCCACCCCCAGTCCCGTCTTGGTCAACATCACTTGGAATTAGGGAAATACAATTCAAAACCACAGTGAGATACCACCTCACACCAGTCAGAATGGCTAAAATTAATAAGTCAGGAAACAACAGATGTTGGCAAGGATGTGGAGAAAGGGGAACCCTCCTACACTGTTGTTTGGAATGCAAGCTGGTGTAGCCACTCTGGGAAACAGTATGGAAGTTCCTCAAAAAGTTGAAAATAGAGCTACCCTAAGACCCAGCAATCACACTACTGGGTATTTACCCTAAAGATACAAATGTAGTGATCCAAAGGGGCATGTGCACCTAAATGTTTATAGTGGCAATGTCCACAATAACCCAACTATGGAAAGAGCCTAGATGACCATCAACAGATGAATGGATAAAGATGTGGTGTTATATATACAATGGAATACTATGCAGCTATCAAAAAACCCAAAAATTTACCATTTGCAATGACATGGATGGAACTAGAGGGTATTATGCTAAGCAAATCTAATCTTTTACTTCCCTCCTTCTCACACTTTAGGCTTCATTTGTTGTTTTTCTTCTAGCTCCTTTAGTTGTAAGTTTTGGTTATTTAAGATTTTTCTTGCTTTTTGAGGTGGGCCTGTGTTGCTATACACTTACCTCTGAAGACCACTTTTGCTGTGTCACAAAGGTTTTGGACTGTTGTGTTTTCATTTTCTTGTTATTACACTGTTAGTGGGAATTCAAATTAGTGCAGCCACTCTGGAAAACAGTATGGAGTTTCCTCAAAAAATTAAAAATAGAGGTACCTTATGGTTCATTTATTGCATTACTAGGTATTCACCCAAAGAATACAAAAATACTACTTCAAAGTGATACATGCATCATGAAGTTTATAACAGTGTTATCAATAGCCAAATTATGGAAAGGGCCTAAATGTTCATCAAAATGGACAAAATGGATAAATGCATAAAGAAGTAGTACACACACACACACACACACACACACACACACACACTTGAATATTATTCAGCCAAAAAAATAATGAAATCCTGCCATTTGCAAAAACATGGGTGAAGCTAGAATGTATAATGGTAAGTGAAATAAGTCAGCTAAAGAAAGGCAAGTGCCATATGATTTTCTTCATATGTGGAATTTAAGAAACAAAACAAATGATTATAAGGGAAATAAAGGGAGAGGCAAACCAAGAAACAGAGTTTTTTTTTTTAATTCAAGTTAACATATAGTGTATTATTATTTTTAGGAGTAGGATTTAGTGATTCATCACTTACGTATAACTTCCAGTGCTCATCCGAACAAGTACCCTCCTTCATTCCCATCACCCATTCAGCCAAACCCCCTATCTCCCCTCCAGCAACCCTCAAGTTGTTCTCTATATATGAGAGTCTGTTTTATGGTTTACCTCCCTTTCTGTTTTTATCTTATTTTTAAAATTTTTTTCCTCCTTTCCCCCATGTTCATCTGTTTTGTTGCTTAAATTCCACATGTGAATGAAATCGTACATTTGTCTTTGATTTATTTAGCTTAGTGTAATATACTTTAGTTCCATCTACTTTGCTTCAAATGACAAGATTTCATTCTTTCTGATGGCTAATATCCTATTATGTGTGTATATATGTGTGTATGTGGTACACATAATTATATACACCACATATTCTTTATCCATTTATCAACTGATGGACATTTGGGCCCTTTCCATAATTTGGTTATTGTTGATAGTGCTGCTGTAAATATGGGCCCCTTTGAATCAGTATTTTTGGTACACGGGCCCCTTTGAATCAGTATTTTTGTATCCTTTGACTAAATTCATAGTAATGCAATTGCTAGGTCATATGGTAGTTCTATTTTTAACTTTTTGAGGAACCTCCATACTATTTTCTAGAGTGGCTGCAGTAGTTTGCATTTCCATTAACAGTGCAAAAGTGTTCCCCTTCACGAAACAGACTGAGTATAGAGAGCAAACTGATGACTAGAGGGGATGTGGTTGGGGGATGGGTTAAATAAGCGATGGCTATTAAGAAGTACACTTGTTGTGATGAGCTCTGAGTGTTGTATTTAAACGTTGAATCACTAAGCTGTACATCTGAAACTAATATTACACTGTATATTATCTTACTGGAGTTTAAATAAAAACTTAAAAAATATAAAGTCAGCGACTATGACTGTATTACCATTTGTCTTTTATCTTTTTTAGTTCTTACTTTATATATTTAAGTCCTCTGATGTTGGGCACATAAACATTTACACTTTTTACATTATGTTGATGGATTGGAGCCCATTATTACTGTATAATAATATACCTTCTTTTTCTCTTTTTACCCTTTTTAGTGTAGTCTAATTTGTAATGATAGATATTCTTGCTTTCTTTTACAATGTTTTTAAAATATTTTTCTGTCTCTTTACTGTCAGTCTATGTATATCTTTAAGGCTAAAGTGAGACTTTTGTAGTCAGCATATTATTAGATAATGTTTTTTCATCCATTGAGCCATTCTGTTTCTTTTACTTTTATCCCCCACTCCCATATTTTAGGTTATAGATGTTGCAGTTTACATATTTTTATGCTGCATAACCAATAACACATTTTGTTACTTATAGTTATCTTTTTATTATGTGTTTTAACTTTTAAAGTACAGGTGTAAGCAAATTATACACCACAACTTCCATATTATAGAAGCTAACTTTGACTATATATTTACAATTACCAGTGAGTTTTATTCTACCTTTAAGTGTTTTTATGGTGTTAGCATCTTTTTAATTTCATTAGTAGATCTCCCTTTAACATTTCTTGTAAGGCAGGCTTAGTGTGGTGAATTCCTTCAACTTTTGTTTATTCAAGAAAGTATTTCTGAAGGACAATTTTGCTGGGTATAGATTCTTGGTTGACAGTTCACATTTTCTTTTCTTTTTCTAAAGAATCACTTATTTGGAAGAGAGAGGAAGTGACAGAGAGAGTGCATGAATGGAGGGGCAGAGGGAGAAAATCTTTAAGCAGATTCTGTAGTGAGCGCAGAGCCCAAGGCAGGGCTTGATCCATGAAATGACCTGAGCTGAAACCTAGAGTCAGATGCTTAAGTAACTGAGCCACCCTGATGCCCCAGTTTTTTCTTTCAATATTTTGATTATATCATTCCATTATCTTTTGGCCTGAAAAATTTCTGTTGAGAAATCTGCTTATAATCTTATAAGAGTTCCTTTGTAAGTAACTTCTTTCTTCTTTCTTGCTACTTTCAAATCTTTCTTTGTCTTTGACTTTTTTTATAATGTATCTTAGTATTGCCCTGCTCAGGTTCAAACTATTTGGGATTCTTTGGGCCTCATGGATATGGATGTTCATTTTTCTCCCCATGTTTGCAAAGTTTTCAGCCATTATTCCTTCAGATATACTTTCTGTCCTAGTCTTTCTCTTCTGGCATTCTCCTAATGTGGATATTGTGGGGTTTTGTTGGTTTTTTTTTTTATGTTTCCCATAAATTCCATGGGCTTTCTTCCCTCTTTCTCATTTTTTTTCTTTTTGATCTTCTGACTGTGTAATTTCAAATGGTCTATCTTCTAGGTCTCTGATTCTTTCTTCTGCATGACTGAGCCTGGTTTTGAAGCTCTCCATTGAATTCTTCAGGTCAGTCATATTTTTCAGATCTAGGCTTTCTGGTTGTTGTTTTTGTTTTCAATGGTTTCTATTTCTTTGTTGAACCTCTCTTTCTTTTCATGTATAGTTCCCATAATTTCATTTAATTATGTTTCTGTGTGTTCTTATAAGTCAGTGTACTAGTTCACTTATTTAAAAGGGATTAATTCTTTTTTAAACTGTTCATTGATCTCCATTGCTTTTGGGGCAGTTATTGAAATTTTATTAGTTTCCTTTGGTGGTGTATGTTGACCTGATTTTTCATCATCCTTGATTATTTACTTTAGTGCCTGTGCATTTGAGTGAAGAGTCTCTTCTTCACAGACTTTGCACATTCTCTTTGGCAGAGATAGTTCTTCACTAGTCAGCTCACTCTAGGTTTCTGAATACATATGCTGGTAATGTCCTTGGGAAGGTGGAACATGCTATCAGAATTTGTTTTGGGTTAAGGTCACTGCCTGAGCTCTGAGTTTTGTTGGATTTCCTCTGGCTGAGGACAATTGAATAGGACTGCTTGATTGCTTCTTTGCGCAAGCAAATCAAGTTACCTCTTAGGTTGTCTTCCACAATTGCCTGGGTTCCCTGGAAAGGCTTCCTAAATGGTTAAATCTGGGTACTATACTCAGTAATAGTTGGTGCTCTGAAATTGTTCAGTGTAACAGAACAGGCCCGAGATTCTGCATATCTCCTTGTTTGGGGATTTAAATCAGGCAAGACTATGTACTGAATTTCCTAGCCAGATAGAGCCACCAGTTTTCCTTTGCAGATGAGAGAAAGCCATGGGTTCTGCTTTCTGCTTAAGATTAACTGTAAGCAGGGCTGTTGGATGAGCTGTGCAACTTTCCATGTGCTCTTGATAGGTTCCCTGGTTGATTAGACAGAAGGCTGTATTCAACAATGAGAAGGGCTAAAAATTCATTTATATTCAGGGGAGCAGGAGAACCATTTTCAAGGCTGGAAAGGCTCTTTGTTTTTGGTATTGACTCAAGTCAAACCCTGCCACCAAATTACCTGGTTCAGTGGGGCCATTGGCCTTACTCTGTGTATAATCAGCTTTTCTTGCCAGATTCTCCACTCAAGCATTGCTGGGCTATGAATCTCTCCAGGTGTTTCAGCCAGGCTTTCTTGTCGGGTGGTACTGGGAGCTAGGCTTAGCAGTGGGTGTGGTAGGAAGTGGCTCCCCTGCTGAGCAAACAGGATAGCCAGCCCCAAGCAGCCTCCCATGTATTACCAGAGTGTCTGGTCCAGAGGCATTTGGAGCTATACTCATCAATGAGGGGGATTATGAATTAACTGCCCTAGCTGGGCAGAGCAGGTAAACTGAATCCAAGCTTGGAAAAGCTCTTTATTTATGGTCTTGATTCAAGTTGACCCACTGCCCTAATTCCTTAATTGAACAGTGCCACTGGCTGTGTTCTGTGGATGACCAGCTGTACCTGCTACATTCTGATCTAGTGCGGCTGAGTTATGCAGCTTCCAGGAATTCTGGCTAGCCTTTCTGGTTAGGAATGGCTAGGATCTACACTCAACAGTGGTTTGGGCCATGACTTAGCAATTTTGGGGCAGATGATGCTTTAGGACTGGAAAGCTCTTCACTTGAGGACCCAAACAAGGCAGACCTGCACCTTGCTGAGTTCCCTGGTCAGACTGCACAACCATGTTGTCTTTGCAGATAAGCCATACCACTGGGTGTGACTACTACCTGGACATTGCAGTTAGGAATTTGGTCTGCCCACATCTGAGTGCTGGTTTTTGTGAGTCCCTGTGTATAATGAGTCACTTTTGCTGCTTTCAATATCTCTCTTTGTATGTGTCTTTTGACAGTTTGATTATAATGTGTCTCCATGTGAATCTTTTTGAATTTATCCTAGTAAGAGTTTGTTGAGCTTTGTGGATTTGTATGTCAATGACTTTCCTCAGATTTGGGAATTTTTAGCTATTATTTATTCAAATCATTTCTCTGCCTCTTTCTCTTTCTCTTTTCCTTTTGGGACTTCTATAATGCACATATTGGTTTGCTGGTTAATGTCCCATAAGTTTCTTAGGCCTTGTTTACTTTTTTTCATTCTTTTACTTTTTGGTCCTCAAACTTGATAATATCAAATTACTTTCCTTCAAGTCTACTGATTCTTCTACCTCTTCTCATCTTCTGCTAACTCTTTCAGTTAATTTTTCAACTCAATTATTGCACTTGTCATTTCCAAAATTCCTGTTTGGTTCTTTTTGTAATTTCTATCTCTTTGATGATATTCTTATTTTGTTCATATACCTTCTTCCTGTTTTCCCTTAGTTCTTTGTCCGTGTCTTCCTTTAGCTCTTTGAGCATATTTAAGATAGTTGTTTTAACATATTTGCCTAGTAAGTCTGATGTCATTTTTTTCAGGGATACATTCTTGAGAGTTTTTCTTTTGAATGGGCAATGTTTTCCTGTTTTGTTGTGTGTGTGTATATATATATATTTTTATTTTTTTATTTTTTTAAATTGGGCATTTGGAAAACAATTGTCTTCCAGTCCTTGCAGTCTGGGTCTGTGCAGTTCAAGGCCTCCACTAATTTGCCTGGTATAAAGGCTTAAGGTCCTTGCAGGCCTTTTCTTGAACATGTGTCTCCCCTGTTCCTGTGTACATGCTTTTTACTGATTATCCTACTAAAGGTCTTAATTTCCCAGAGAGTATCACTTCTGCTTCTCCTAGAGCCCTTGGTTGGTTTGTTATACTCCTCAATCAGTAATTTTTTTCTCCAGTTGTATGCAGGTCTGTGGTGGTCTTGCAGCTGAGTTTTGCTTGCTGCTTCCTTCTATTTCCTAGGCTGAGATGTGATCCATGTCACTTTTAGCACTCTCAGCTCCAAATTAGGTGTTAAAGAGATTAATCACTCAGGCAGCCCAAATCCAGGTTAGAATGCTATCAATTCAGTCTGCTCTGTTCTCTGGTTCATATAAGAGAACTAGAGAACAGGCCAGCACTCCCTGAGCTACGTTATGCTGCACCAGAAAGAGAGTATGACAAGATCAAGTAATTTAAAATGCTGTGAAACTTCCTACCATTTACAGTGTGGAATTTTTTTGATTAGGCATTTGCCTGATTGCTGTGTATCTTTGGCTGTTTTCTAAGGCTACCATAATGTTATTCTTGTCAGTCTCTAGTTTTTAATATTTTTAGAGGGGATAAGATTCTGGAGCTGCTTATGAGTTCTTTATCTTGCTGGCATCACTCCATTTTTTTTTAAATTACAGGGTGAATGTAGCAGTCCATATAGTGTTATTGAAAAAAACATCCAGAATGTTTGATTTCTTTTAAATGCCTATGTTTAGATTTAACAAGGAACCACATGCAAATCAAAGACTTGGAACCATGATTCATATTAAGACTCCTGGTCCAGCCTAGCAAGGATTGTAGCTTGATAAGAGCTATAAATCTTTTCCTGTTGTTTAAGGAACTGGTCTCTGAATATACCCATAATACAATATTTCATTTCAATTATATATTTATAAGTTAAAGCTACCATTTGACTATTTTCTGAAGTTATTAAAGAATTTATATTTTTTTATAATTTATGAAATTTCTTTTTTATATGATTAAAATTAAGATAATATTTTAAAATCTCTTAGAGTATAATTTCAGAGTATCCGGATTTGTAATTGTGTACTCCCCTAAGGCCATTGGATAAGAAATAATCATTCCACATATTAATTTAAATTATTTTCCTAATATCCTTCCATTATTTTTCACAAACAGTATCTTTAGAATCAGTATGGTGAAATCATTTGTTATGTCTGAGTACTTTTTGTAATTTCATCAAAACATCTTGGAATTTGAGTTTCCCTGACTTTGGTCTCTTGTGCTTTATGAAACTTACTAAAATTTACTAAAATTTAATTTACTAAAATTTACTAAAATTATATAGGAAAATTATTATAAATTTAATTTATAATAAATTTAATTTATAATAAATTTATAATAAATTAAAATAAATTAAACTTATAAATTATATAATATTATATATTATATACATATATTAACATTTTAATTGGGCATTTATATATGTAATATATATCATATATAGAATATGATTCATAATAAATTACATATAAATTAAATATAATTTATAATAAGTTATAAATTATATAGAAAATAAATCTCAAATAGCATCTTGGTTTTTGATTACAAGAACTTTTCAGGCTGGTAATATTTTTGAAACACAACATTTTTATCACTTAATAGAAGAAAAATTCATATGCTTAAATAAGGTGTTAGCTGCTTGGGTAAAAGTTGTAGTATTGGAATTGGAATTTCAATTTGTACAACTTATTTTATTTCTGAAAGCTTTTCCAGACTTCATGAAGAGATAAAGGGAAAGCATTTTTAAATAAGCTAGTACAACTTTTCTTCTTTGCTCCAGAGCACATTGTTCTCTACCAGAAGCTAGTTTTTCTCTCTCCCAATGGCCTACCCCCATGTAATGGTCTTTAATAAATTTCCACTCTTGGCTTTTTGTTGAATTTTAACAAATGAAGCTAGAGTATAGTAATGGTGCATGCTAATTCAATCAATCAACATATATGTCTTGATTGCCAACCACATGCCTAGCAGTGTCTTCTCTTTTTTCCTCCTTTTATTTATTTATTTTTAATTTTATTATTTTATTTATTATTATTATTATTAATTAATTTTTTAAATTTTGTTGATCTCACAACCCTGAGATCATGACCTGAGCCAAAATCAAGAGTTGGATGTTTAACTGACTGAGCCACCCAGGCACCATTAGAATTGTCATTATAACAGAAAGATTTTTTAAATCAAATAAATGCTTTTTTAATATACATTCGTGTGTGACTTTATACAAATAATTAGACTTTAATTTGTTTTAAGCATAATACCTTGCCCTTAAGAATCTCATGGTCTAGAAGAAATATTATAGCAGAATCATATGTAGGGTCTAAATTTCATAAAATGAAATGTAGTAAAAATTGTTTTAAAAATTCCTTAAATTGGGGCACCTAGGTGGCTCAGTGGGTTAAAGCCTCTACCTTCAGCTCAGGTCATGATCTCAGGGTCCTGGGATTGAGCCCCGCATCGGGTTCTGTGCTCAGTGGGGAGCCTGCTTCCCGCCTCTCTCTCTGCCTGCTTCTCAGTCTACTTGTGATCTCTTTCCTCTCTGTCAAATAAATAAATAAATAAAATCTTTAAAAAAATTCCTTAAATCATCTATGAAAGCAACTATATACATGCCTTCCTGTGAATGTATAATCATGTAAAGTTAATATATCTATTTACATATATACTATATAATTACTATTCTGATATATAGTACCTATGTTAAATATAACTTTCCAGGAGAAGGATATGTATGTTATAGTTGGGTTCACAAACCTTAACTCTCCATATTCTGTGACTGCAATTTATATCCAAAAAAGTGTATTACTTTCTTTGGTGTATCCACTTTTAGCCATTGAGAAGCAGATTTCCGATGTTAGGAACTTCCTTGCATTCATATCCAAAATTGTGACTCTCCAACTCTCTGTTTGAGCATGTCAGCCATTTGGAGAGGCAGTTTTATGAAGTCCATAAAAAACTATTCCAGTAATTTCCAGACTGTCTATTTCTCTGCAATCCATGCACAAGACCTGTCTTTTGAAGTGTATTTTATATTCCTTTTCTGAATTATTACCTCCCTTTGTTCCAAGCCAGGATTGCCTCTTGCCTAAGCTATTGTAAGTTTCCATACTAAAAAAAAAAAAAATAATTTTCCATACTTACTTAATTTGCTATACACATTGAGTCAAATTGATTGTGACCATACAACTCATTTGCTTGAAAATGTTCAATCATTTCTTATTTTTCACTGAATTATTTTTTTATCATGTTATGTTACTCACCATACATTACATCATTAGTTTTTGATGTAGTGTTCCATGATTCATTGACTCTTTATAACACCCAGTGCTCCATGCAATCCATGCCCTCTTAATACCCATCACCAGGCTCACTTATTACCCTATTCAACTCCACTCTAAAACCCTCAGACTGTTTCTCAGAGTCCATAGTGTTTCATGGATCGTCTCCCACTCTGATTTTCCTCCCTTCATTTTTCCCTTTCTTCTCCTAATGTCCTCCATGCTATTTCTTATGTTCCACAAATAAGTGAAACCATATGATAATTGACTTTTTCTGCTTGTCTTATTTCACTCAGCATAATCTCCTCCAGTCCCATCCATGTTGATTCATAAGTTGTGTATTCATCCTTTCTGATGGTTAAGTAATACTCCATTGTGTATATGGACCACATTTTCTTTTTTCTTTTTTTTTTTTTTAAGATTTTATTTATTTGACAGAGAGAAACACAGCGAGAGAGGGAACACAAGCAGAGGGAGTGGTAGCGGGAGAAGCAGGCTCCCTGCCGAGCAAGGAGCCCGATGCGGGGCCTGATCCCAGGACCCTGGGATCATGACCTGAGCCGAAGGCAGATGCCTAACGACTGAGCCACCTAGGCGCCCTGGACCACATTTTCTTTATCCATTTGTCTGTTGAAGGGAATCTTGGCTCTTTCCACCCTTTGGCTGTTGTGAACATTGCTGCTATGAACATAGTATATGGCCCTTATGGTATAGCATATGGCACAAATGGCCCTTCTTTTCACTACATCTGTATCTTTGGCGTAAATACCCAGTAGTGCAATTGCTCAGTCATAAGGTAGCTCTATTTTTAATTTTTTGAGGAACCTCCACACTGTTTTCCAAAGTGGCTGCACCAACTTGCTTTCCCACCAACAGTGTAAGAGGGTTCCCCTTTCTTCACATCCTCTCTAACTTTTGTTGTTTCTAGCCTTGTCATTTTTTGCCATTCTAACTGGGTAAGGTGGTATGGTATCTCAATGTGGTTTTGATTTGAATTTCCTTGATGGCTAATGATGATGAACATTTTTTAATGTGTCTGTTGGCCACTTGTATATCTTCTTTTGAGAAGTGTCCATTCATGTCTTCTGCCCTTTATTTAACTTGATCTTTTTTTTTTGGGGGGGGGTGCTGAGTTTGAGAAGTTCTTTATAATTTTTGGATATCAGCCCTTCATCTGTAGTGTCATTTGCAAATATCTTCTCCCATTCTGTGGGTTGCCTGTTTGTTTTGTTGACTGTTTCCTTGGTTGTGCAGAAGCTTTTTATCTTGATGAAGTAATGAAAGTTTATTTTCACTTCTGTTTCCTTTGCCTTTGGAGACATGTCTTTTTTTTTTTTTTAAAGATTTTATTTATTTATTTGACAGAGAGAGAGAGATCACAAGTAGGCAGAGAGGCATGCAGAGAGAGAAGGGGAAGCAGGCTCCCCACTGAGCAGAGAGCCCGATGCGGGGCTCGATCCCCAGACCCTGAGATCATGAGGCTTTAACCCACTGAGCCCCTGGAGACATGTCTTGAAAGAAGTTGCTGTGGCCGATGTCAAAGAGGTTAATGCCTATGTTTTCCTCTAGGATTTTGATGGATTCCTGTCTCACATTGAGGTTTTCATCCATTTTGAGTTTATCTTTGTGTATGGTGTAAGAGAATGGTTGAGTTTCATTCTTCTGTATATAGCTGTCCAGTTTTCCCAGCAACATTTTTGAAGAGACTTTTTTCCACTGGATATTTTTTCCTGCTTTGTTGAAGATTATTTGAGCATAGAGTTGCGGGTCCATATCTGGGCTCTCTGTTCCGTTCCACTGATCTATATGTCTCTTTTTGGGCCAATATCATGCTGTTTTGGTGACCACAGCTTTGTAATTTAGGTGAAATCAGGCAACGTGATGCTCCCAGCTTTGTTTTTCTTTTTCAACATTTCCTTGGCAATTCAGGGTCTTTTCTGGTTCCATACAAATTTTAGGGTTGTTTGTTTCAGCACTTTGAAAAATGCCATTGGTATTTTGATCGGGATGGAATTGAAAGTATAGATTGCTCTGGGCAGCATAGACATTTTAACAATGTTTATTCTTCTGAGCCATGAGCATGGAATGTTTTTCCATTTTTTTGTGTCTTCTTCAATTTCTTTCATGAGTTTTCTGTAGTTTCTAGAGTACAGATCCTTTACCCCTTTGGTTAGGTTCATTCCAAGGTATCTTATGATTTTGGGTGCTATTGTAAATGGAATCGATTCTCTAATTTCTATTTCTACAGTTACATTGTTAGTGTATAAGTAAGCAACTGATTTCTGTGCACTGATTTTATATCCTGCCACATTACCGAATTGTTGTAGAGTTCTAGTAATCTGGGGTTGGAGTCTTTTGGGATTTCCACATGAAGTATCATGTCATCTTTGAAGAGAGAGACGTTGACTTCTTCTTTGCCTATTTGAATACTTTTTATTTGTTTTTGTTGTCTGATTACTGTTGCTAGGACTTCTAATACTGTTCAACAATAGTGGTGAGAGTGGGCATCCTTGTCGAGTTCCTGATCTAAATGGAAAGGTTCTCAGCTTTTCCCCATTGAGAATGATATTCACTAAGGGTTTTTCATAGATGGATTTTATGAAGTTGAGGAGTGTTCCCTTTATCCCTATACCCTGAAGAGTTTTAATCAGGAAAGAATGCGATATTTTGTTAAATGTTTTTTCTGCATCAGTTGAGAGGACCATGTGGATCTTGTGTTTTCCCTTATTTATGTATTCTATCACAATGATTGATTTGCGAATGTTGAACCAAACTTGCATCCTAGAGATAAATCCCTCCTGGTCGTGGTGGATAATCTTTTTAATGTGCTGTTAGATCCTATTAGCTAGGATCTTGTTGAGAATTTTGGGATCCATATTCTTCATGGATATTGATCTGTAATTCTCTCTTTTGTTGGGGTCTTTGCCTTGTTTGAGGATCAGGGTAATTCTGGCCTCATAGAAGGAGTTTGGAAGTTTTCCTTCTGTTTCTGCTTTTTGAAACAGCTTTAGGAGAATAGGTGTTATTTCTTCTTTGAATGTTTGGTAAACTTTCCCAGGGAATCCATCAGGCCCTGGGCTCTTGTTTTTTGTGAGATTTTTTTATCTTTGCTTCAATCTCGTTACTGGTTATTGGTGTATTCAGGTTGTTAATTTCTTTGTATTTAAGTCTTGGAAGTTTATAGGTTTCCAGGAAAGCATCCATTTCTTCCAGGTTGATTTATTGTCATATAGCTGTTGATAATAATTTCTGATAATTGTATTTATTTCCTTGGTGTTAGTTGTGATCACTTCCCTTTCATTCATAATTTTATAAATTTGGGTCCTCTCTCTTTTCTTTTGGATAAGTCTGGCCAGTGGTTTATCTTTCATATTAATTCTTTCAGAGAACCAGCTTCTAGTTTCATTGATGTGTTATACTGTATTTCTGGTTTCTACTTCATTGATCTCTGTTCTAATCTTATTATTGTCCTTCTCATGCGTGGGGTTGGCTTAATTTGTTGTTGATTCTCCAGATCTTTAAGATGTAAAGATAGCTTGCATATTCAAGATTTTTCTATTTTTTTGAGTGAAGCTTGGATGGCCATGTATTTCCCCCTTAGGACCACCTTTGCCATATCCCATAGGTTTTGTATTGATGTGTCTTCATTCTTACTGGTTTACATGAATTGTTTAAGTTCTTCTTTGATTTCCTGGTTGATCCAAACATTCTTGAGCAGGATGGTCTTTAGCTTCCAAGTGTTCGAAATCCTTCCAAACTTTTTCTTGTGCTTGAGTTCCAGTTTCAAAGCACTGTGGTCTGAGAATATGCAGGGAATAATCTCAATCTTTTGGTATTGGTTGAGACCTGATTTGTGAACCATTATGTAGTCTATTCTGGAGAATGTTCCATGAACCGTCGAGAAGAATGAGTATTCTGTTGTTTTAGGGTGGAATGTTCTGTATATAGCTATGAGGTCCATCTGGTCCAGTGTGTAATTCAAAGCTCTGTTTCTTTGTTGATTTTCTCCTTAGATGATCTGTCTATTGCTGAGAGTAGAGTGTTGAGGTCTCCTAGAATTAAGGTATTATCAGTATGTCTATTTTGGTCAACAGTTGGCTTATGTAGTTGGCTGCTCTCATGTTAGGGGCATAGATATTTACAATTGTTAGATTTTCTTGTTGGATAGACTCTTCAAGAATGATATAGTGTCCTTCTGTATCTCTCACTACAGTCGTCAGCTAAAAATCTAATTTATCTGATATGAGAATTGCTATCCCAGCTTTCTTTTGAGGTCCATTGCCAGGAAAGATGGTTCTTCATCCCTTCACTTTCAGTCTGGATGTATCTTTAGGTTCAAAACGAGTCTCTTATACACAGCACATGACTAGGTCCTGTCTTTTTATCTAATCTACAACTCTATGCCATTTCATGGGAGCATTTAGGCCTTTCACATTGAGAGTGATTATTGAAAGATAAGATTTTATTGTCATCATGTTGCTTGTGACGTCCTTGTTTCTATAGATTGTCTCTATAAATTTCTGTCCTATATCACACTTGGGGTCTTTCTCCTTTTATGGAACCCCCCTTAATATTTCTTGCAGGGCTGGCTTAGTGGTCACATATTCCTTCAGTCTCTGTCAGTCCCTGAAGCTCCATATCTCTCCATCCATTCTGAATAACAGCCTTGTCAAATAAAGAATTCTTGGCTGCATATTCTTCTCATTTAGTACCCTGAATATGTCTTGCCAGCCCTTTCTGGTTTGCCAGGACTCTGTTGACAGGTCTGATGTTATTCTGATGTTCTTCTGCCTTATGTAAGGAATCTCGTCCCCTAACTGCCCTTAAAATGGTTTCCTTGGTTCTAAGATTTTCAAGTTTTACTATTACATACATGCCTGGGCGTTGGTCTGATCTCCTTGATCTTGGGAGGGGTCCTCTCTGCCTCTAGGACATGATTACTTGTTTCATTCCCCAGATTAGGGAATTTCTTGGCTACGATTTGGTCTGATATATCTTCTAGTCCTCTCTCTCCACCCCCCTCAGGGATCCCCATAATAATGGCATTGGAATGTTTCATTGCATCATTTATTTCTCTAATTCTGTTTTCATGGATTCTGTTTGTTCTAGGCCTCCTCCTGCTTCTTTTCTATCAGTTTGTCTTCAAGATCACTAATTTGTTCTTCTGCCTCATTTACCCTAACTGTTAGAGTATCTAGATTAGATTGTGTCTCATTGGTAGCATTTTTAAGTTCTACCAAATCCTTTCTCATTTCTGCCCTTAGAGAATCTATGTTGCCATTAATAGTTTTCTCCAGCCTGACTATTGTCTTCATAACTGCTACATTGAAGTCTATTTCTGATATCTTGCTTAGATTCATATCCATTAGATCTGTAGGCGAGGCCATTGTCTCTGGGCCTTTTCTTTGTTGGGAGTTCCTCCTAGTCATTTTGTTGCGTTGTGGTTGAGGGGATGTATAGCTGAAAATATCAACCACAATCCAGGCAGGGTGCACCCTGGGAAGGTTCGGAGCAATCAGATGTTACCACCAAAAAAATAAATAAATAAATAAAAAATAAAAAATCCAGCCAAAACAAGACCCAAGAGTAAGATTTATAAAGTACAAAAACAAAAACAAACAAACAAGACCAACCAAAAAAAAAACCAAAGAAGGGAAACAAAAACAAAAACTAAAACAAACAAAAAGAACCCAAAATAAAAGGCACGGGTGATGGGAAGGTGGCTATAATTCCTCCATGTGGGTGAGGAAAGGCATCTCAGTTCTTCTGAAATGGGTGTATTTTGTTCTCTTTGTCAGAGAAGTCTACTTCCCAAAGATACAGGGAAATTAAACTGGTGTATATATCAAGGTAGTATTGAATAGGGATAAAAGGAGTACATTGAAGCTTAGCTCTCTCTCTCTCTCTATATATATATAAAATATAAAAGAATATGTATAAAAGAAAAATAATATATATATAAAAGAAAAAGAAAAAAGTATATGTTTGAAAAAATTCAAGTTAAAAAGTTACTATGAAATATATTGTATTAAACATCTAGTTGAAATTATAAGTAGGTTAAAAAAAGAGAGAGAAAAGTTGTATCTAAGAAATATACAGGCTGCGAGGCAATACGGGGAGCTTAATATACTCTTTTCCCCTGGTGTTGGGGGTTTACAGCTTAATGGAGACCCTGTGGTTGTTGTCCTCTTGTTCTTTTAGCTTGTCTTCTGGGGGAGGGGCCTACTGTATTGTTTTTCATTCAATCCTGATTGGGTAGAGTTGCTGAACCCCCTGTCAAGGGGCTAGGCTCTGTAGAAATCGGTTTTTCGGGCTTTTGTTCTCTGGAGACTTTTTCGCCTTTTCAGAGGGTCAGAGCAGAGTAAACTGTCTGCACCCTGACCTCTGCCTCAGAGAGAAGCCGCAGTCTGCTCCCCTGTGAATCCTCCAGAACAGTCTTCCCTCTGTAAGTGATGCTGAAAACTGCAGCCTCCCACAGGTGGTGCATGCGGCCAGTGACCCTTTCAGTGGTCGACCTTGGCCCCCAGTTGTCTCCGTACTCCCATGCCACCAAAACGACAAGTGATCCTGGTCCAGGTAAGCCCAGGCCCTGGTGGCTGCTGTTTCTGGGACCTTTGGGTTAGGTCTGTGCCTGCCACTGCCAGGTCCCAGCATTTGCCCCTTAGGTCCCTTTGTTCTGTTTGAGCACTGTTATCAGTCCCTTCCTGTCTCGCAGCCATTGGTCTCCAAGCTATTGCTGGTTCCCAGGTGCAGGATGGTTTTGCACTGCAGTATTATTTTACTTTCCAGAGGCTAGCTTCTGGTGGCCCCCTCTCCCTTCTGTTGATCATTCCATATCAGTCCACACCTTCCCAACTCCATCCTTTGTACCTCCTGACTGATGATCCTCTGCCACCAAAGAGATCCAGACATGTATTATCTTATATCTCAGGCTGATTTCATGGGTGTTCAGAGTGGTTTAGGAGATTTCTAGCTAAATTCAGGGGACCAGTTGAAAAGGAGTCCCCCACTCCTCTGCAGAGTAGGACCTTGGTGGAAGGTGGAACCTCCTTGGTGGAACCTCCTTCTTGGTGGAATCTCCTCTATTTTTCACGAAGTTATATGTAAATGTATTTTGGTATTCATGGCCTCCACAGAGTAATTCCAATCCCATTTTGAGTTCTAGTTGAACTGACTATTCCCAGACACATCCTATCCTTTTATTCCACTGTGCTCATGCCCTTCTTTTCCCCTGGAATGCTCTTTATTATACCTATCAAAAATCTGCTAATTTTTTAAAGTTCAGCTGGGATAAATCCTCAAATTTGATGTAATTTTGCCATATCTTGAAATTCTATTGCATTTAATTTGTTGTACTTTTCTTATGACACTTATTGTAGTATTCTTATCATAGTATTCTTATATTAAAGTCATTTATGTTCCTTTCTTATTTTTCCCTCTCATATCATAATTCTTGCTCTCCAGGAAATTGTTTTACACATCTTTATTTCCTTAGCACCTAAAATATCACCTACTTTAGAAAAGATGCCTGATAAATATTTGAACAGAATTCAAATTAGTTACTAACAGAATTCAGTTAGTTACTTTGGAAAGTTATCTATACTTATTTCAGTAATGTTTAATTTGTCAAGTTATTGAAGTTCTTTTACAATTGCTTCAAGGGCCTGTGAGATTTTTTTTAAATGCTTTTATTAGTAGCAAATCTTCATCATTTGGGGAGAATTTGATTTTGTAAAATAGAATTTATTCTGAGCTACACTTATTGAATAATATTGATGTTCAATTTGGGCTTTTATAATTTCAGTTAAAACAAAGGGAATATGAAATAATGAGACAGAGTCTCTGGGTGTTATGAACTGCCAACTCTAAAAGAAAAGTTCCCAGAATATTTTCAACAATGGGGACATCATTGTAATGACTTTATAACTTCCTATGTTTTCTACTTTGAAATATACAGTACTCATTTGAATGTGTTAAGTTTGAATCTATTTGTTAAATCAGTCTTGTCTCTTTGTCAATCAATTTTATAGTTTTCTAAACCAAGGTGTTGAAAAATGTGTTTGGAATTTAAATATCATTTAAATGATAAGTATATTATGCTGTGCATTTGAAATACCATTTTATAGCTTCTGGTGAGGAATAAACCAAATCATCACTACTGACCAAACAAAACTTTCCAAATTTGAAGAAAGTATGTTTATACAGTATTATTATTTAAAAAAGCATACAAGTTCAGTTGCTGTGGTTGGCTTTCCTACATTTTACCAGAAACACAAAGAACTGAAAAAAGATTTGAAGTAAACAGGAGAAGGTAGCTGAATATAACATTTAAATACTATGTAACTGGTGTCACAGAATTATAAAACAGAAATGTGAATCTTCATCTCTTCTCAATGCACATAGAATTGATAATGTTTGTATGTGAATGTGCTTATAGGAGTTTTCTATTTTCTTGGTTACATACAATTGACTTAAGCAGAAAACCACATTTTATTTATTTATTTATTTATTTATTTATTTATTTATTTATTTATATTTAGAGAGTGAGCTTGAGTAGGAGTAGGGGCAGAGGGAGAGAAACTCAAGCAGCCTCCCCTGAGTGTGGAGCCTAATGTGGGGCTCAATTCCACCACCCAGAAATCATGACCTGAGCTGAAATCAAGTCAGACACTTAACTGACTAAATCACCTAGCCACGCCAGAAAACCACATTTTATATTCTTGAAATGTATAATGCCCAATTTTAAAAACATTCAATTACCATGTATATTGTATGAATCATTTTTTTATTTCATATGCAACTTTTTAATACTTACTGGTTTATAGGAGGGTTGCAATTTGGTTTAACATGTTTTCTTTAGCAAATTTATATAACCAGTTTTAAATTATCATAACAGGTGAGAGTACGTGTACAGATAATCCACAGTTGTTGGATATCTCTGTTTTTTCAAGAATATATTATGTGATTAATATAGTAGTCTTACCTCTTTCATTGAGCTAGCAACCAATTTATTTTACAAACATTATATCATATATCAAGTACTAATGAGAAGACAAGAAAGTATAAGTTTTGAATAAATTTTTCCATAAAAATGTCATTATCATTCAGTTTGCCTTATTTATTTATTTATTTATTAGTTTATCATTTTAAGAATCAATTACTCAAAGCTTTTCATGATCCTCAAGCATTACAATTTATTGCCACATTACTGTAATGGGATCTTTTTTTTTTTTTTTTTTTAAAGATTTTATTTATTTGACAGAGAGAAACACAGCGAGAGAGGGAACACAAGCAGAGGGAGTGGTAGCAGGAGAAGCAGGCTTCCTGCCGAGCAGGGAGCCCGATGCGGGGCTCGATCCCAGGACCCCGGGATCATGTAATGGGATCTTAACTCAAGTAAAATTATTTTTTCTCCTTAAAAGTATTATTTGGGGTTTATATAATTAATTTTTCTTAGCCTATCCCTAGTATGGTCGTGTACTTTGAACTTAAAATAAAATTTCTAAAAAAAAAAAAAAGAAAAAAAGAATTCTGATCTAGTGGCTAGGGGCAGTAATAATTTACCTGAAATTTGAATAATTAAGGATATTACTTTACTATTTGCATTGACTGATTATCACTCCTTATCAGTAGCATAATACTAATTCATAGGTCATCACTAAATGTAATTTTATCAAAAATAATAAATTTTCAATTGGATACCATATTCTCAGCATCACTATTTTGCAAAGCTGATTTGACTTGTCCGTTTCTCAGGAGGTATGTGTTTGGGAGAGAAGTAGAGGGCAAGAGGAGAATTTGGAGTATTTCCCAAAACTTGTGACTCAAGAAAAAGTATGGTTACATCTAGGCTACACTGTACTGTAGCTCACAGGACCACCTTGGTCTCTGTAAACAGTTCCCAGAATCCAGCTGGAGTACCACTTATCTCCTTGTGTGACAATGCTGATATAAAAAGGTTTTGCTGATTGTTCATCTTAGTAGTTTCTGCTTAAAAAGGAAATTGCAGTTATCTAGGCTAAATCTAGAAAACCAGTATATAGCGTGATGACTATAGTTAATAAGTTGATTAATTTAACTAATGTATTCTACAGAGTACTTAATTTTTACTATAAAAATTTTTTAGGGGTGCCTGGGTGGCTCAGTGGGTTAAAACCTCTGCCTTCAGCTCAGGTCATGATCTCAGGGTCCTGGGATGAAGCCCTGCATTAGGCTCTTTGCTCAGCAGGGAGCCCACTTCCCCCTCTCTCTCTGCCTGCCTCTCTGCCTGCTTGTGATCTCTCTCTTTGTCAAATAAATAAATAAAATCCTTAAAAAAATTTTTTTTAAAGATTTTATTTATTTATTTCAGAGAGAGCACAAGTGTGGGGGTGGGGCAGAGAGAGAGGGACAAGCAGGGAGCCCGAAGCAGGGCTTGATCTCAGGGCCTCAGGATCATGTCCTGAGCTGAAAGCAGATGCTTGACCAACTGAGCCACCCAGGCTCCCCTATAAAAATTGTCTTGTCCGCAGAATTTTGAAGCATACTTCCAGGCCCCAACAGTGCCCTAGAAATTTTCTTTAATTTCCAGGGGAACTGGACCACTTCCGAAAGAAAGCCCTTTAAATCTGTTGTGTTCAATAAGGAAATGGCATTGTCTACATGGGGCATATGCTCTGAATGCAGAACTATCTTGACAGCTTATAAGAATTTTTTTCTGTTGATCATTATTTGAAGTAGTGGCAAGGCATACCTTACTGAAATTCCACTTCTTGTTTCCACAGATTTCAGGAAACCTTACTGTGCCTTGGATAACAGGGTGTTCTAGAAAAAGAGCAGTAAGTAATCTTTCATTTAAAGCAACAAGTGGGGTTTTCCCCTTTGTTGTTAATAAGAATGCCATTGAGAAAATTTTTATGATATTTACAAAGTTGGCAAAATTGAACCTCAATAAGACTGCATTATCTCAAAGTACATATTCTGAGATCATAATATTTGTATATATTGCCAA
This sequence comes from Procyon lotor, assembly GCA_028646535.1. Classification (NCBI taxonomy): domain Eukaryota; kingdom Metazoa; phylum Chordata; class Mammalia; order Carnivora; family Procyonidae; genus Procyon; species Procyon lotor. The sequence continues at coordinate 47,866,339 of CM053612.1, forward strand.
TATAATCTTAAATAAAATGTAGTAATCAGTACACCATCTAATCTTTGAGCAGGTTTTTATGGTTTTAAAAAGCACACAAAGATAATTAATGGGACAGGTGAAATAGGGAGGAATAAGAAATACAGTAATCATAATGAGCATTGAGTAATGTATAGAATTGTTGAATCATTATATTACACACCTGAAACTAATATATATAACACTATATATTAATTATACCTCAATAAAAAGATAATAAAATACCATATTTTTACATCTAATTATCCCAGTTAATTTGATCATATAATTGAGTTATGATTGATATAAATATCTTAATCAAAATTAAGAAATTTGCCTTACTATTTATTAGTGCATTTCAGTATTTATTTTTTTATGGTTGTTAAAGCCTTTACACACAATATGTTTTTTCCTTTAAATTCAATTATCCAAAGTATAGTGCATCATTAGTTTTTTATATAATGTTTACTGATGCCTTAGTTGTGTATAATACCCACTTACCCTCCTTAATGCCCATCACCCAGTTACCCCATCCCTCCACCTCCATTTCTGCAGCTCTCAGTTTGTTTCCTGGAGTCAAGGGTCACATATGGTTTGTCTCCCTCTCTGATTTCTTCCCATTCATTTTTCCCTCCCTTTCCCTATTGTCCTCTTCACTATTCCTTATGTTCCACATATGAGTGAAACCATGTGATAATTGTCTTCTCTGATTGACTTATTTCACTTAGCATAATTCCCTCCAGTTCTATCGATGTGTATGTAAATGGTAGATACTCATCTCTTCTGATGGCTGAATAATATCCCATTGTATATGTGAACCACATCTTCTTTACTCATTCGTCTGTTGAAGGACATCTTGGCTCCTTCTGCAGTTTGGCTATTATGGATATTGCTGCTATGAACATTAGGATGCATGTGCTCCTTCTTTTCACTATATCTGTATCTTTGGGGTAAATATACCCAATTGCTGGGTCATAGGGTAGCTCTATTTTTAACATCTTGAGGAACCTCCATACTGTTTTCCAGAGTGGCTGTACCAGTTTGCATTCCTACCAACAGTGTAAGAGGGTTCCTCTTTCTCCACATCCTTGCCAACATTTGTTGTTTCCTGTCTTGGTAATTTTAGCTGTAAGGTAGTATTTCATTGTGGCTTTGATTTGATGGCAAGTGATGTGGGGCATTTTTTCATGGGTCCGTTAGCCATTTGTATCTCTTTTTTGGACAAATGTCTATTCATGCCTTCCCTATTTCTTGTCTGGATTCTTTGTTGTTTGGGGGTTGAGTTTCATAAGTTCTTTACAGATCTTGGATACCAACCCTTTATATGATATGTCATTTGCAAATATTTTCTCCCATTCCATAGGTTGCCTTTAGGTTTGTTGATTTTTTTCTCCTTTGCTGTGCAGAAGCTTTTTATCTTGATGAAGTTTTAGTAGTTCATTTTTACTTCTGTTTCCTTTGCCTTTAGAGAAGTGTCTTGCAAGAAGTTGCCATGTCCAAGGTCGAAGAGGTTGCTGCCTGTGTTCTCCTCTAGGATTTTGATGAATTTTCTTGTCTCACATTTAGGTCTTTCATCCATTTTGAGTTTATCTTTGTTTATGGTGTGAGAGAATGGTCCAACTTCATTCTTCTGCATGTGGCTGTCCAATTTTCCCGGCACCATTTATTAAAGAGACTGTCTTTTTTCCATAGGATATTATTTCCTGCTTTGTCAAAGATTAGTTGACCTAAGACTGAGGGTCCCTTTTTAGGCTCTTTAGTCTGTCCCATTGATCTATGTGTCTGTTTTTGTGCCAGTACCATACTGTCTTGATGATTATAGCTTTATAATATAACTTAAAGTCAGGCATTGTGATGCCCCCAGCTTTGGTTTTCTTTTTCAACATTCCTCTGGTGATTTGGGGTCTTTTCTGGTTCTACAGAAATTTTAGGATTGCTTGTTCTAGCTCTGTGAAATATGTCAGTGGTATTTTGATATAGATTGCATTGAATGTGTAGATTGCTCTGGGCAGCATAGACATTTTAGCAATGTTTATTCTTCCAATCCATGAGCATGGAATGTTTTTCCATCTCTTTGTGTCTTCTTCAATTTATTTCAAACATTCTGTAGTTTCTAGTGTACAGATCTTTTACCTCTTTGATTAGGTTTATTCCAAGGTATTTTATGGGTTTTGGTGCAATTGTAAATGGAATCGGTTCCTTAATTTCTCTGTCTTCTGTCTCATTGTATAGTGTATAGAAATGCAACTGATTTCTGTGCATTGATTTAGTACTCTGCCACTTTGATGAATTGCTATATGAGTTCTAGTAATTTTGGGGTGTAGTCTCTTGGGTTTTCTACATAAAGTATTGTGTCATCTGCAAAGAGTGAGAGTTTGACTTCTTCTTTGCCAATTTGAATGCCTTTTATTTCTTTTTGTTGTTTGAATGCTAAGACTAGGGCTTCTAGTATGATTTTGAACAACAGTGGTTAGAGTAGGCATCTCTGTCATGTTCTTGACCTTAAAGGAAAAGTTCTCAGTGTTTCCCCCACTGAGAATGATATTCACTGTGGGCTTTTCATAGATGAGTTTTATGATATTGAGGTATGTTCCCTCTATTCTTATACTTTGAAGAGTTCAGAAACCTAGCAGTCCAGAAAGGGCTGGCAAGATATATTCAGCGTACTAAATGCGAAGAATATGCAACTAAAAATACTTTATCCAGCAAGCCTGTTATTCTGAATGTAAGGAGAGAGAGAGTTTCCAGGATAGACAGAAACTAAGAGAATACCAAGCCTCCCTGCAAGAAATATTAAGGGGGATACTGTATGCGAAGAGAGACACCAAGAGTAACAGACCAGAAAGTAACAGTCAATCTACAGAAACAGGGACTTTGCAGGCAATACAATGGCACTAAATTCATATCTTTCAATAGTTGCTCTGTATGTAAATGGTCTGAATGCTCCAATCAACAGACACAGGGTATCAGATTGGATAAAAAAGCAGGGTCCATCCATGTGCTCCACTCCTGTGGAGTCCATCTACAGGAGACTCATTTTGAATCTAAAGACACCTCCAGATTGAAAGTGAGGGTATGGAGAACCATTTATTACACTAATGGACCTCAAAAAAAGCTGGGGTAGCATTCCTTATATCATACAAATTAGATTTTACACCAAAGACTGCAGGTAAGACATGTATAGGGACATTATATCATACTTAGAGGTTCTATCCAATGAGAAGATCTAGCATTTCAGTATTTAGAAGTAATGAGTAACTAGTAGTTTAACAGTCTTATTTTTTTTATTAACTTATAATGTATTATTTGCTCCAGGGTACATGTCTGTGAATCGTCAGGTTTACACATTTCACAGCACTTTCCATAGCACATACCCTCTCCAATGTCCGTAACCCAGCCATCCTATCCCTACCTCCCCACCTCCCAGCCACCCTTGGTTCATTTCGTGATTTTAAGAGTCTTTTGTGGTTTGTCTTCTTCCCCATCCCATCTTGTTTCATTTCTCTCCCCCACCCACCCCGACCCCCCGCCCTGCCTCTCAATTCTTCATATCAGAGAGATCGTGTGATAATTGTCTTTCTCTGACTGACTTATTTCGCTTAACATAATACCCTCCAGTTCCATCCACGTCATTTGCAAATGGCTAGATTTCGTTTCTCTTGATGGCTGCATAGTATTCCATTGTGTGTGTGTGTGTGTGTGTGTGTGTGTGTGTGTGTGTGTGTATACCACATCTTCTTTATCCATTCATCTATTGATGGAGATCTAGGCTCTTTCCATAGTTTGGCTATTGTGGACATTGCTGCTATAAACATTCAGGTGCACATGCCCCTTCGGATCACTACATTTGTATCTTTAGGGTAAATACCCAGTAGTGTGATTGATGGTTCATAGGGTAGCTCTATTTTCAACTTTTTGAGGAACCTCCATACTGTTTTCCATAGTGGCTCTACCAGCTTACATACCCACCAACAGTATAGGAGGGTTCCCCTTTCTCCACATCCTTGCCAACATCTGTCGTTTCCTGACTTATTAATTTTAGCCATTCTGACTGGTGTGAGATGGTATCTCACTGTGGTTTTGATTTGTGTTTCTCTTAACTGTCTTATTTTGTTTTTCTTACTTCCTACTACAACTATTGTGATTTGTATTATGTTAATATTTTTTAAAAAACTTAATTAAAATTGTGTTTTCTCAAAGAATCTTATTCAATTGGTTAGTATAGGACCTATAAATATGAATTTTAAGAAGTGTCTCAGGAGATTTTGATGTAACTGGTCAATAGATGGAAAAACCATTAAAAGATTTTAATTATAAAAGATACATGAATAGAATTTTAGAAAGATAACTCAAGTTACCTTATGGTAGGTAGGTTTAGGGATAATAAAACTGAAGCTAGGATCTTTTATACTGGACAGGATTATGTAGACTCTTTTTACTTTCTCTTCCCCCAAAAGTAGAACTATAAACCATGGCAATAATATAGGATGCCACCAACAGAGTTCTCTAAAAGCTGGAAAGGAAGCAACTGGTTAGTAACTCCAGGACTTGGAAGAACTACAGGGTACTTTGTCTCCCAATTAACAACAGAATGTAACCAGGCCAGGCATGACCTCCAATGTAAAAATAGAAAACAGCTTGGCTAGGCTCATTCCTTCCATTCATGGAAAAGGAGTTCCCAAACAACATGAAGTGATCCTGGCAACATTGCCATAGGAGATCAGTTGGAAGCCTCAGTGACAATAAGGCAACCAGAGAAGTGTTCTCCTCTGTTGTACCTGAACCTTTCCTCCTTTGGTGGAGATACCAGGCAGTAATACCAAGGGAGATGCTACAGAAAGTTTGACCTGGAAAGCCTCTTTGTCCCTGTAGATCAGAGAATTATTTCCCTAACCTTAGAGAATCAGATGGCTTGGTTAGCACCAGCAAAAGTGATCAAGACACTATATGTGCACAGCTTAGTAAGTGTACTGTTCATCTCTGAAGGATGGAAAATCTATTTTCCCACATAGAGAGAGACACTAGCCCAGCTGGTACCAAATAAATCAAGCAAATTAAATAACATTTATTTGAAAATTAAAATACTACTAGAAAGTACCATTGAAACCACAACCCATAAATGTAGGCCAGGACCTGTGTGCTTGCCTGGTAAAATAAAAAGATTTAAATAAAACCAAAAATCTCCTAACATAATGGCCAAAGTATTCAGGATACAATAAAAAAAATCACCCAGAATACCAAGAACAAGGAAAATCACAGCTCGAATGATAAAAGATGATCAACTGACTCAAATACTGAGATGAATTAGATAACAGAATCATCTGACAAGGATTTTAGAGCATCCATTATAAAACTGTTCCAACATGCAGTTACACATTACTTTGAAACAAACGAAAAAATAGAAAATCTCAAGAAAGCAATCAACATTATAAAAGAACCAAATGAGAATTGTAGGTCTGAAAAATACAATAACAAATAAACCTGCAGGATTCCTCAAGATTTGAGTGGTGATAAAAGAGAACAGAATCAATGAACCTGAGGACAGATTGATAGAATTTACCTAATTAGAACTAGAGAGAGAAAATAGACTGAAAAATAATAAAGCCTTAAAATCCTATGGAACAATAACAAAAGTTATTCTGATACATATAAATATATCAATATTTGTATTGTTGAAGTCCTACAATGAGAGGAGACAGAGAATAAGACATAAAGAATATTCAAAGAAATAGTGGCAAAAGCATCCCAAATTTAGGGAAAAATCCACCATTACCTACAGATTCAAGAAACTGAGTGAATTCCAAGCAAGACAGATGCAAAGAAATCCACACTTAGGCACATCATAATTAAACTTCTGAAAACTAAAGACAATGCAAAAAATATTGAGTGCTGCCAGAGAGAAATTATGCATTACTTATGGAAGAATACCAATTCAAATGCCAGTGGATTTCTTGTCTGAAACCTTGGAGTTTTGGTCAATATTTTTTCCCATGTTGAAGAAGATAACGTTCAACCAATAATTCTTTGTTTGGCAAAACTATCCTTCAGGGATATGAAGGAACAAATAGACATTTTCAAATGAAAAGGAAGTAAAATAATTTGTTGGTAGCTTGCCTACTCTGAAACAATGACTAAAAGAAGTTCTTCACAGAAAAGGAAAATGATAGAAGAGGAATTTGGGGGCAGTAGGGAGGAAGAAATAACAACAGAAAGTGTGGAAATATGCCTGTCTTACTCCTCATGAATTTTCTGTATTTGATGATTAAAACAAAAGTAATAGTACCATCTGTCTGATACTCAAGACAAAGGTACTTAAAACTGGGAAAATAAAAGGTACATAAACATGAGTAAGGTTTTCACACTTCATTTAAAGGGGTAAGTTACTGATACCAGTACACTATGACAAATCACATTATGTGTATTTGATAGCCAGAACAATCAAAAATTACAAAATAATACACTAAAAAACACCAAAATAAATCAAAATAGAAACCTAAAGGTGTTCAAGTCACACAGGAAGTAAAGAAAAAAACCCCACAGGGATGCAAAAACAGAAGAAATGAAAATAATAAAATGAGAGACATAAGCCCTAATGCAGCAATAATTATCTTAAATACACCCAGTAAAATTTAGATATACTGGCAGAATCAATAAAAGAGACACAACTCAATTTTATGCTCTTTATAACATCTCACTTCAAATTCAGTAGCATATGTAGGCTGAAATGCAAATGATAGGGAAAAATATACAATGCAAATGTTTAGGGAAAAATATACTATGCAAATGTTAATCATAAAAGCCAGGAGTGATGAGCTGTATTAACATTAGATAAAATAGACTTTATTTTTTTCTCTCCAAATGTTTATTTAAACTCTAGTTATTTAACATACTATGTAATATTGGTTTCAGAGTTGAATTTAGTGACTCATCACTTACATACAACACTCCGTTCTCATCATATAATGTAACCTTTATAATACCCATCACCCCTCTAGCCAATACCCTATCCACCTCCCTCCATCAACCCTCAGTTTGTTTTCTATCTTTTAAGAGTCTTTTTTGGTTTGTTTCCCTCTCTTTCTCTCTTTTTCCCTACCAATTTGGTCATCTGTTTTGCTTCCTGAATTCCACATGAGTGAAACCAAATAGTATTTGTCTTTCTCTGACTGATTTATTTTGCTTAGCATAACACACACTAGTTTTGTTGCATATCTTCTTTATCCATCAGTCAATGGACATTTGGGCTCTTTACATAGCTTGGCTATTGTTGATAGTGCTGCTATAAACCTCGGGGTACGTGTCCACGTTCAAATTTGTGCTTTTGTATTGTTTGGTAAATGCCTCGTAGTGCATTTGCTGTGTCATAGTGTAGTTCAGTTTTTAACTTTTTGAGGAACCTCCATACTGTTTTCCTTAGTGACTGCACCAGTTTGCATTCCCACCAACAATGCAAGAGGGTTCCTCTTTTATCCGCATCTTTGACAACACCTATTGTTTCCTGAGTTGTTAAATTTAGCCATTTTGACAGATGCGAGGTGGCAACTCATCATAGTTTTGGTTTGTATTTCCCTGGTGGGTGATGTTGAACATCTTTTCATGTGTCTGTTAGTTATCTGGATGTCTTCTTTGGAAAAGTGTCTATTCATGTCTTCTGACAATTTCTTAACTGGATTATTTGTTCTTTGGGTGTTGTGTTTGGTAAGTTCTGTATAGATTTTGGATATTGACCCTTTATCAGCTATGATATTTGCAAATATCTTCTCCCATTCCATGGGCTGCCTTTTAGTTTTGTTGATTGCTTCCCTCTACATCTGAAACTAATGATGTACTAGTATATGCTGGCCAACTGACTTTAAATTAAAAAAATAAAAAATACCACCAACATTTTTCACAAAGCTAGAACAAATAATCCTAAAATTTGTATGGAACCACAAGAGACCCTGAATAGCCAAAGCAATCCTGAAAAGGAAAACCAAACCTGGAGGCATCACAAATCCGGGCATCAAGCTACATTACAAAGCTGTGGTCATTAAGACAGTCTTATACTGGCACAAAAACAGACACATAGGTCAATGGAGCAGAATAGAAAACTCAGAAGTGAATCTATAACTATGTGGTCAACTAAACTTCAAAAAAGCTCAAAGAATATCCAATTTAAGAAAGAGAGTCTCTTCAACAAATGCTAGTGGGAAAACTGGACAGAAGCATGCAGAAGAATGAAACTGGACCACTTTCTTACACCGTACAGGAAAATAAATTCAAAATGGATGAAAGGTCTAAGTGTGACACAGGAAACCATCAAAATCATAAGGGAGAACACAGGCAGCAACTTCTTTGGCCTTGGCCGCAGCAACTTCTTAGTAGACACATCACTGGAAGGAAGGGAACAAAAGCGAAAATGAACAATTGAGACTTAATCAAGAGAAAAAGCTTCTGCACAGCAAAGGAAGCAATCAACAAAACTAAAATAAACTTTAAAATAAATAAAATTACTAGAGAAAAAGAAGTCATTAGATAATGAAAAGTGATATATCTACCAGGAAGACATAACAATCCCAAAAGTGTATAAAAACAACAGATCTTCAAAATACATGAGGCAAAAACTGATAGAGCAGAAAAGATAATAGGCAAATCTATAGTTATAGAGGGATACTTCAACACCCTCTTCTCAGAAATTGATAGACCTTCTATATAGAGAATCAATAAGGACAAAGAAGATGTAAAAAACAAAATCAACCAAAAAATCTAATCAAAACATATAGAACATGTATAAAACACTCCACCCAACAAGAAAAGAACACATAGTCTTAAAAGGTCCCTGGAACAGTCATCAAGATAGACCTTATCCAAAACTGTAAAACAAATCTCAATAGCTTTATAAGATTGAAACCATACATATTATATACTTGGACCTCACTAGAATCAAACTAGAAATCAGTAACCAAAAAACAACATGAACATTAACTAATTATATATAAATTAAGCAACATGTTTCTAAATAATCCATAAGTAAAAGAGAAAATCACAGAAGTAGAAATACATATAAGTACATAAAAATGAAAATACAGCATATCAAAACGTGGGATATAGCTAAAACAGTACTAAATTTTTTATTGCAACACTACATGCTCACATTGGAAATGAGGAAAGGACTCAAATTGAACATCTAAGTTTGTATATCAAGAAACTGGAAAAATGAGAACAAAACAAACCCAGAGCAAAGAGAAAGCAGGAAATTATAAGAGCAGAGATCCTTGAAAATAAAATATGAAAGGGATAGATGAAATCAATGAACAAACAATTTGATTCTGGCTGAAAATTAGTAAAATTGACAAACCTTTAGCAGAATTGGAAAAATATTAAACTGAAGCAAGGAACACAATGCTATTATGATTTCAGTACTCCAAGCAGGAAATGATGAAGATCTGAATGAAGGCAGTAACCATGAGGATAGAATGGGGGCAGTGAACATGATAGATGTTAAGGAGAAAAATTACTGGACTTGGTAAATGAATCAATGTGGAAAGAATGAATGAATGGATGAAACCATAAGTGACTTCTAATTTTTTTTTTTAACCATGGTGACTAGGTAGGGGGCACCTGGGTTGGTTTTCTGTCTTCAGATCAGGTCATGATCCTGGGGTCCTGGGATTGAGCCCCAAGTCAAGCTCTGCTCAGTGGGGCGCCTACTTCTTCCTTTCCCTCTGCTTGCTGCTCCTTCTGCTTGTGAGCTCTCTCTCTCTCTGTGTCAAATAAATAAAATCTTTAAAAAACAACAACAAACAAAAATATTGGTGACTAGGTAAATGGAAATACCATTAACCAACATAAGGAATTAAGAAGGATGAGTGCATTTGGAAAGACTAATATAGTTGTGACTGAGTACTTGAGGTTTAGAGGGGTTGTTAGAATGAACTATAAGATATTTACATGTTCAATACCATTTACACACACTTGCATGCACATTTTTCAAGTCCCACTTCTCTTTAGCTTTTGTCCCCAACCCTCCATCATTTTACTTCTCTGTCAGTTTGTATGACACAAATAATCTAATGTCACTGCTCTAGAGATAATCTGGCACCTATGTCTTTATTTCACTTCATCTCATCTTTCTCAACTTACTTTCTCTGAAAACATATTCTACTGAGATGAAGCCTGAGAATAAGAATGCTGAATCATTACAACTGCCATTTGTTCATTCGATTCATATATTGGTTAGAGTGTTTACCACAATACAGTTACCACTAGCACATGTAACTGGACTGTTGCTTACTTTGAATGTGGCTAATGCAACTGAGGAACTGAATTTTCACACTTTATTTTATTTCATTATTAAATTAAAATTTAAAATCTGATACATGGACTTCCACTTCCAACCAAGACTGAGTAATACTAGATTTATATTCCTACTTAAAATGACCAGAAAACTGAACTAAATATATGAAACACTAGTTTTCAAAACACTGGACACCTGGCAACTGTATTAGTTATCTGTCACTGTATGACAAATTACCACAATCTTAGCTACTTAAAATAACATGCATCTATTTATTTACCATTTCTGTGAGTTAGGAGTCCAGGCATACTTTATTTAGCTGGGTCTTATGCTTAGGGTCTCACAAAGATGCAATCAAGGGAGTGGCTACTCTGTGTTCACATATCGAGGCTGGAATGTGAATGAATACACTTTTAACTTCACACAGGTTGTTGGAACAATACATTCTTTGTTGCTGTAAGTATGAGGCCTTGACACAGTGTTGGCTTTTACCTGGAGGCTACCCTAGAAGAGGTGTCCTAGAAGAGGCTAGGACTACATGTCCTAGAAGAGGCTGCCTACAGTTCTAGAGGCATTTCTTAGTTCCTAGAGGTTACCCACTGGTCCTAAATGCTTCCCATAATTTCTTGTCATATGGGCTTTAAAAACATGGTCACTTATGTTTTCAAGCCATCAAGGGGAGTCTCTAGAATCTAGAGTGAGTCTGCTGGCAAGACAAAGTCTTTATAATGTAACATTATTATAAGAATGACATCCTATTATTTCTACTATCTTCTTTTGGTTAGAAGCAAGTCACAGATCCTACCCATATTCAGAGGAAGAGATTATACAAAGACATGAAAACCAGTTGGTGGGATAATGAGGTTGCCAACTTAGAGACTACCACAAAAATGGACAATAGTGATACTAAAGCTTCCTGGCATATATTACTTCTCAGAAAGCTCCTAGACTCTGATGCAGGGAGGAGAAGCCCAAGTGGAGCCTAAAAGTACTCTTTCAGTTGAAGAGATGGAACTAAGCAGCCAGGGAGAATGAGATGGCTATAATTTGCCAGAGTATTGGAGTGGAGAGAGACATAGGGAGAACTCTGGAATTCTGCAGAAGTTTATCCTTGAATAGTCAACTGGGTACTGGCTACCCATATGTATAGAGAAACTAAATCTGGAAAAAGACCAATCTGAAAAGATTTGAAATGACTGTACTTAGTGTTCATATGGCCCAGGAGGAGTGACTTACCTACCAACCATACTGAAAAATATAATTCATGAGTCACTGTATAAGGCACAAAAAAAGCTCATTGTAGACTAAATACTGCTCATATTCTCCCTGAAAAATCCTAAAAGCAAATTCAGGAAGGATCAGTTTCCAAGTAGCCTATTGGCATCCCAGATCAAAGTTAAATATTACAGAAAAGTAAAAATATATGGCACCCAACAAGATAAAATTTGCAGTGTCTGTCATTCATCAAAAGCTACCAGAAAAAGAAGCAAAGAAACACATATGGAGAAGCAGGAAAATATGACCCATGATTAGGAGAAAAATTAATTAAATGAAAATGACCCAGAATGGACACATGCTAGAATTAGCAGAAGAGGAAATGAATGCAGTTATTTAACTGTATTTTAAATGTTTTAAAAGTTAAATAAAGATGTGGCAGATATAAAAAGACAAAACTTCTAGAGATAAAACCTATAATGTCTGAGGTGGAGGGGGAATATTGGATGGAATTAATGGGATATTAGATGTTGCAAGAGAAAAGATTAGTGAATTTGAAGGCACAACAAATTCAAAATATCCAAAGTGAAACAGAAAGAAAATATTGAAAGAGGAGCATCAGTCACTTGTGAGAGAATTTTAAGTAGCCCAGTGTATCTCAAAGAACTAGAGAGGAGACAGAAAAATATTTCAATAAATAAGATATTAAAATGTCCCAAATTGGATGAAACTATAAATACACAGACCCAAAAAACTCAATGAAACTCAAGTACATGAACCACAAAAGCACATCATAAAAAAATGTTTAATATTAATGATGAAGAGAAAAATTAAAAGCAGTCAGAAAAAAATATGTTAAGAGCAAAGAAACAAAGATAAAGGTGGTATTGGATTTCTCATGGGAAACAATACAGGCGATAAGACAGTGGCACAATAATTTAATAAAACACTGGAAGAAAAACTCAATCAGATTGTTATACCCAGCTAGAATATTCAAAATTGACCATGAAATAAAGACCTTTTCAGATATACACCAACTGAAAGAATTCATCAAGCAGTTTGGATCCAGTGGAGGTTATCCCAGCAATACAAGATGAGTTTAACATTAAAAAAATCAATGTAGTCATGATACTATGAAATAAAAAGGAAAATCGTGTGGTTATGTCAATTGATGCAGAAAGAGCATTTGACAAAATCTAAAGTCCATTATTGATAAACACAGAAAACTAGAAGTAGAAGGGAATTTCTCAACTTTATAAAGTGCACTGTAAAAAAACCCTATACTTAACATCATACTTAATGGTGAAAGGGTGAATGACTCCTTACTAAGATCAAATACAAAGCATAGATGTCCACTCTCACAACTTATATTCTACATTGTGTTGGAAATTCTAGATAATGCCATAAGATAAGAAAAAATGTTATTCAAATTGGAAGGAGGAAGTGAAGATATCTTTATTCCTAGATGAAATGATCATTTATGTAGATAATTCAATAGAATTCATGAAAAAATCAACTAGAAATAAGTGAGTTTAGAAAGATTACAAGATACAAGATGTGTATTTATAATCTAACAACTAATCAGAAATTGAAATTTAAGAAAACATTGAAAATATTATACAAAGATGACAAAATGAGGGCTAGATCTGACAGGCTCCACAATGAAAACAACAAACTATCTCTGGGTAAAATTTAGAAGGCTTAAATTAATTAAGAGATATATATCAGGGTCAAAAGAGTTAATACTGCTAAAATGATATTCTCTCCATATTTATCTATATATTCAAAACAACTCTAAACAGAACCACAGTAGGTTTTTTTGTAGAAAATGAGAAAATGACTCTAAAATTTATATCATAATACAAAGGACATAAAATGGCCAAAACAACTTAGGAAAGAAAAAACATAGCTGGATTTTGGGGAGACGATAACTGGAATAGGAGAAGCCTAGGTGAGCCTCGGGCCCATGAACACAACTATGTATCTATCAAATCATCCTAAATACCACAGAAACAGACCTGAAGACTGACAGAAAAATCTCCATAATTAAAGGGAAAGAAGGGGTCACACTGAAGAAGGTAGGAAGTACAGAGATGAAGTTTAGGGGAGAAACAGATCACAGGTGCTGTGGAGGGAAGGGAGCTGAGGTCACAGAGAAGGGTGAGAGAGAGGAGCACATTGGAATCTACAAGGAGAGCATTTACACAAAGCCATTGGCTTGGAAAATGCTGAATTTCAAGAATTCTTACAAACAACAGGGCTTAAAGCATGGAGTTTTAAAGGTCAGAGCTCTTGGCTGTGATAGAACCCAAAGGGCACTTCCCTGCTCCTGAAGAAAAGGCAGGCAAACAACCCAGGTACTGACAACATGAAAACAGTAATCAGAGGAGTGCTTGGTGTGACAGTAGGGAGATTATTTGTTCATCTCCAGGTACATCCCTGACAGGCAGTATTCAGAGACACCTCTCCCTAAACAAAGGAGCTCACCAGTGCAATTTTCTTCCCCCAAACTTCAGCATAAACACAGAGCCACCTGTGTGAATCAAGGCAGTGCTGACACTGGCTGCCTAACATGCATACCCCAAGCACCACATCCCTATGATCTGGTGAGACTGCACTTATGAGTCATGCTTCCCTCAATCCCAGTACAGGAGTCCCTCCCCCAGAAGAGCAGCACAAACATATACACACACCATATCTCCTGACCACAAAGTTCTTTGGGTTTTCAGGTATGGTGAAAATAGTGACAGGTCTCATTTTATAAGCAGACCAGAGCACATCTAGTTAAAACTTGTCACATACAGACTAGGAACCAAACACTGCCCAGAATAGGCAAGAAGGGTCTCAGCAGATGACTAGTCTGAAGGTTAGAGCAGCCAAAACACAAAAGCAAAGCATAAACAGCACACAACAGAGATGCTATGAAGTGCCAGGCCCCGGACAATATATGGCTTCTACTTCATAAAGGCATTACTGTCAGGAGAAGGAAAAATAGCTGGGTTTCCTGACACATGGAAGAAGACAGAAACTTAGAAAAATGCCAGCTCAGAGGAATTCATCCCAAATGCAAGAACAAGATAAGGCCATGGCTAGAGATCTAAGTAAAACAGATATAAGTAACATGACTAATGGAGAACTTTAAGCAACAATGACAAAGATACTTGTTGGGCTTGAGGAAACAATGGAAGACATCAGTGAGACACCACAGAGATAAAAGAGTTAAAAAGAATCAGAGAGGATGGATGCAATAAATAAGATTGGAAATAGGCTTGATGCAATGAACGGCAAGCTGGATGAAGCAGAGGAACAAATTAATGACTTAGAAGGCAAAATAATGAAAAATAATGAAGCTGAACAAAAGAGAAAAAGAAGAATTATGGGAACACAAGAATAGATTTATGGTACTCAGTGACTCCATTGAATGTAATAACATTTGTATTTTACAGTCTCAGAAGAAGAGAGGGGAAAGGGGGCGGAAAATTTATTTCAGAAAAAAAAAATACCTGAAAAATTCTGTTTTCTGGGCAAGAACACAGACATCCAGATCCAGGAGGCACAGATAACAAAACCATGCCCATACTAAGACATGTCATTAAATTTGCAAAACATAATGATAAGGAAAATATATTAAATTCAGCAAGACAAAAGAAGGTCCTAAATTACAAGGGAAGACCCTTAAGGCTAGCTGCAGATCTCTCAAAAAAAACTTGGCAAGTCAGAAGGGAATGATCAAGTCAGAAGGCATGATCTATTCAACAGGCTAAATGGGAAAAATCTGCAGCCAAGAATACTCTATCCAGCAAAGCTATCATTCAGGATAGATGGAGAGATAAAGTTTCACAGAAAATCAAAGAGTTTTTGACTACTAAACTAGCCCTACAAGAAATATTAAAGGGGACTCTGAGTGGAAATGAGAGACAAACTGACAAAAACAAAGGATCAGAGAAAATCTGCAGAAACAATGACAAAACAAGTAATAAAATGGCATTAAGTACATAGCTATCGATAATTACTCTGAATGTCAATGGACTAAACACTCCAGTCAAAAGACATAAGGTGTCAAAATGAATGAAAAATAAAGACCTGTTAATGCTGCCTGTAAGAGACACACTTAGACTTAGACCTAAGACACCTGTGGATTGAAAGTGAAGAGATGGAGAAATATTTATAGCACAAATGGACATCAAAAAAAAAGCCAGAGTAACCAAACTTGTATCAGGAAACCTTGATTTTAAACCAAAGACTGTAAAAAGGGCTTATATCATAATAAAGGGGAAAATCCAGCAAGAACTAACAATTGAAAATTTTATGCACCCAACTTGGGAGTACACAAATATATAAAAAAGTAAAAACAAACATAAAGGAACACATTGATTATAAAACAGTAATTGTGGGGGACTTTAACATCTCAGTTATATCAATGGACTGGTCAGCTAAACTGAAAATGTAAAGGAAACAATGACATTCCATAACACACTGGACAGAGGGACTTAAAAGGTATATTCAGAACATTCCACCCTAAATCAGAAGATTATATATTCTTTTCAAGTGCATATGGGACCTCCTCCAGGATAGATTACACAGGAGGTCACAAATCAAGCCTCAAGAAGTACAAAAAGATTCAGATCATATCATTCATATTTTCTGACCACAATGTTATGAAACTTGAGGTCAAGTTTGGAAAGACAACATATACATAGAGGTAAAACAACAAACTACTAAACAATGAATGGATCAACCAGGAAATCAAAGAACAAATAGAAAAAATACATGAAAACAAATGAAAATGAAAACATATGGTCCAAAAACATTGAGATATAGCAAAAGCTGTCCTAAAAGGGAAGTATACAGCAATATAGACCTACTTCAAAAAGCAAGAAATATCTCAAATAAACTACCTGACCTTACACCTAAAGGAGGTAGTAAAAGAACAATAAATCTTAAATCCACCAAAAGACAAATAATAAATATTAGAGCACAAATAAATGATATAGAAAGTAAAAACAAGCACAAATAAATGGTATAAAAAGTAAAAACAGGGGAAGGGGGCAAGATGGCAGAGAAGTAGGAGATTCTGTTGTAACCTGTCCCCAAAAGTGAGCTGGATATCTACCAGAACGCACTGAACACCCATGAAATCAGCGTGAGGAGCAAGATTTTTCACTTCTGGATCTCTACAGTAGCAGAAGGCAGCAGTGGAGAGGTAAAGCAAAGTGGGAACACTTGAACCAATATCAGAGGATAAACAAAATGGGGAGGGAACCACCAAAGCAGTGCAAGGACAGTAATAGCCAAAGGAAAGTGCCCAGTGGTTGGGGAGCAGCAATAACTTAGAGTCCTATTAAAAACACTTAAAAAAAGCAAAAGGTTCTGAGAAGCAACTAGTGGAAGGGGGTGGTCGTGGGCACGGGCCTGGGCCCATGCTCCCAGGAAGGACACTACTTGCCTCAAAGAGAGATTGGTGGGGGGATCCAGCATGTGGCTCCGGAACCTGCAGCTTTCCCCTCCTTACCCCATTTTATGGGAGGGGCGCAGGTGCTCCTGCAAACGCCTTAGAGAGTCTGGTGTGGTCCAGGAGCCAGCAGCTTCTCTCTGTGTACAGCGCTCTCTGGACTGTGCACCCCCAACTGAAAGACATTCGCGGCCTGCGGCAGGGTCTGGGAGCTCCCAGCCGGCCCCTGAGAGAACACAGGCAGCCGGCCTAATCTCTGGCAGGAATCAGACCACACCCTGCCAGAGCCTAGAGCCCTGAGAGCAGGGGAGCATTTGTGGAGTCGCTGAAGTGCTGAGTGCGCGATACCTGTGACAGGTTGTGCTGTAAGCAGAAATTTGCAGAAGGGAAGTGTGTGTTCTGGACCACCCAGAGGGGAGCAGACTGAGGCTTCTCTGTGATGCTGAGGTCTGGGGACATACAGGCAGATTCCATGCTTGGACTCTCTGAAAAGGTGCAAAAGCTACAAAAGGCCAAAAGCCTTCAGAGAGTGAAAGAATGAGAAACCGGTTTCCTCAGAGCTCAGCCCCTTGATTGGGGGGCAGGGTGACTCAACCCAAGCAAGACTGACTGGAAAAAAACGTGGCAGGCCCCTCCCCCAGAAGACAAGTCAAAAAAACAAAAGGACTATAACCACAGGGTCCCCATAAAATTTTAAATCCCCAACATCAGGGGAAATCAATACATTAAGGGCCTGGTAATACTCTCAAACTGTATATTTCATAGATACAAGTTTTTTTTTTTTTCTTCTTATTCTCTATTTTTTTTTTATTCACTCTTTTTCACATTTCTTGGTCTTTTTTTGTTTTTCTTTTGTTTTGTTTTTTTAAACTACTTAACATTACAACTAGAGGCTTAACACAACAATAAACCCAGGAAGACCTGAAATAACCTTCCTCGCCCAGGAGGAGTAATAACCATTCCCCCATATTATCCTTCTGTCAGAGTTTCTATATATTTGCTTTGTTCTGGTATTATGTAAATCTCATTCCTGGGGTTCATTCTGACTAGGTTCTTTTATTTCTTGTCATTTACTTTTGTCAGTCTATATGTTTATCCAGCAAGTTTGTTCGTGTTGGTCTACATACCTTATAAATCTTATTTTTGGGGCCCATTCTGGCTGGGATTTCTTCTTTTTCTCTTTCTATCTTTTTTAATCTTCATTCTTTCTTTTTGGTGGTGAATCCCAATTGCCCCTAAACCTTCCAGGGTGCACACTGCCTGGATCGTGGGAGAAATGTCCAGCTATACATCCTCTCATCCACTTCTCATCAAAATGACTAGAAGGAGGAGCACCCAAGAGAGGAAAAATCCAGAGACTGCACCCTCTCCCTCAAAACTATTGGACATGGACACAAACAGTAGGTCAGAAAGGGAATTCAGGCTGGCAATTACCCAGACAATGGCTAGGATGGAGAAAAACATTAATGACAACATAGAATCTCTAAGGGCAGAAATGAGAAACAGTACAGCGGATGTTAAAAATGATATCAGAGAGATCCAATCTAATTTAAGTAGTCTAACAGCTAGAGTTACAGAGACAGAGGATAGAATTAGTGATCTAGAGGATAAAATGGTTGAGAAGAAAGGTCAGGAGGAGAGCTGGAACAAACTGCTCAGGAATCATGAGAAGAGACTTAGGGAAATAAATGACGCCATGAAACGTTCCAACGTCAGAATTATTGGAATCCCAGAGGGGGTAGAGAAAGACAGAAGACTAGAAGATATAGCTGACCAAATTCTGAATGAAAATTTCCCGAATCTGGGGAATGGAACAAGTGTGCATGTCCTAGAGGCAGAAAGGACACCTGCCAAGATCAACGAATCTAGAAAATCAGTGAGACAAATCACAGTGAAATTTGCAAATTATAAGTTTAGACAAGAGGTCCTGAGGGCAGCTAGGGGGAAGAGATTCCTTACATATGGAGGAATACCCATTAGAATAATGTGAGACCAGTCCACAGAAACCTTGCAAGCCAGAAAGGGCTGGCATGATGTATTCAGGGGACTAAACGAGAAGAACATGCAGCCAAGAGTACTTTATCCAGCAAGGCTGACATTCAAAATGGATGGAGAGAGAAAGAGCTTCCAAGACTGGCAAGGATTAAAAGACTATGTGACCAAGAAACCGGCACTCCAGGAAATATTAAAGGGGGTTCTATATAACCAGAAAGATCTCATGAGTGACTTAGAATAGAAATTTTACAATCTATAGAAACAAGGACTACACAGGCAACATGATTTCAATAAACACTTATCTTTCAATAATCACTCTCAACGTGAATGGCCTAAACGCCCCTGTAAAATGGCACAGGTTGCAGAATGGATAAAGATGTCAACAAGAGACACACTTGGAACCAAAAAATACATCCAGACTGAAAGTGAACAGATGGAGAACCATCTTTCATGCCAATGGGCCTCAAAAGAAAGCTGGGAAAGCGATTTTCATATCAGATAAATTAGATTTTCAGCTAAAGCCTATAGTCAGAGATACAGAAGGACACTACATCATTCTGAAAGGGTCTATCCTCCAAGAAGATCTAACAGTTGTAAACATTTATGCCCCCACTACAGGAGCAGCCAACTACATAAGCCAACTGTTAATCAAAATAAAAAGTCATATTGATATGAATACACTAATAGTAGGAGATCTTAACACTCCACTCTCAGTAACAGACAGATCATCTAAACAGAAAATTAGTAAAGAAACAAGAGCTTTGAATGACACATAGGACCAGATGGACCTCATAGATGTATACAGAACATCTAAAGAACATCCACCCTAAAACAACAGAATACTCATTCTTGTCTAGTGCACATAGAACTTTCTTCAGAATAGACCATATACTGGATCACAAATAAGGACTCAACTGATACCAAAAGATTGAGATGATTCTGTGCATTTTCTCAGGCGACAATGCTTTGAAACTGGAACTCAACCACAAAAAAAAGTTTGGAAGTATAAAAACCACATTGACATACCACCTTACATGAGTTAGAATGGCCAAAATCAACAGGAGAGTAAACAACAAATTTTGGAGAGCATGTGAAGAAAGGGGAACCCTCTTCCACTGTTGGTGGGATTGCAAGCTGGTGCAGCCACTTTGGAAAACAGTGTGGAGATTCCTCAATAAATTAAAAATAGAGCTACCTTATGACCCTGCCTTTCCACTCCTGGGTATTTACCCCAAAGAAGCAGATGCAGTACAAAGAGGGGCCACATATACCCCAATGTTCATAGCAGCAATGGCCACTATCACCAAACTGTGGAAAGAACCAAAATGCCCTTCAACAGATGAATGGATAAAGAAGATATGGTCCATATATACAATGGAATATTATGCCTCCATTAGAAAGGACAAATATCCAACTTTTGTATCAACATGCACGGGACTGGAACAGATTATGCGGGGTGAAATCAGTCAAGTGGAGCGAGCCAATTATCTTATGGTCTCACATGTGGAACATAAGGAAAAACCTGGAGGGCATTGTGAGAAGGAAGGGCACGGGGAATTGGGGAAAATCAGAGGGGGAGATGAACCATGAGAGACTGTGGACTCTGAGCAACAAACTGAGGTTTTAGAGGGTTGGGGAGGGGGTTGGGTGAGCCAGTTGGTGGGTATTGAGGAGGGCACGTATTGCATGGAGCACTGGGTGTATTGCTTGAACAATTAATCTTGTAACACTGAAAAAATAAACATATTCGGGATAAAAAATAAACTGTGGTTAAGTGTGGGAAAAAATAAAACAAAGAATGAAAAACAATAAAACAGATCTAAGAAACCAAGAGGTGTTTCTTTGAAAAAAATTAATAAAATTGATTTTAAAAGACCTAGCCAGATTTAATCAAAAGGAAAAGAGAAAGGACCCAAATACATGTAATCACAAATGAAAGGGGGAGAAATAACAACCAACACCACAGAAACACAAACAATTATAAGAGAATATTATGGAAAAATATATGCCAACACCTTAGACAACTTGGAAGAAATGAACAAATTCCTAGACACATATAGACTAACAAAACTGAAACAGGAAAACATACAGAACTTTAACAGAATAACAACCAAAAAAAAAAAAAAATTGAATCAGTAAGCAGACTCCCAACAAACAAATGTCCAAGACCTGATAGGTTCACTGTCAAATTTGAACAAATCTTTAAAGAAGAATTAATACCTATCCTCAAACTCTTCCATAAATTAGAAAAGGAAAGATAACTTCCAAATTCATTCTATGAGTCCAGGATTACCCTGATAACAAAACCAGAAAAAGGCACACTAAAGAGGGGAATTACAGGCCAATATCCTTGTTGAACACAGATATGAAAATTCTCACTAAAATAGTAGGAAAAGGAATCCAACTGTGCATTAAAAAAATCACTCACAATGACCATGTGAGATTTAGTCCTGTGTTGTAAGGGTGGTTCAATATGTGCAAATCAATCATGTTATGTACCACATAAATAAAATGAATGATAAGAACCATGTGATTATTTCAATACATTCAGAGAAAACATTTCACAAGGTACAACATCCATTCATGATAAAAACCCTCAACAAAGTAGGTGTAGAGGGAACATACCTCAACATAATAAAGGCCATGTATGAAAAAACCACAACTAATATCATTCTCATTGGGGAAAAGTGAGAGCTTTTCTTCTTTGATCAGGAACAAGAGAGTGATATCCACATTCACCAAGATTATTTAACATAGTACTGGAATTCTGGCCACAGCAGTCAGATGACAGAAAGAAAAAGAAATCCAAATCAGGAAACAAGTCAAATTTCCACTAATGGCAGATGGTAGGACCCTATGTAGAAAAATAGAAAGACTCCACAAAAAACTGCTAGAATAGATAAACGACTTCAGTAAAATCCCAGGATATAAAATTAATGTACAGAAATCTATTGCATTTGTATGCACCAAGAAAGAAGCAGCAGAAAGAAATCAAGAAATCAATTCCATTTACAACTGCATGAGAACCCATAAGACACCTAAGAATAAATCTAACCAAACAGGTAAAAGAACCATACTCTGAAAAGTATAAAACACTGATGAAAAAAATTGAAGAGGACATAATAAATGGAAAGAATGTCATGCTCATGGATTAGAAGAACAAATATTGTTAAAATATTTATATTATCCAAAGCAACCTACACATTTAATCCCCACCAAAATACCACCAGCATTTTTCAAAGAGCTAGAACAAACAATCCTAAAATCTTGTAGAACCACAAAAGACTCTGAATTGCTAAAGCCACTTTGAAAAAGAAAAGCAAAGGTGGAGGCACCATAATTCCAGACTTCAAGATATATTACAAAACTGTAGTTATCAAGATAATGTGTTACCTACTGGCAAAAAAAAAAAAAAATAGCTACATAGTCCAAAAGAACAGAATAGAAAACCCAGAAATGAACCCACAATTATACAGTCAGTTAATCTTCAGCAAAGGAGGAAGTAATATCCAATGGAAGAAGGACAGTCTCTTCAACAAATGGTATTAAGAAAACTGGACAGTAACATGTAAAAGAGTGAAATTTGACCACTATCTTATACCATGCACAAAAGTAATTTCAAAATGGATTAAAGAACCAAATGGGAAACAGGAAACCATTAAAGTTGTACAGGAGAATACAGGCAGTAAGTTCTTTACTTCAGCCTTGGCAAATTCACACTGGTTATGTCTCCTGAGGTAAGGGAAATAAATGCATAAATAAACTATTGGGACTCCATCAAAATAAAAATTTCCTGCATGGTGAAGGAAACAACCAACAAAACTTAAAGTTCAGTGGAATAGGGGAAGATATTACCAAGTGGTATATCTGATAAAGGGTTAGTGTCCAGAATGTATAATGAACTTATACAAATCAACATCCAAAAAGGAATATCCAGTTAAAAAATGGGCAGAAGTTATGAATAGACATTTGTCCAAAAAAGACATACAGATGGCTAACAAACACATGAAAAGATACTCAACATCACAGATCATCAGGGAAATAAAAGTGACAACTATGAGATACTACACACCAGTTAAAATGGCTAAAATTAACAACACAATAAAACAGCAGATCTTGGTGAGTATCCCTAGAAATGGGAACTTACTTTTTGAGTGTTGAATTTGAGGAGTTCTTTATAGATATTATATCAGACCTTTGTCTGTAATGTCATTTGCAAATATCTTCTCCCTTTCTGTGGGTTGCCTGTTTGTTTTGTTGACTGTTTCCTTCCTTTACAGAAGCTTTTTATCTTGATAAAGTCCCAAAAGTTCATTTTCACTTTTGTTTCCTTTGCCTTTGGAGACATGGCTTGAAAGAAGTTGCTGTGGCTGATGTCAAAGAGGTTACTGCTTATGTTCTCCTCTAGGATTCTGATAGATTCCTGTCTCATGTTGAGGTCTTTTATCCATTTCGAGTTTATCTTCGTGTATGGTGTTAAGAGAATGGTCAACTTTCATTCTTCTACATAGAGCTGTCCAATTTTCCCAGCACCATTAATTGAAGAGACTGCCTTTATTCCACTGGATATTTTTTCCTGTTTTGTCAAAGATTATTTGACCATAGAGTTGCGGGTCCATATCTGGGCTCTCTATTCTGTTCCAGTGGTCTATGTGTCTGTTTTTGTGCCAGTACCACGCTGTTTTGGTGATCACAGCTTTGTAGTAAAGCTTGAAATCAGGCAACATGATGCTCCCAGCTTTGTTTTTCTTTTTCAACATTTCCTTAGCAATTCGGAGTCTTTTCTGGTTCCATACAAATTTTAGCATTGTTTGTTCCAGCACTTTGAAAAAAGCCAGTGGAATTTTGATCGGGATGGCATTGAAAGTATAGATTGCTCTGGGCAGTATAGACATTTTAACAATGTTTATTCTGATCCATGAGCATGGAATGCTTTTCCACCTTTTTGTGCCTTCGATTTCTTTCATGAGCGTTCTGTAGTTCCTCGAGTACAGATCCTTTACCTCTTTGGCTGGGTTTATTCCCAAGTATGTTATGGGTCTTGGTGCTATTGTAAATGGAACTGATTCTCTAATTTCCCTTTCTATATTTTCATTGTTAGTGTATAGGAAAGCAACTGATTTCTGTGCACTGATTTTGTATCCTGCCAGATTACTGACTTGTGGTATGAATTCTAGTAGTTTAGGAATGGAGTCTTTAGGGTTTTCCACATAAAGTATCATCTCATCTGTGAAGAGAGAAAGTTTGACTTATTTTTTGATAATTTGAATACCTTTTGTTTCTCTTTGTTTTCTGATTGCTGTTGCTAGGACTTCTAGTACTATGTTGAACAAGTGTGGAGAGAGTGGGCATCCTTGTCATGCTTCTGATCTCAAAAGGAGGTCTGTCATCTTTTCCCCATTGAGAATGATATTCACTGTGGGCTTCTTCTACATAGATTTTAAGAAGTTGAGGAATGTTCCCTCTATCCCTATACTCTGAAGAGTTTTAATCAGGAACGGATGCTGTATTTTGTCAAATGCTTTTTCTGCATCAATTGAGAGGACCATGTGTTTTCTCTCTCTCCTCTTTTTGGTTTGTTCTATCACATGGATTGATTTGTGAATGTTGAACCACCCTTGCATCCCAGGGGTAATTTCTACCTGGTTATGTTGGATAATCTTTTTCATGTGCTGTTGGATCCTATTAGCTAAGATCTTGTTGAGAATCTTGGCATCTATATTCATCAGGGATATTGGTCTGAAATTCTCCTTTTGGATGGGGTCTTTGCCTGGTTTGGGGATCAGAATAATGCTGGCTTCATAGAAAGTGTCTGGGAGTTTTCCTTGTTCCTATTTTTGAAACAGTTTCAGGAGAATAGGTATTATTTTTTCCTTGAGTGTTTGGTAGAATTCCCCAGGGCATCCGTCAGGTCCTGGGCTCTTGTTTTTTGGGAGGCTTTTGATCACTGCTTCAATCTCGTTACTAGATATTGGTCTCTTCAGGTTGTCAATTTCTTTTTTTCAGTCTTGGAAGTTTATAGGTTTCCAGGAAATGCATTCATTCTTCTAGGTTGCTTACAACATTCAATCATGATCAAAACTCTTAAAAAAGTGGCAAAGGAAGATGTGATACACATATATATGCATATATAGTTATAGTAAAACATTAGACAGCCATAAAAAATGGGTAAGATCTTGCCATTTGAGACAACATGAATGGACCCAGAGGATATTGTGCTAAGTGAAGTAAAGCAGACTGAGACTTATAAATTCCATGTGATTTCACTCAAATGTGGAATCTATATACAAGACAAATGTATAAACAAACAGAAAGCAGAAGCAGACATAAATACAGAGAACAAATTGAGGTTGCCAAAGGGAAGGGGGCGTGGGAGGATGGGCAAAATTGGTGAAGAGAATGGGAGATCAAGCTTCTAGTTATGGAATGAATAAGTCACAGAGATAAAGGACACAGCATAAGGAATACAGTAAATGATATCATAATAGTAATGTATGGTGTCATATGGTAACTACACTTGTGGTGAGCATAGTATAACATACGTATATATTAAATCACTGTTTTAAAACTGAATCTAAAGGAACATTGTACGTGAACTTTGTTCATACATTATAAAAAACAAAGACATTGTTGAGTCTTAAATGTGTTTTCCTAGGAGAAACAACCTGTTTTAAAAGGCTTCATCTGTATGATACCATTTATATGACATTCTGTAAAAGATAAAACTATATAGATGATAAACAGGTCAGTGGTTTCCAAGTGTTCATTGGGCCATTGCTGTTAAATAAATCCCCATGTTCTAGAGGATTTATTTTTAGGGAGGTGAAAATATTCTATAGAGTACTGTAATGGTGTACTATATTAGTACATATAATAATACATATAAGAGTTTAATATATTACACTATGAATTTGTCAAAACACAGAGAATTTTACAACAAAAGGTTATACATACAGATATCTGTAAAACCTGCAATGGATTGCACAAAATTCCAGCCTTTCAAAATTAAATTGATTGTGTAGTAGTTCTTAATTTCTGCATTCATCTGCTTTACCAATATAGTTACTACTATAACCAATAACAGCTATCCACATATTAGATATGTCTTATTATAGAACAGGTCTCCATTTGAAACCCTTATTGTTAACCATGTTAAAATACCAATTTTCTGACTAGCTTTTTAAGCTATTTTCTTTTGTAAGAGAATGTATGAAAAATGAGTCAATTACTTTATTTTTCTTACAATATGGCTGTGGCAACTTCTTTCTAGACATATCAAGGAATGAAATCTTACCATTTGCAATGACATAGATGGAGCTAGAACATACTATGCTAAGCAAAGTAAGTCATTGAGAGAAAGACAAATACCATATGATTTCACTCATATGTGGAATTTAAGTAATAAAACAGATGAACATGGAGGGAAAAAAAGAGATGCAAACCATGAGACAGACTCTTAAGTATAGAGAAGAAGTTGAGGATTAATGGAGTGTAGATGGGCAGCTGGATGAGTTAAACAGGTGATGGATATTATGGAGTGCAGTTGTTGTGATGAGCCTTTGGCATTGTATGTAGATGATGAATCACTAAATTCTATACCTGAAACTAATATTTCACTGTATGTTAACCAACTGGAATTTAAATAAAAACTTAACTGATATTTATACTATAACTAGTCATGAGCAAGAAAGACTATTAAGTTACAATATTGGAAACTTAAATTAACTATTTAAAAGTTTCTTTGTGGACAGAGGCAAGATTGCAGAGAAGTAAGAGACCCTGTTTCAATCAGTCCCCTAAAGTGAGCTAAATATCTACCAGAACACTCTGAACACCCATGAAATCAGCCTGAGATATAAGATTATATACTTCTGGATCTCTATGAGGGCAGAAGACAGCAATGGAGAGATAAAACAGAGTGGGAATGCTCAGTCTGATATCAGAGGATAAATGGAAGGGGGAGGGAGCTACCAGAAGGGACCCAAAGAAATTAATACCCCAATACAGAAGTGCCCTGTGATTGGGAAACAGCATTAACTCAGAGTCTGGCTAAAAACACTCAAAAAGAGCAAAAGATCTTGAGGACAACTGGTGGTTTTGGGAGGACACGGACACGAGCCTAAATCCATGGACCCAGGACAGTCACCGCCGGCAACCACCCATGTCAGAGGGAATCCAGAGGACCTTCTAGCCTGTGGTCCCTGAGTCCATGGCTTTCTGCTCCCTGCACTGCCTCTGGGCTGGGCGCAATCCCACCCATGACTGAGAGAGCTTGGTGTGAGCACCAGCTGGCAATCCTCTGCAGCCTTCCTTGGGATTGGAGCATACTCCCACCCATGCCTGAGAGAACATGGTGCAGTCACCAGCCAGCTGTCTTCCATGGGCTTGCTGCATCCCACTGTGGGGTCTGAGTGCACCCAGGGTGGGTCTGGACCCCAGAAAGTAGTCCTGGCAATGGCAGCCACTGGAAGTGGGCTCTCAGGACCAATATCACTTGTGGTTTTAGTGGCAAGGGAGTACAGTGACAGGCAGAGGCCTTGGGTGAACACTGGAATGGTGGCTGGGGATGTACACTGCCTGTGGGAAGCTGCGGTGTGCAGTGGAATCTGCAGAAGGGGAGTCTGTGTTTTCTGGACCACCCAGAGGGAAGCAGACTGAGACTTTTCTCTAAGGAGGAGGTCTGAGAACAGGCAGATTATTTGCTCAGACCCTCCAAAAAGCCACAAAAGGCCCCAAAAGATCAAAAACCTCCAGAGAACAAAAGCCTGAAAAACCTGTTTCCACAGAGCCCAACAACTAGATAGCCTGCAGGGTGACTCAACCCAAGCAAGCTTGACTGGAAAACAATGTGGCAGGCCTCTCCCCCAGAAGGCAAGCCAAAAACAAGAGGACAATAACCACAGGGTCCCCATAAAACTGTAAAACCCCATCATTGGGGAAAACGATATATCAAGCTCCTGGTATTGCCCCCAAACCTGTATGTTTCATGGATACTACTTTTTTTTTAATTCATTCTGATGATTCTTGTTCATTTAATCTTTTTAACCTACTTACTATTACAACTACAGGTTTAAAATAACATATTCCATAATAACTTTTTAACTTGAACTTTTTTCATACATACACCTGTGTCTCTCTTTCTTTTTCTCCTCTTTTCCTTTTTTTTAAAAATACATATAGATATAAGCTCCAGGGTAATCCATTTTCCTTATTCAATACTACCCCTATATATAAACCAGTTTTGATTTCCCTGTATCTCTGGAAAGTTAAGTTCTTTAACAAAGATAAAAAGATACACCCAGGAGGAACCCAAATAAGCTTCCTTGCCCACATCAAGGATTTACAACTGCCCTCCCACTTATTCTTCTGTCAGTGTTTCTGTGTATTTGTTTTTGTTCTGGTATTATATAAATCTTATTCTTGGTTTTTATTTTGGCTGGATTATTTTATTTCCTGTCATTTACTTTTGTCAGTCTTTTTGTTTGTTTGTGTCTGTTTATATACCTTATAAATGTTACTTTAAGGGCTCATTTTAGCTGGGATTTCTTTTTTTCTCTTTCTCTCTCTTTTCTTTTTTCTTTCTTTTTGGTGGTGAATTCTGATTGCTCCAAAAATTTCCAGGGTACACCTTGCCTGGATCGGGTTGGTATATTCAGCTATACATCCCCTCAACCACTTCTTTTTTTTTTTTTTTTAAGATTTTATTTATTTGACAGAGAGAAACACAGCGAGAGAGGGAACACAAGCAGAGGGACTGGTAGCGGGAGAAGCAGGCTTCCTGCAGAGCAGAGAGCCCGATGCGGGGCTCGATCCCAGGCCCCTGGGATCTGACCTGGGCCGAAGGCAGACGCTTTAATGACTGAGCCA
This sequence comes from Procyon lotor, assembly GCA_028646535.1. Classification (NCBI taxonomy): domain Eukaryota; kingdom Metazoa; phylum Chordata; class Mammalia; order Carnivora; family Procyonidae; genus Procyon; species Procyon lotor. The sequence continues at coordinate 47,895,141 of CM053612.1, forward strand.
CCCAGGCGCCCCTCCCTCAACCACTTCTTATCAGAATGACTAGGAGGAGGAACATCCAACAAAGGGAAAACCCAGAGACTGTGTCCTCTCCCTCAGAACTATTAGATAGGGACATAAACAGTATGTTGGAAAGGGAATTCAGGGTAACAATTATCCAGGCAATGGCTAGGATGGAGAAAAACATTAATGACAACATAGAATCTAAGGGCAGAACTGAGAACTAACATGACTGATGTTAAAAATGCTATCAATAAGATCCAGTGTAATCTAAATAGTCTAATAGCTAGGGTAATTGAGACAGAGGATAGAATTAATGATCTAGAGGACAAAGTGATACAGAGGAAAGGTCAGGAGGAGAGCTGGAACAAACTGCTTACAAACCACAAGAACAGACTTAGGGAAATAAATGACACTATGAAACATTCCAACATCAGAATTATTGGAATCCCTGAGGGGGTGTAGAAAGACAGAAAACTAGAAGATGTACTTGAACAAATTCTGGGTGAAAATATCCCCAAATGGCGAATGGAACAAGTGTGCATGTCCTAGAGGCAGAAAGGACACCCACTCAAGATCAACAAGTCTAGAAAAACGCCTAGACAAATCATTGTGAAACTTGCAAATTACAATTTTAGACAAGAGGTCCTGAGAGCAGCTAGGGGGAAGAGATTCCTTAAATACAGAGGAAGACCCATCGGAATAATGCCAGATCTGTCCACAGAACCTGGCAAGCCAGAAAGGGCTGACATGATATATTAAGGGCAATAAATGAGAAAAACGTGCAGCCAAGAACAATTTATCCAGCAAGGCTGACATTCAAAATGGATGGAGAGATAGAGTTTGCAAGATGGCAAGGTTTAAAAGAGTATGTGACCACCAAGCCGGCCTTACAAGAAATATTAAAACAAGGGTTCTATAAAAGAACCCTTAACCCTAACCCTTAAAAAAGGGGTTCTATAAAACAAGAAAGAACCCTTGAGTGACATAAAACAAAAACTTAATCTATAAAAACAAGGACGTCATGGGCAGCATGATGTCAATAAAAACTTATCTTTGAATAATCACTCTCAATGTGAACAGCTTAATGCTCCCATAAAAGGGCATGGGGTTGCAGACTGGATAAAACAACAGGACCCATATATTTGCTGTCTACAAAAGACACATGTGGAACCTAAAGATACATCCAGAATGAAAGTGAAGGGATGGAGAAACATCTTTCATGCCAACAGGCCTTAGAAGAAAGCTGGGGTAGTGATACTCTATCAGATAAATTAGATTTTAAGTTAAAGACTGTAGTCAGAGATACAGAAGGAAACTACGTTATTCTTAAAGGATCTGTCCTCCAAGGAGATCTAACAATTTTAAACATTTATACCCCCAATATAGGAGCAGCCAACTACAAAAGCCAACTGTTGATCAAAATAAAGAGTCATATTGATATGAGTATATTAATTGCAGGAAATCTTAACACAGCACTCTCAGGAATGGACAAATCATCCAAACAGAAAATCAATAAAGAAACAAGAACTTTGAAAGGCACATTGGACCAGATGGACCTCACAGATATATACAGAACATTCCACCCTAAAACAACAGAATACTCATTCTTCTCAAGTGCACATGGAACTTTCTCCAGAATAGACCACATAATGGGTCACAAATCAGGACTCAACTCATACTGAAAGACTGATATTATTCTCTCCATATTCTCAGACCACAATGCTTTGAAACTGGAACTCAACCACAAGAAAACGTTTGGAAGGAATTTCAACACTTGGAGGCTAAAGACCAACCTGCTCAAGAATGGTTGGATCAACAAGGAAATCAAAGAAGAACTTAAACAATTCATGGACACCAATGAGAATGAAGACACATTGGTCCAAAACCTACGGGATACAGCAAAGGCGGTTCTAAGGGGAAAATACATAGCCATCCAAGCCTCACTCAAAAAAATGAAAAATTCCAAATACACCAGCTCTCTTTACACCTTAAAGAACTGGAAAATCAATAACAACTTAAGCCAACCCCATGCACAAGAAGGGAAATGATCAAGATTAGAGCAGAGATCAATGAGTCAGAAACTAGAGATACAGAGGAACACATCAGTGGAACCAGAAGTTGATGTGTTTTGAAAGAATCAATAAGATCGAAAAACCCCTGGCCAAAGTAATCCAAAAGAAAAGAGAGATGACCCAAATTGACAAAATTATGAATGAAAGGGGAGAGATCATGACTAACAACAAGGAAATAGAAAGAATCATCAGAAAATATTATCAACAGCTATATGCCAATAAGTTAAACAACCTAGAAGAAATGGATGCATTCCTGGAAACCTATAATCTTCCAAGACTGAAAAAAGAAGAAATTGACAACCTAAATAAACCAATATCTAGTAACGAGATTGAAGCGTGATCAAAAGCCTCCCAAAAAGCAAGAGCCCAGGAACTGATGGATTCCTTGGAAAATCCTACCAAACATTCAAGGAAGAAGTAACACCTATTCTCTTGAAACTATTTCAAAAAATAGAAACAGAAGGAAAACTTCTAGACTCTTTCTATGAAGCAGCATTATTCTGATCCCCAAACCAGGTAAAGACCCCATCCAAAAGGAGAATTTCAGACCAATATCCCTGACGAATATGGATGCCAAGATTCTCAACAAGATCTTAGCTAATAGGATCCAACAGCACATGAAAAAGATTATCCAACATAACCGGGTAGAAATTACCCCTGGGATGCAAGGGTGGTTCAACATTCACAAATCAATCCATGTGATAGAACAAACCAAAAAGAGGAGAGAGAGAAACCACATGGTCCTCTCAATTGATGCAGAAAAAGCATTTGACAAAATACAGCATCCGTTCCTGATTAAAACTCTTCAGAGTATAGGGATAGAGGGAACATTCCTCAACTTCTTAAAATATATCTATGAAAAGCCCACAGTGAATATCATTCTCAATGGGGAAAAGCTGACAGCTCTCCTTTTGAGATCAGGGACACAAGGATGCCCACTCTCTCCACTCTTGTTCAACATAGTACTAGAAGTCCTAGCAACAGAAATCAGACAACAAAGAGAAATAAAATGTATTTAATTTGACAAAGAAGAAATCAAACACTCTCTCTTCGCAGATGACATGATACTTTATATGGAAAACCCAAAGACTCTACCTCCAAACTACTAGAATTCATACCACAAGTCAGTAATGTGGCAGGATACAAAATCAGTGCACAGAAATCAGTTGCTTTCCTATAAACTAACAATGAAAATATGGAAAGGGAAATTAGAGAGTCAATTCCATTTACTATAGTACCAAGAACCACAAGACACCTGGGAATAAGCCTAAGCAAAGAGGTAAATGATCTGTCCTCGAGGAATTACAGAACACTAATGAAAGAAATTGAAGAAGACACAAAAAGGTGGCAAAGCATTCTGTGCTCATGGATCAGAAGAATAAACATTGCTAAAATAATCTATACTTCGCAGAGCAATCTATACTTTCAATGCCATCCCGATCAAAATTCCACTGGTTTTTTTCAAAGGGCTGGAACAAACAATCCTAAAATTTGTATGGAATCAGAAAAGACCCTGAATTGCTAAGGAAATGTTGAAAAAGAAAAACCAAGCTGGGGGCATCACATTGCCTGATTTCAAGCTTTACTACAAAGCTGTGATCACCAGGACAGCATGGTACTGGCTCAAAAACAGACACATAGACCAGTGGAACAGAGTAGAGACCTCAAATATGGATCTGCAACTCTATAGTCAAATAATCTTTGACAAAAGAGGAAAAAATATCCAGTGGTTAAAAAGATAGTCTCTTCAGGGGCACCTGGATGGCTCAGTGGGTTAAAGCCTCTGCCTTCGGCTCAGGTCATGATCTCAGGGTCCTGGGATCGAGCCCCGCATCAGGCTCTCTGCTCAGCAGGGAACCTGCTTCCCCCTCTCTCTCTGCCTGCTTCTCTGCCTACTTGTGATCTCTCTCTCTGTCAAATAATTAAATAAAATCTTTAAAAAAATAAAAAAAGTCTCTTCAATAAATGATGCTGGGAAAATCGGACAGCTATATGTAGAAGAATGAAACTTCACCATTGTCTTATACCATACATGAAGATAAACTCAAAATGGATAAAAGACCTCAACATGAGACAGGAATCTATCAGAATCCTAGAGGAGAACATAGGCAGTAACCTCTTCGACATCACCCACAGCAACTTCTTTGAAGACATGTCTCCAAAGGCAAAGAAAACAAAAGTGAAAATGAACTTTTGGGACTTTATCAAGATAAAACGATTCTGTAAAGGTAGGAAACAGTCAACAAAACAGACAACCTATAGAATGCGAGAAGATCTTCACAAATGATACTACAGACAAATGTCAGATATCTAAGATCTATAAAGAACTCCTCAAACTCAACACTCACAAAACCAATAATCACATCAAAAAATGGGCTGAAGACATGAACAGACACCTCTCCAAAGAAGACATACTAATGGCTAACAGACACATGAAATAATGTACATCATCATGAGCCATCAGAGATATTCGAATCAAAACCACGTTGAGATACCACCTTACACCAGTTAGAATGGCCATAATCAACAAGACAGTAAACTTCAAGTATTGGAGAGGATGTGGATAAAAGGGAACCTTCTTCCACTGTTGATGGAAATGCAGGGTGGTGCAACCACTTTGGAAAGGAGTGAAGAAATTCCTGAAGAAATTAAAAATAGAGCAACCCTATGATCCTGCAATTGCACCACTAGGTATTTATCCCAAAGATACAGACGTAGTGAAAAGAAGGGCCACATATACCCCAATGTTCATAGCAGCAATGACCACAATTGCCAAACCATGGAAAGAGCAAAGATGCTTTTCAACAGACAAATGGATAAAGAAGAATGGTCTACATATAAAATGGAATATTACTTAGCCATCAGAAAGAATGAATACCCAACTTTTGTATTAACATGGTCGGGACTGTAGGAGATTATCCCGAGTGAAATAAGTCAAGCAGAGAGAATCAATTACCATAGGGTTTCACTTCCATGTGGAGCATAAGAAAAGCATGGCGGACATTGCAGAAGGAAAGAAAGGGTGAATTGGGAGAAATCGGAGGGGGAGACAAACCATGAGATACTGTGGATTCTGAGAAACAAACTGAGGGTTTGGAGAGGGGGGGAGGGGGGTGGATGGTTGGGTGAGCCTGTTGGTGGGTATTGACGAGGGCACGTATTGTATGGAGCCCTGGGTGTGCTGCATGAACAATGAATCTTGGAACACTGAAAAAATAAATTTAAATTTAAATAATAAATAAATAAGAGTTTTTTTGTGTAAAATATGTTTAATATAGCCCAAAGTAAAACTGAATATGGATTCTTGCCTTAATGATATATTTATTATTTTCTTTCCAATTTTATTGAGATATGATTGGCATGTAACATTGCATTATTCCAAAGTGTACAACATAATGGTTTGATATATGTATATATTGTGAAATTATTACCACAGTAAGTTTAGTTACCATCAATCACAAATTAATGTTCTGGGAAAACTAGAATTAGTTTTTACACTTAACCAGTAGTAATGATATTAATTGTATTGGACCACATTCTTTAGAACTAGATGCATGTGTGAATAGAGATTTGGATGGTTGATGATTCTAGGGACAAAATGAAATATTAACAAAACAGTACAGCAACAACAGTTAAATTTAGCCAAATATATTATCTTGATGACTTTAAAATATTTAGTCCTTGTTACTGACATTATTAGTGAAAACTTCAAAAAATGCATATTCATATAAAATAACAATGGACTAAATATTAGATTTTACCTAATATCACCTATGGGATATAATAAACATAACGTACATCCTTTTGGATTTGTCTTGTGATGTGTACTGGGTCTAGATTTATCTAGCTATGGTTTATGTTTTCATGAAATCAGATTTCAAAATTCCCATGAGATATTATGAAATCATCTAGGAATAGTCTTTTCTCTGGGTGACTTAATTCCAGTCATCCACAAACAGTTATGTTAATTCTAAACATTTGCTAGGTACGTCTACTCTCCCAAAATGTTTTTTCCTTGTGTTATTGGTGCCATCACTTTATAGATAGATTAGGAATGGCCAGAATTGAGAACACTGTGGTTTTATTTCATGTGTATCACTTTTAAACTTTATATATTGTTCAAATTTTCAAAATGATCACATATTGATTAGGTTATTGAAAAGTGTTTTAGGAATTATTTTTATTTTTTGAGATAATATTTCTATGTAATTTGAGCGCACTTTGTAATTTGCGTTTTTAAGTATCTATATTCTTTTGCCATAGTAGTCAAAGTGCCAAGACTCAGAACTAAATTTTTTTAGTTAATCCACAGTGCTTACCAGGTTCCAGTGTTTCCAAACATGGATCAAAGCCCATTTAAAGGCAACGCTTTCTATTTTCAATAACAAATGCATAGGTAAATTAATTTGGATTTTGAATCTTTTATGCTACTTTTCAGAGTAGCTCTGTTCTTAATTCCTTCACAATGGTTAGGTTAGGGACATCCTGGCTGGTAAAGCTGGCTTTTCCCTGAATTAGGACTTAATCTTTGTAAAATGCTTATGGACTTGTGCTTTGTTTCATTTTAACCATTTTCAAAACCGCAGCATTTATGAATAAACCCATAATTTATTTTTAAATGGCATAGTTTTAAGGAAACCAAAGTAGGTCTAATTTTGGGCAATTTAATGTATTAATGCTATCATTTAAAAGTATGAGTGTTTTAAATATAGTTGTCAGAGTGATTATGGATTTTTTTTTGTCTTTCACCTGGGGATTTTAGGGTAGGAGTGGGGGTGGCAGGATACCCGCTATATAGATATTTTATTGTCCTAAGTTTTATTATTGTATTTGTTTTATAGTTATTACAGGTTTCCTATCCTCAGGTAAGAATACTATCTTAAAAGTCATACCTTCTGATAAACGTTTTGGAGTTTAATTCAATTCTCAAGTACAATTCTCAGTTTCCATTTTTAGATCTCTGTCATGCCTTACTTCAGTAAGATAAGTTAGAAATATTTTTGTAAGAGACTGTAAAGATAAATAAGTACCTGTACAATGAAATGAGATTAAAGAAAATAATTTAAAAGGCAAAAGTTTTCTGAGGTTTGAACTTATAGAATCCTTGACCACAAAATTAGTTTTAGTGGCAGCAAATGTAAACTTAGAAATAGTACTGCTGTACACTTATGTACCACATACCAACTAGATAACCAGTAATGTTAATTGGCTGACAAAAGATCCTTTCTAGTGGAAGGTTTACCACTGATTTCTCTCCTCATATAATATTATGCAAAAAGTTTTTTTATTCAGTATGTCTTAGAATTGTATATTAAATATGGATATGCATATTTCTATATATGATGCCAAAAATTTCACTTTACATTGAAAAATGTAATAACACTTTCTGCTGTTGAATTAAGATTATAAGAGATATGTAAGGAAAAATCATGTATGTTTTCCTCAGTGCTTACCTACCTGATTTGTTAATATGCTTACTTCCTTTGTCTCTAATTCTGTGAAATCTTCTTTTCCTGAGTTATGGCTGCTGTTTTATTAGTTCTAAACATTCCAATACATCTACACCCTCATTCTATTGTACCAGTAAGAGACACCTTTCAAATTACATTTTGGTGTCAGCTTTCAATTTTGATTTATTATTTAAACTAAAGTCTTCCTAAATTTACCAATTACTAAATGAATAATGGAGAAATACAGCCATTATATAAGAACTGTAGGAAGTTAGCAGTAGAAATGGTGGAAATGGGCAACTGACCATATTGTAGAAGAAGGCTAGAGCAGTTTGACTTTTAGCTCCAGACTTTCCTTCATGGTATTGGCCCTCCAATATTTAATATAGTCAACATAGAAGGTTCCTCAAGAAGCACAGAGTAGCTGGCAGTACTGAATGTGAATCTGAGCAGCCATCACTGATAATCCTTAGAGGAGCTTCTAATGGAGCTATGTATCTTTCTGAAAGTAACATGATGATGCCAGCAAGGTAGAAAATCAGACCTTTCTCACATACCAGCTATCATCCAAGTGACATCTGTGTTTCGTGGGGCTTGTGACTCAAATATAAATACACATTTTTAAAAAGCCTCATTCTCTGACTTGAATATATGCAAGTATATAATTTATATAAGAAAAAAAATAATAGGCAGGATTAGATGCCCTTCACAAAGAAGCTGGAGCAAATTCCAAGCATGCTCAGCTACTGCAGTTCTTTCTAAAATGCCAGGTTATTCTGTCAGGTATATGTGATATTTATGAAATAGTCTCCCCCAAATAGCACTTTCTACTTTCTTCCTGTATAGGATAGAAGTGGGTAGCTGTGCGGGGAGGTAGGTGTCAGAGGAAGACTAACATCAATTGGGTCCCTCTATGAGCATGATTTGTTTCATGTGGATTTTCCCTTTTAATCCTTTTAACAATCTGTTTTTTTCCTTTTACCAATCTTATGAGATAGGTGGTATTATGCCCATTTTCAGATAAGGAAACTGAGTCTTCGAGATGAAGTCATTTGCTCACAACTAGGAAGAGACTTAAGAGTTAAGATTAAAATTCAGGACCTCTTTTTTTTATTCCCACTATTTTGCACTAAGGAAAATTGCAGTGCTACATGTCACCAGTCCTAAGCCTCTACCTACGATTTGCCAATCGTAATCAAAACTTCCGTTGCCTCCGGATTTTATTTTTTTTGTTGTTGTTTTATTTAGTTTTTTTTGTTTGTTTGTTTGTTTTGTAACCAGAATTTATTTTTTTGCTTTTTTTTAAAGATTTTTTCCCCAAATATGTTTATTTTATTTTTTCACTGTTACAAGATTTATTGTTCATGCACCACAGCCAGTGCTCCATGCAATACGTGCCTTCCTCAATACCCACCACCAGGCTGGCCCAACCCCCAACACCCTCCCCTCCAAAGCCCTCAGTTTGTTACTCAGAGTCCACAGTCTCTCATGGTTCATCTCCCCCTCTGGTTTCCCCCCATACACCCCTCCCTTCCTTCTCACAATGCCTTCCATGCTTTTCTTTACGCTCAGCATGTAAGTGAGACCATAAGGTAATGGATTCTCTCTGCTTGACTTATTTCACTCTGCATAATCTCTTCCAGTCCCATCCATGTTGATACAGAAGTTGGATATTTGTCCTTTCTAATGGAGGCATAATATTCCATTGTATATATGGACCATATCTTCTTTATCCATTCATCTGTCGAAGGGCATCTTGGTTCTTTCCACAGTTTGGCGATTGTGGCCATTGCTGCTATGAACATTGGGGTACATGTGGCCCTTCTTTGTACTACATCTGCAGATTTGGGGTAAATACCCAGTAGTGGAATTACAGGGTCATAGGGTAGCTCTATTTTTAATTTCTTGAGGAATCGCCACGCTGTTTTCCAAAGTGGCTGCACCAGTTTGCATTCCCACCAACAGTGGAAGAGGGTGCCCCTTTCTCCACACCCTCTCCAGCATTTGATGTTTACTGTCCTGTTGATTTTGGCCATTCTAACTGGTGTAAGGTGGTATCTCAATGTGGTTTTGATTGGAATCTCCCTGCTGGTAAAGATGATGAACATTTTTTTATGTGTCTGTTAGCCATTTGTATGTCTTCTTTGGAGAAGTGTCTGTTCATGTCTTCTGCCAATTTTTTGATGTGATTATATGTTTTGTGAGTGTTGAGTTTGAGGAGTTCTTTATAGATCTTAGATATCAGACCTTTGTCTGTAGTGTCATTTGCGAAGATCTTCTCCCATTCCGTGGGTTGCCTGTTTGTTTTGTTGATTGTTTCCTTCGCTGTGCAGAAGCTTTTTATCTTGATGAAGTCCCCAAAGCTCAATTTCACTATTGTTTCCTTTGTCTTTGGAGACACATCCTGAAAGAAGTTGCTGTGGCTGATGTCGAAGAGGTTACTGCATATGTTCTCCTCTAGAGTTCTGATAGATTCCTGCCTCACATTAGGGTCTTTTATCCATTTCGAGTTTATCTTTGTGTATGGTGTAAGAGAATGGTCAAGTTTCATTCTTCTACATAGAGCTGCCCAATCTTTCCAGCACCATTTATGGAAGAGACTGTCTTTTTTCCACTGGATATTTTTTCCTGTTTTGTCAAAGATTATTTGACCATAGAGTTGCGGGTCCATATCTGGGCTCTCTATTATGTTCCACTGGTCTATGTGTCTGTTTTTGTGCCAGTACCATGCTGTCTTGGTGATCACAGCTTTATAGTGGAGCTCGAAATCAGGCACTGTGATGCCCCCAGCTTTGTTTTTCTTTTTCAACATTTCCTTGGCAATTCGGGATCTTTTCTGGTTCTATACAAATTTTAGGATTGTTTGTTTCTGCCCTTTGAAAAAAGCCAGTGGATTTTGATCGAGATGGCATTGAAAGTATAGATTGCTCTGGGCAGTATAGACATTTTAACAATGTTTATTTTTCTGATCCATGAGCATGGAATGCTTTTCCACCTTTTTGTGTCTTCTTCAATTTCTTTCATGAGCGTTCTGTAGTTTCTCGAGTACAGATCCTTCACCTCTCTGGTTAGGTTTATTCCAAGGTATCTTATTGTTCTTGGTGCTACAGCAAATGGAATTGACTCTCTAATTTCCCTTTCCATATTTTCATTGTTAGTGTATAGGAAAGCAACTGATTTCTGTGCACTGATTTTGTATCCTGCCACATTACTGAATTGCGGTATGAGTTCTAGTAGTTTGGAGGTAGAGTCTTTTGGGTTTTCCATATAAAGTATCATGTAATCTGCGAAGAGAGAGAGTTTGACTTCTTCACTGCCAATGTGAATACCTTTTATTTCTTTTTGTTGTCTGATTGCTGTTGCTAGGACTTCTAGTACTATGTTGAACAAGAGTGGCAAGTTTGAGCATCCTTGTTGTGTTCGTCGTCTCAAAGGGAAGGCTGTCAGCTTTTCCCCATTGAGAATGATATTTGCTGTAGGATTTTCATAGATAGATTTTATGAAGTTGAGGAATGCTACTTCTATCCCTATAGTTTGAAGGGTTTTAATCAGGAACGGATGCTGAATTTTGTCAAATGCTATTTCTGCATCAATTGAGAGGACCATGTGGTTCTTCTCTCTTCTCTTATTGATCTGTTCTATCACATGGATTGATTTGCGAATGTTGAACCACCCTTGCATCCCAGGGATAAATCCCACTTGGTCATGATGAATAACCTTTTTAATGTGCTGTTGGATCCTATTAGCTAGGATCTTGTTGAGAATCTTGGCATCCATATTCGTCAGGGATATTGGTCTGAAATTCTACTTTTGGATGGGGTCTTTGCCTGGTTTGGGGATCAGAATAATGCTGGCTTCATAGAAAGAGTCTGGGAGTGTTCCTTATTTCTATTTTTTGAAACATTTTCAGGAGAATAGGTACTATTTGTTCCTTGGATGTTTGGTAGAATTCCCCAGGGCATCCTCTTCCTCTCTATATTTGTAGATCTGATTCTGCTTTTAGTTTGTTTTTTAGATTCCAAATAGGCGTGAAATCATATGGTATATATCCTTCCATCTGATTTATTTCACTTAGCATAATACCCTCTAAGTCCATCCATGTAGGTCTTATACCACAAATTGGGATTAGCGGGTCAAAGAATATGTGCATTTACAGTTTTATAAATATAGCCAAATTGCCCTTGGACAAGGGCTGAAATATATGATAGTCCTTATATTCCTTATCTTTGTAAATGATAGGTATTGTCAATTTTGTAATTTTTCCTGGTTTATTGAAAAATGTATCTTACTGTTTCAATTTGTATGTCTTTAAGAACACTTTTTATACGCTTACTAGCCTTATGTATTTATTTTTCTAAGAAATGCTTATTTAATGGACCATACTTTTATTTCTTCTTTACTATTTTTTGAAGTTTATATACCCCAGTGCTAAACATATTAAATATAATTTTGCACATCACATTGAATACATTATCCCTGATTAACAATGCACTACCCTTTTAAATTAGGTATATGACTCAAAAAATCTTGTGCTGTACAGATATGATTCCATTCAATTTATTAACTGATACATTCTCCACCCTTAGTGAAAGTGTTTGCTTCTCTGTAAGAGAGTAAATATGATGTCCATAAAAGAAACCTCCTTTGTAACTGTTAAGTGAAAATTTAATTTGACATTTTTTCCAAATTGTGGTAAAATACACATAATGTAACATGTACCATTTTAATTACTTTTAAGTGTACAGTCTATTAGTATACTAACATCATTGTGCAACCAATCTCCAGAATTTTTATATTACCATTAAATAACAAATTTCCATTTTCCTCTTTCTTTAGCCACTAGCAGCCACCATTTATTTTCTAATTCTATGAAATTGACTACTCTAGATAGCTCATATAAGTGGAGAAATACAGTGTTTGTCTTTTTGTAATTACTTATTTTACTTAGCATAATGTCCTCAAGGTTCATCCTTAATATAGCATGTGTCAGATTTTTTCCCTTTCAAGAATAAAGAATATTCAATTTTATGAATATAGCACATTTTTTAATTCAGTGCATCTGTTGACGGACACTTGGATTGCTTCCACATTTTGGTTATTGTGAATAATGCTGCTATGAGCATTGGCATACAGGTATCTGTTTGGGTCCCTCCTTTGAATTCTTTGGGGTATAAACCTAGAAGTGGAATTGCTGGATTATATGGTAATTCTACTTTAATTTTTTGAGGAATCATCATAATGTTTTTCATAGTGACTGCATCATTTCATATACCCACCAATAGTGCACAAGTGTTCTAACTTCTCTACATGTTCACCAACACTTGTTAATTTCTGGGTTTTTTTTAAAATAATAAGCATACTAATGACTTCCGTGGTGATATTTTGTTGTGGTTTTGATTTGCACTTTTTTTCCCTAAATACTTTTATTTTATTTTTTCAGTGTTACAAGATTAATTGTTCATGCACCACACCCAGCGCTCCATGCAATACGTGCCCTCCTCAATACCCACCACCAGACTCGCCGAACCTCCAACCCCCACCCCTCCAAAACCCAGTCGGTTAAGCGTCTTCCTTCAGCTCAGGTCATGATCTCAGGTCTTGGGATCTAGCCCCGCATTGGTCTCCCCGCTCACTGGGGAATCTTCTTCTCCCTCTGCCTCTCCCTCTCCCTGCTTCTGCTCTCTCTCTCAAATAAAAAAATAAAGTCTTGAAAAAAATTAGTGTATGTCTACAAACTATTTGAGGTGTAGCCTAAGAAGAGGGCAGCAACAGAACTCATAGCTCATTCCATGATTTGCAACATTTCTTCTCAACTCACTCTCACCGGCTTTCTCTTTCTCACTCTCTTGCTCTCTCATTCTTATTCTCTCATCACAAAAACATGCATGCACATACAGGACTTTGCAGCATATATTTTTTTAGTTAAATTTTATTTCAGATTTTTTTTACTACCCTTTGAGATAATTGGAGACATCATAGGGATGAAGCTGCTAGAAAAAAATCAGATTTCTATTTCTAGCTCTGCTATGAACATTCTGTGCGCTGTTGAATGAGTCCTCTGACCTTGACTGACTCCCTATTGGAAAAATGGAAGTCATTATTCTGTCATGCTTCTGATTTACTTCCTAGGGGTGCCTCCAGGATTTATTAATTAAAACAATATAAATGACCATAGTTTATTGGATTAAAAAATCTAAGGACAAAAAGGATAGGGTTAATTATGAAATTTTCTGAAGCCATAAATATGATTTGTAAGGCTACATTACCTTCTACATTTTTATTTACACTTTTAATTATAACATTAGTACAAGACATATGTATGACAAATCTAGATTAGCTTATCTAAAAAATAGCACAGTGATGTGATTCTGTTATTTTAAAAGTGTATGTAGTGTAAATGTGAATGTGTGTATCATAGAAAAAAAACTCAAGAAATACACAAGTGCTATTTCGAGAATTGTGGATGATTTAAATTCTTTTTTTTTTTTAATTTATCTGTATTTTCTGCAATGGTGATGTATTATTTAAGTGATCACAACAATTTAAAATCAATACTGCTTAATTTCTTTTATATATATATATTTTTTTAAAGATTTTATTTATTTATTTGACAGAGAGATAGAGATCACAAGCAGGCAGAGAGGCCAGCAGAGAGAGAGAGAGAGGAGGAAGTAGACTCCCCGCTAAGCAGAGATCCTGATGGGGGGCTCGATCCCAGGACCTTGAGATCATGACCTGAGCCAAAGGCAGAGGCTTTAACCCACTGAGCCACCCAGGTGCCCCAATACTGCTTAATTTCTAATAGAAATATTTTTTACTCATTTTATTCTAGCACGTTTTCATGTTATGGAAATAAATATCATGGACAGGCCCATTTCAAAATGTGGGAACACATATTAAGAACTGTGAAATCAGGGGCGCCTGGGTGGCTCAGTGGGTTAAAGCCTCTGCCTTCAGCTCAGGTCATGATCTCAGGGTCCTGGGATCAAGCCCCGCGTTGGGCTCTCTGCTCAGTGGGGAGCCTGCTTCCCCCCTCTCTCTGCCTGCCTCTCTGCCTACTTGTGATTTCTCTCTCTCTGTTGAATAAATAAATAAAATCTTTAAAAAAAAAAAAAAAGAACTGTGAAATCAGAGGTGCCTGGGTGTCACAGCCAGTTAAGCCTCTAATTATTGGTTTTAGCTCAGGTTGTGATCTTAGGGTCATGAGGCTCTATGCTGAGCATGGAGCCTGCTTAAGACTCTGTTCCCCTCTCCCTCTCCCCCTCCTCCCAGTATCTCTCTCAAATAAATAAATTAACTTTAAAAAGAAGTGTGAAATTAACTTAGCTACTGTTAGGTGTTGAAAGTAACCTAGAAAATATCACCCAGATGGTCCTTTCTATAATTTTCTTTCCTTTTATTATTCTAATTATTTTATATCTGTTTTAACAGCTACAAGATCGCACTCAGTTCAGTGACCGAGACTTAGCCACCCTTAAGAAGTACTGGGACAATGGAATGACCAGCCTTGGTTCTGTTTGTAGAGAGAAAATTGAAGCCGTTGCAACTGAATTAAATGTTGATTGTGAAATAGTTCGGGTAAGACATTTTCAATAATTTTCATGCTGTGGTCGAAGATTGTCATAAATGAAAGCTTTAAAAATTGCATGAGTTGCTATAAACAAGAACATCAATAAAGTGAAAAAGATAATCCACAGAATAGAAGGAAATATGTTCAAATTTCATATCTGATATGAGATCAGATTTGTATTCAGAGTATATAAAGAACTCTTATATCTTACTAATAAAAAGGCTTTTAATGAAATTAAAAATGGGCAAAGAATTTGAGTACACATTTATCCAAAGAAGATATACAAATGGTCAATAAATACACAAAAATACTCATCACTTATGATTATGGATATAAAAACCGCAATGAGATACCGCTTAATAGCCAATATGATGTCTATAATAAAAAAGACATGATAACAAGTGTTGACCAGGATGTGGATAAATTGGAACCATTATACACTTCTTGTGAACATGTAAAATGTATTAACTACATTGGAAAACAATCCTCAAATTTTTTTTTAATCCTCAAAATTTTTTTTTTTTTAAAGATTTTATTTATTTGACGGAGAGAAACACAGTGAGAGAGGGAACACAAGCAGAGGAAATGGTAGCGGGAGAAGCAGGCTTCCTGCAGAGCAGAGAGCCCGATGCGGGGCTCGATCCCAGGCCCCTGGGATCTGACCTGGGCTGAAGGCAGATGCTTAACGACTGAGCCACCCAGGCGCCCCTTTTTATCCTCAAAATTTTTAGCATAAAGTTATCATAGGACCCAGTAATTACACTCTAAGGTATATACCCAAAAGAAACGAAATGTATATATACTCAAACTTATACATGCTTTTTTGTTTTGTTTCTTAAATTCCATATATGAGTGAAATCATATGGTATTTCTCATTCTCTGACTTATTTTACTTAGCATATACTCCCCAGCTCCATTGACCTTACTGCAAATGGTAAGATTTCATTATTTTCTATGACTGAGTAATATTCCATTCATCAGTCAATGGACACTTGGGCTATTTCCATAATTTGGCTATTGTTTTTTTTTTTAAGATTTTATTTATTTATTTGACAGGAGAGAGATCACAAGAACGCAGAGAGGTAGGCAGAGAGAGAGGGGGATGCCCGCACCCCGCTGAGCAGAGAGCCCGACGCGGGGCTTGATCCCAGGACCCTGAGATCATGACCTGAGCCAAAGGCAGAGGCTTTAACCCACTGAGCCATCCAGGTGCCCCCAATATTTTAAGTAAACTGTATCCCCCATGTGGGGCTCAAACTAGTGACCCAGAGAGTCACATGTTCTACTGACTGAGCTAGCCAGCCAGGAGGCCTGGCTATTGTTGCTAATGCGTTATGAACATTGGCCTGCATCTATCCCTTTTAATGAGTATTTTTGTATTCTTCAAGTAAATACTTGATACTTGCATAATACTTGCAAATTATTTGCAATTATACAAATATTTGCATAATAATGCAACTGCTGGGTCATAAAGTTCTATTTGTAACTTTTTGAGGAATCTCCATACTGTTTTCCATAGTGACTGTACCAGTTTGCATTCCACAAACAGTGCAAGAGGGTTCCCCTTTCTCCACATGCTTGCCAACACTTCTTGGTTTTTGTGCTGTTAATTTTAGCCATTTTGACAGGTATGATGTGGTAGCTCATTGTAGTTTTGGTATTTTCCTGATAATCAGTGATGGTAAGCATCTTTTCATGTGTCTGTGGGCCATCTGAGTATCTTCTTTTGAAAAATGTCTATTCATGTCTTCTGCCCATTTTTGATTGGATTATTCATTTGGGGGTGTTGAATTTAATAAATTCTTTGCAGATTTTTGATACTAAGCCTTTATCAGATATTTTATTTGCCAATATATTCTCCTATTCCTTAGGTTGACTTTTAGTTTTGTTGATTGTTTCCTTCACTGTGCAGAAGCTTTTTATTTTGATGAAACAAATGAGCATAGCATAAGAAGAGAGAGAGAAAGAGAGAGAGAGAGAGAGAGAGAGAGAGAAACTAAGAAACAGACTCTTAACTATAGAAAACAAACTGATAGTTTCAAGGGAGGTAATTGGGGGGATGGCTTAAATAGGTGCTAGGGATTTAAGAGCGCACTTGTGATGAGCATCAGTTTGTATGTAAGTGTTGAATCATTAAATTGTACACCTGAAACTAATATCTTTAAAAAACTTTATATATGAATGTTCATAACAGCATTGTTCATAATAGCCAAAGTGGGCAAAAAACAAATGTCCATCAAGTGAATGCATAAACAAAATGTGGTATATGCATATAAATATCAACCTAGACTTAAGTATAAATGATATATAGAGATAGATAGATAGATAGATAGATAGATGATAGATAGATAGATAGATAGATAGATAGATAGATAGATAGATAATTTGATTTTAAAATGGGCAAAGGAACTCAATAAACATTTTCCCAAGGAAGACATACAAATAACCAACAAATATATGAAAAGGTATGCAACATCATTAATCATCAGGGAAATGCAAATCAAAAGCATAGTGAGATATCACCTCACACCTACTAGGATGACTATTAGCAATTAAATACAAGACAACAAATGTTGGAGAGGATGTGGTAAAAAGGGAACCCTTGTACACTATTGATGGGAATGTAAATTGGTGTAGTCAGTATGGAAAACCTTATTGAAGTGCCATAAAAAACTAAAAATAGAACTGCCATATGATCCATCAATCCTACCTCTGGGTATATATCCAAAGAAATTTAAACCATTTTCTCAAAGAAATACCTGCACTCCCAAATTCACTGAAGCATTATTCACAATATCCAATATATGGAAGCAACCTAATGCCCATCAATAGGTGAAAGGACAAAGAAAACGGAGAATATACGTACAATGGAATATCATTCAGCCTTAAAAGCCTTGCAACAACATGGATGAAACTGGAGGATATTATGCTAAGGGAAATAAACTAGACACAGAAAGACAAATGGATGTCTTCTTTGGAAAAAATATGTATTCATGTCTTCTGTCCCTTTCTTAATTGGACTATTTATTTTTTGGGTTGTTGAGTTTGATAAGTTCTTTACAGACTTTGAAGACTAACACTTTATCATATATGTCATTTGCTAATATCTTCTCCCATTCCTTAGGTTGTCCCTTAGTTTTGTTGATTGTTTCCTTCACTCTGCAGAAGGTTTTTTTTAATCTGGATGAAGTCCCAATATTTCATTTTTGTGGACTTTATCAAAATTAAAACCCCCTTTTTTTTCTGCAAAAGACCCAGATGAGGAAAATAAAAGCTATAGACTGGGAGATTTGCAAATATTTGCAAAACCACATATCTAACAACACTCATATCTAAAATATATAAAGAACTCTTAAAACACAACATTTTAAAAAACTCAATTAGAAAGTGAGCAAAATGCATGAAGAAACATTTTGCTGAAGAGAGTATGTGGATGGCAAATAAGCACATGAAAAAATTTTCAACAACTAGCCTTTGGGAAATCAAATTAACAACTCAGTGATCTATCACTGCATGCACACATGAGAACAGCCACTTTTCTCATTACTAAGTAGAATACCAGATGCTAGCAAGAATGCTAAGAAACTGGATTTTTCATACATTGCTGGTGAAAATGTAAAATGGTACCATTTTTCTGGAAACAATTTGACATTTTTTTTTATATAAAACTAAACATGTAATTACCATAGGCCCATGCATTTGCATTCTTGAGCACTTACTGCGGAGAAATGAACTTTTATCTGCACAAAAACCTGCTCATGACTGTTCATAGAAGCTTTAAGGACCCCAAAATGAAAACAACCCAAGTATCCTTTGATGAATGAATGATTAGACAAGCATTGCAAATAAATGGAAAAAATAGTACATAATCATGGAATAAACAATAAAAAGGAATGGACTATTAATGCATGCAACTTGAAAAAATCTTCAGAAAATTATGCTGAATGAAAAAAGCCAACTTCAATGGAATATTAATCAGACATCAGAAAGGATGAATACCTACCATTTGCATCCACATGGATGGAACTGGAGGGGATTACGTTAAGTGAAATAAGTCAAGCAGAGAAAGACAATTATCATATGGTTTCACTCATATATGGAACATAAGCAATAACACGGAGGACTTATAGGAGAAGGGAGGGAAATTCAAAGGGGGAGAAATAAGAGAGGGAGATGAACCATGAGAGACTATGGACCCCAGATTGTTTCTGGGGGTTTCAGAGGGTAGAAGCGTGGGAGAAGGGGGTAACAGGGTGATGGGTATTGAGGAGGGCACATGCTGTGATGAGCACTGGGTGTTATACTTAACTAATGAATCACACGGGGCACTTGGGTGGCTCAGTGGGTTAAAGCCTCTGCCTTTAGCTCAGGTTATGATCTCAGGGTCCTGGGATCGAGGCCCACATCGGGCTCTCTGCTCAGCGGGGAAACTGCTTCCTCTCTCTCTACCAGCGTCTCTGCCTACTTGTAATCTCTCTCTGTCAAATAAATAAATAAAAATCTTTAAAAAAATGAATCATTGAACACTACATCAAAAACTAATTATGTACTGTAGAGTGGCTAACTGAACAGTATAAAAAGCCAACTTCAAAAAAAATCATATGCTTAGGGTAAATACCCAGTAGTGCGATTGCTGGATCGTAGGGTAGCTCTATTTTCAACTTTTTGAGGAACCTCCATACTGTTCTCCAGAGTGGCTGTACCAGCTTGCATTCCCACCAACAGTGTAGGAGGGTTCCCCTTTCTCCGCATCCTCGCCAACATCTGTCGTTTCCTGTCTTGTTAATTTTAGCCATTCTGACTG
>CM053612.1:47915536-47973909 GCA_028646535.1 Procyon lotor
AAAAAAAAAAAAAAGACCTAATGAGAAAAAGGAGAGAGAGAAGTTAATATATGAATCAAAAAATACTTGATGGAAAATGAGATTGCCTAGAATTCCTCTCAGTGGCTTATTTTTTACAGCTACATAATAACCTTTTCATTCTTATCAGAAGTTGGAACAGAAAAGCATAAGAGTCTTAAAAATACAAAAAGAGCCCTTTTTGGTACTATTTCCAATGAGTTCTGTACTACTTTATTCCTCATTTTACTGACGGAGACTGCTAAACTGATTGATTTAACTGTGTGATTCTTTTGTGATGATTAAGTGAATTATATCATGTGGCCTAGATTAATATCATAACTTTAAGATATGCTAACCATATTCTCTTTCAGTTATGAACATGTAGTTAAATGTATTTACTTTGAGATTTCCATTAATTACATCTGAGAGATATGGAGACAAAATAATCAGAGTAGTTGCCCATATTAGTTCAAAAATCTAACAACTAGACATTCAGTCCTTTATAATATAGCTGTTGATTCAAGAAAATTAGTCTTCTAAATATCTAAGAAAAAGAAAAATATCTTTAAAGCAGGACTTACATTTTACATGTTAAAAATCAATTTAAAATTGTGTTAAATTTTTCTAGGAAAAAACTCTACAAGCTAAAAGAAGCATTATATTTTTAAAATACAATAAAAGGCAAGTTTAACCAAAATCACCAAAAAGTGTTGCTGATATTTTAGCAGTTTCAGTTCCATTTCTTCTTTTCTGAGAGAATAGGTCCTGCCCTGATACAAAGCTTCTGACTTACATCTAACTTCCACCTTCTATCTCCCACCTTCACTGCTCCCATTTCTTTTTCCTTTCCCTGTGTGGAAGTGAAGAAAAAGGAAATGTGGTAAAGCTACCTGGCTTCACCCCTAGCACAACTGCAAACTCTAGCAAAAGTAATAGATGACTCAGCTCGTTAATGTAAAGTTCTGTGTCTTCTAAAATATATGCGTGGATGAACAATTTTAAAGATTCTTACTATCCTTAGAATCAAACAGTTTAAAGTACGAGAATAATTAACATCTGTGATGGCAAATTTTATAGCAAAGCCTCTTTCAACTCTATCTATTATGTGGGTGTGCTTATAAAATACAGTTCTGCAGTTACTCAGTTTAAGTATATGGCTACTATATAAAGTGCCCTCTAGAGTTTTCACTGATAATAATTTTACTTATTTATTTTCCACTTTGCAGAGCTGCTTTTCCTGAAGAATAAGCAGACACAATGGCTGTGTTTCGCTTTCAAACTTGCAGTAATGTGGAAGCTATCCACAAGCAAAAGAAAACGCCTTATTCAGCTGTATCACTTCATACCTTTGTATTTTAGAAATCCTCAAAATAATTTTTATGCACATCTAATAAAATAATCAAACCCTGCATATATATGTTGCCAGTAAAGCATAAATGTATATAGCTTTGAGCAAGTAAGAACAGAAATGTAAGGCAAACCCATAAGGAATGATACCAGTAACGATCTTATTAATGAGCACAGTAACCTCTATTTTGACAGCATTAGTACTAATATCAGCTCTGCAGCTATACCTGTTAACAATTCCCCCCTTCATTTAATTTAGTTGCTGATTACATAGGACTTGAAATTCCTGTGATTTGAAATGTCTAATGAATAAAGTCTCCTCCATCTAGGAATCATTTTTATTAAAAAATAAATTGAATTTATGGTGTTCAATAGAGGCAGCAGAAGTATTTGACAGAATAAAATATCCATTCATGATAAAAACCCTCAACAAAGTAGGTATAGAGGGATATACCCCAACATAATAAAAGCCATATATGAAAAATCCACAGCTAATGCCATCCTCAGTGGGGAAAAACTGAGAGCTTTTTCTCTACAGTTAGGAGCAAGACAGAGATGTCCACTCTCACTACTGTTATTTAACATAGTGCTGGAAGTCCTAGCCATAGCAATCAGAAAACAAAAGAAATAAAAGTAATCCAAATTGTCAAGGAAGAAGTCAGACTTTGACTATTTGCAGATGACACAATATTCTATATAGAAAACCCAAAAGCATCCACCAAAAAAAAAAAAAAAAAACCTGCTAGAACTGATACAGGACTTCAGTGAAGTTGCAGGACACAAAATTAACATACAGAAATCTGTTGCATTTCTATATAGCAATAAAGAAGCAGCAGAAAAAGAAATCAAGGAACTAATCCCATGTAAAATTGCATCAAAAACCATGAGATACCTAAGAATAAACATAACCAAAGAGGTAAAAGATCTGTTCTCTGAAAACTATAGAACACTGATGTAAGAAATTGAAAACTACACAAAGAAATGGAAAAACATCCCATGCTCATAGATTGGAAGAAAAAGTATTGTTAAGATGTCTATACTACCCCAAACAATCTACACATTTAATGCAGTCCCTATCAAAATACCAACAGCATTTTTCACAGAGCTAGAATAAACTACCCTAAAATTTGTACATAACTACAAAAGATTGCTATATCTGGGGCGCCTGGGTGGCTCAGTGGGTTAAAGCCTCTGCTCAGGTCATAATCTCAGGTTCCTGGGATCGAGCCCCGCATCGGGCTCTCTGCTCAGCAGGGAGCCTGCTTCCTCCTCTCTCTCTGCCTGCCTCTCTGCCTGCTTGTGATCTCTCTCTCTCTGTGGCAAATAAATAAAAATAAAATCTTTAAAAAAAATCTAAGACTTGAAGTTGTAAAAGTAACAAAAGTTGTAAAAGTCCCAAAAGAAACAATATAGGGGATGCTTTTTGGCAGATGCCAAACAGGCATCTGCCTGTTACTCCACCTGCTTGTGCTGTCTCTCTATGTCAAATAAATAAATAAAATCTTAAAAAAATAAAAATAAATAAAATAAAATAAAATTGAACTACCGTACAATCCAGTAATGGCACTACTAGGTATTTATCCAAAAAGTACAAAAACACTAATTTGAAGTGATACAGGCACCCCTACATTTACGGCACCATTATTTACAATAGCCAAACTATGGAAGTGGCCTAAGCATCTATAGATAGATAAATGGATAAAGAAAATGTGTTATATACATATACAATGGATTATTATTCAGCCATAAAGTGAAATTTTACCATTTGCAATGATGTGGATGGAGCTAGAAAGTATGCTAAGCAAAATAAGTCAGTCATAGAAAGATGAATACCATATGATCAATCATATGTGGAACTTAAGAAACAAAACAAATAAGCAAAAGGAACAAAAAATGAGAAAGAGGCAAACTAAGAAACAGACTCTTAACTATACAGAACCCACTGATGGTTACCAGTAGGAAGGTGAGGTAGATGGGTGGAATAGGTGAAGGGATTTAAGGAGTACACTTGTTGTGGTAAGCAGTGAGTGTTGTATGTTGAATGTTGAGAGAGTGTTGAATCGTTCTATTGTATTACTGGACCTAATATTACACTGTATGTTAACTAACTGGAATTTAAATAAAAACATGAGAATCACTAACTTGATAAATAAATAAATTGAATTTATGGTGGACTTTGCATTAAAATTCTGGTAAAGTTTTACTAAAGAGTATATAGGGGTTTATAAGACAGGGCTTTATTTGGTGGACAGCCTATGCTGTGAACTGGCCACTTTTCCTAGGTCAACACAGAGAGTTTTTAATAGACTTGTTTCACTGAATTAATTTTCCTTAGTTTAATTTTTTTCATTTTTAGAACATTGAGTTTTTAATTTTATTTAAAACCAATTAACATATACTGTATTATTAGTTTCAGAGATTGAGTTTAATGATTCATTAGTTGCGTATAACACCCACTCCTCATCACATCACATGCCTTCATGCCATCACCCAGTTACCCCATCCGCACACCCCCCTCCCCTCCAGCAACCCCCAGTTTATTTGCTATAGTTAAGAGTCTCTTATGGTTTGTCTCCCTTTTGATCATAAAAGGAAAACATGTTCATTACAGAAAATATATGAAAATACAGTAAAAAATTTTGAAATTATCCTACCTCTCAGTAATAACTATTCTTAAAATAGGAGCAGGTGAATATTTTTGCCAGTGTTTTCTCTTTGCATATATTCAAGGGTGCGTGTATATATGTGTATGCATGTGTGCATATATTCAGGGGTATGTGTATATATGTGTGTGTTCACATACACTTGCTTTTTTAAAAAATTGGAAATGAATTATATTTATAGTTTTTCTTTAAATATTTTATTTATTCATTTGACAAAGAGAGAGATCACAAGTAGGCAGAGAGGCAAGCAGAGAGAGAGGGAGAAGCAGGTTCCCCACTGAGCAGAGAGCCCGATGCGGGGCTCGATCCCAGGACCTTGGGATCAGGACCTGAGCCGGAGGCAGAGGCTTTAACCTACTGAGCCACCCAGGCACTCCTATATTTATAGTTTTATATCATGTCTTCAAAAATTACTTTTATCATTTTTCTCTTATTACAACCAGCGATACAAATTCATTGTAAAAATATTTCAATATAAATAAGCAAATTAAAAAAATAAGTATCAAAATAAGTAAAATTAGACAAAGGAAAAAAATAAAATTGCCTGTAATTCCATCCAAAAATAATAATGTGAATGTTTTGGTATAAATAATGTCAGTCTTTTCATTGTAAATGAAAATGTACACTTTTTTCCTTTTACAAAATTAAGATCATAGGGGTGCCTGGGTGGCTCAGTTGGTTAAGCATCCAGCTCTTGGTTTTGGCTCAGGTCATGATCTCAGGGTCATGAGATGGAGCCTCATGGTAGGCTCCATGCTCAGCAAGATTCTGCTTGAGATTCTCTCCCTCTCCCTCCCCCCTGTCTTTGCCTTCCCCCACTTGCACTCACACCTTCTCTCTAAAAAATAAATAAATAAATAAGATCACATTGTACCTACATAGTAGGTGTTGTCACCTTCATTTGTTCACTTTCCAATAGATGATGAATATTTTCCTTACTATCAATTCTTCTTGCCCTTTATTTTTATGGTATTTATTGAAGGAATAGGTCCTAAATGAAACAATCCTCCATTGTTAAACATATAGGCTGCTTCCATTTTTTCTTCAAAGCACAGTAGTGGCCATCCTTGTATTTGTACCTATCGACACTTATTTCCTAGAATGCATTGTTAGAAGCACAACTTCTTATCAAAGCATATATGATGTGAATTTATCATTTATGTCTTTTTATTTATTTTTAAAGATTTTATTTATTTATTTAACAGAGAGCAACAGAGCACAAGCACGGGTAGTGGCAGAGGAAGAGGGAGAACTCAGTTTCCCACTGAGTAGGGAGCCCAATGTGAAGCTCAATCCCAGGACCCTGGGATCATGACCTGAGCTGAAGGCAGATGCTTAACTGACTGAGCCACCCAGGCATCCTCATTTGTGTCTTTTTAAAATAATTATTTAAGTGATCTTGAGAAAAGCATTCTCAATAAAGTTTTGAAGAATGAAAAATGAAGTCATAGCCCCTTTTTTTTTTCCATAGAAGAGTCCAGTGAAGTTCCAAATGAGGCAAGGGTTCATAAGGAGGAGGACCACCATGCAGTATCTGCAGATAATGTGGTATGTACATTTTGAAATTCTTTCCTCATGATGGATTCTTTCCTACATGATGGATTTCAAGGATATGTTTCCTGTTGGTAACAATATCGGTGTTACCATAATAATGTCCTGCTCCACTTCACAAGCCAAAACAAAGCTATCACCAATGAAATTATGTATCTTTGAGGGTTTAAGAAATGAAATTTAAAGCACTGTCATTTGTGCTTCAATTTTTTTTGACTGAAGAGATTTGTAAATATAAAAATCTAATGCTTACTACATATAGACATTTTATATGTTATTTTTCTTTAACACATTTAGCAAAGAACATTTCATTTAACAGATGGAAGAATTAAGGCTGAGGTTAGACTGCAATAATGAAAGAAGGCTTTGTTAGTTCTAAGACTTGTATCTAAGAATTCCTGATGCAGAGTTCTCTGTACAGACCATAGCTATCTCTACTGTGTTTGGAACATTCCCTTCTTTCTAGTTAAATTAGACTCTCTTAGTCTTAAAAATTGCACTGATGGAGGAAAGATAATATTAAAAGACTGAATAACAGGCAGAGACAGACTATATGTGGATTTGACTGAGCTTTGTGAAAATGTAAACATTATTGGTATATAGAAATGTTCTCCAAGCAGCTGTCTTAGCAGCATCTGTTTATATCCTGACTCCATCAAGTAATACAGAAATCAAGATAGTATTAGTCACACATGAAGGCAAATGCCATTTTGTTTTCTCTTTCAAATCAGTGATTTTTGCTTGATTGCAATCTTTTAAAAAATGTTCCCTATAAGGGATTGTTCTATTACAAAATGGGTGTAATTTCATTTACCCTGGCTTCCTTTACAAACATTATTTATATGACACTATAATTCTGCCACATCTCCTTAATAGAAGTTAAACACCTAAAATACAGTTTCGCTCTTTTTTGTTAAACATCAACAATTTATAACAGTATTTTCCACATGCAGAATATAGTTTAAGATTATATTTTATTGATTTCAGTCCTGATTTCAATTGATGTTTGATCCTACTAACAGAACTCAATAGACATATAGGAAAACAAACTTTGATTTTGATGAAATGTTTTCATTAGATAGCTGGTAATAATTATTTCCACAATTAGTTGTGTTAATATTCTTAAATTCCATGAAGTAATAATCTCCTCTGCGCTAGATTTGAGTTACACTAAGCAGGTTATATACAATTATTTACAAATTAAACCGTTTTTTTTTTTCCCCGTGAACATACGCTTGTTTTTAGTCTGAATTTCTCTGTATTGGATCTACCCTGAGCAGACATTTGGAAATAATAAATGAAACAATGACATGGAATGACCCAAGTCATTTAGGCACCTAATTTTTGAAAAAAAAAATTCATTTTTAGAGACAGAACTTCAAATTTTCAAAGGCCCATTTCCTCTGCCTGTAACTTTGAGTGCCAACAATTATTCATGGATGGCAAATCACAAAAACATTTGAGACCGATTCATATGCCAAAATCTCTCCAGTGGCCTTTGGCGCTTTCTTCCCTGGATTACTTATTTCCTTTTCCCCAGAATTTATCCAGGGAATCTAAAAAAGGTTTTTAGAATGTATCAAATCAGGTCTGGTGAAAACTGACATAATGAAACCCCAAGTTTATGGTAAAAAACCACAACAACAACTTTAGATTCATCTCCAGTCAGCAGTAGAAATCAGTCTCATTTGAACTATCCTCTTGATTCAGAAGCCTGGAGGTCGTGCACCCTGTTGTGGTTACATATCCTCACAGACAATGTGTTAAGTATGGTCATTGCAGCTATGTTTGGACTTTTTAAAAATCGTTATTCAAATTCCAATGAATTAACACGCAGTATATTAGTTTTGTATGGACAATATAGTAATTCAGCACTTCCCTACAACACCAGTGCTCAAATATTTAGAGCCGATTTTGGTTTTGGTTTTGCTTTTTTAAAAAAAAAATAATGTTTTATGATTAGAGAACTTTCCTTGCCCCCATGGTTAGTTTGCTGGTCATTCTTCAGGTCAGCACTAAGCTGTTTTGTTGACTCTTTTGACAGATAGTTCATTGGTACCTACTGTATGGTGGAAAATACTGTACAAACTAGGTTGCACCTTAATTCTAAACATAATGACACTTTAGGATTTCTCTTTCTCTCTCCCTTCTTACTGTCCAGTGAAGGAAGAAAATCACCAGTTTATTTTTATTGCTACATCATAAATGGCTGCTTTCAATTATCTAGCTAATGGAGTACACTAAACGAATGACTTAAAAAACTGTATTTGACTTGGGAATGCATGTCACATGTTGATATTTTACATTAGAAATTGTAAAGAAGTACGTGGTAATTAAAAAACAAAACAAAATTTAAAAAAACCTTGCAACAAAGTAGGTATGGTTAGCATTAAAAAGACTGCTCTTACAGGAAGTGAGTTTCCTGTCACTGGAGGGCACTACTTAAGCAGAATTCAAATTCCTATTGTTTTTCAGAAATATTGTGAAAGAGATGTTTCTATTTTAAATAGTATCATAATAATTTTCTATTTTAATAAGCAGTCATCAGTTAAAGGTAGCGAAAGGTGGCTCAGACATACACTGGATATAACACCGAGGAACCAGTCAGTTATCAGAGTTTATTCTGGATAACTTAGACTAGATAACCCCATCATTAAAACTAAACATTGAATGTTTATGTTCTATACATTGTTGGGGATAGTGATGATGATCAGATATATATTTATGAAAACTTCTCTACTTGTGTTACAGAAAATAGAAATTATTGATGATGAAGAAAGTGACATGATAAGTAATTCTGAAGTTGAACAAGTGAATTCTCTCTTGGATTATAAGGTGAAAGTAACTTCAAATTCTGAATTCATTTAAAGAAAGTACTAAAGGAGGCAGACTTTTACAGTGCCTGTGTACTAGCTTATTTCACTTTCAGTTTTTTTTGGATAAGTTAAAGTGGGGCTCCCTATTGACTTTCTCAGGCGCTTGGATATCAGTCAGGATATGAACATTTTAATAATTCTGGCTGGTTTAGTGGTTTTTGTTTTAAGCAAAGAGCTTGCTGAGTGGGAGTAGGTATTGATAGTATACATCAAGGTGAGACAGGACATAATGGTGGTTACTGTGAAATTTATGACAGTGGCTTTAAAGCTAGTGTTTACTTTTAAATGGTGGTAAAGGGGAGATTTTTTTTCCAGTGGCCCTTGCTAATTTTATCTTGAATTGCAACTTTTGAAAATCATTTTTAGGAAACCTGTTTTAGAAGTTTAAAAACAATTCCTAAAGCAAATACCAAATAAATATAAAGAGGTGACATTTTCTTAAAGTCACTGTTACCTAAACTGAAATGCTTACTTTTGAGTGTGCCATATGTAACTTTATTTTATGAAATTTTGACATGAGCTGTCTATATTAATATGTTTCCTGCATAGATATGTAATATTTTTCCTTTGTTAATCAATATCCTATCTTACTAGGTAACTTCAGGCCTCTGAAATTTTGGCCAAACAATCATTCTATCCATACAAAGAAGTCCTTCTCTTGGAATGCCATAAGTGTTCAAAGGAGAGACTAATAATCTTAAAGTGTTAACAGAAAATAACATTTTAAAAAATTTTATTTATTTATTTGACTGAGAGAGAGAGACCACCAGTAGGCAGAGAAGCAGGCAGAGAGAGGGAAGCAGACTCCCCGCTGGGCAGAGAGCCTGATGCGGGGCTTGATCCCAGAATCCTGAGATTGTAACCTGAGCCGAAGGCAGAGGCTTTAACCCACTGAGCCACCCAGGCGCCCCCCAGAAAATAACATTGAATCAGAAAAGATAATAGCTGTCATTTTCTCAAAAAGCTTTTCAATTTTACTATGACTGAAAGTTATGTCATTCAACAGATCGTTTCCTAAATGTTTATAACATGTCAGACTTTATAATATTGAATATTATAATCAGAAGACAATTATCTTTTGAAATTTATTTCATAAAAAAAGAAATGTATTTCATAAGTGCTTAAAGAGCACAGTATAAACCTGTATTTAAACTGTTTTTCCAACTAATGAAATTATAAGGTTGTTGTTTCTGAACTACAGGAGATCATTCTAATCTCTCCTACATGTCATAAAATATTTCTAAATGCCCAGTTCAGGTTTAAAAGTGCTCTGTGCCACTTGGCACAGGATATGGAAACTACAGAGGAGAGGACTAGATTGCACAGCTGTTAAGTATTCTCTTAGCACTCTCAAAAAGGTCAAATGGGGTTGGGCTCAGAACAAAGGATACTTTCCAGAACCTTACCCTTCTGGAGTGCACTTGAGGGAGGTTCGGAGCTAAAGACCAGAATAGGATAGAGTATCCAACCCAGGAATGATAAATAACGTTATTATTGAACTCTAAGGGACATTTAATGATCCTTTCTTTTCCATGTGGTAAATGCTGTGGGAACAAGAAGTCCTTAACTACCCTATTAGGAATGTCATTGATGACACATCACCACCTACATAAATTTATTTAATTCTAAAAAATTAGCACCTATATATGAAAAATATATTTTTCATAATCATTATTAAAAACACTTCAGCTCATCTGTGAATTGTATTGCCTTAATTCTAAAGTCAGAACAAATTAGAGAAAGAGAGACAGTGACGGACTAAGAGACTCTTGCGCTCACCTCTTCCCACAGACACACCTAGGCAACACTACATCTATGCAATAACTCTGAAAAAAAGATGAACACTAGCAGAAGAGACATTCCACAGCTAGTCTTAAAGAGAAAGCCACATTAAAAAGGGTAAGAGGGGCAGAGATGCATTTGGGAACCAAACTCCCTGTGTGACTAAACACAAACAAGAGGGACATCCCAACCAGAAGGACACTACATAATGATAAAGGGGACAATCCAACAAGAGGATATAACTATTGTAAATATTTATTCACCCAACATAGCACTGAAATACATAAAGCAAATATTAACAGACATAGAGGGAGGAATTGACAGTGATACAACAATAGCAGGGGACTTTCCCACCCCACTTGCTTTGATAGATAGATCATCCAGACAGAAAATCAGCAAGGAAACTGTGGCTTTGAATGGCACTTACTCCAGATAAACCTGATGGTCATTTCCAGAATGTTCTATACAAAAGCAGAGGAACTCACAATCTTTTCAAGGGCACATGGCACATTTTCCAGGATAGGTGATATATTAAGCCATAAAACAAGTCTCAATAATTTTTTTTTTAATTTTCAAATTTTATTTATTTATTTTTTTCAGTGTTACAAGATTTATTGTTTTGCACTACACCCAGTGCTCCATGCAGTTTAAAAGATTAAAATAATATCAAGCATAATGTTAACTACAATAGTATGAAACTAGAAATCAATCACAGGGAAAAAAAACCTGGAAAAAAACACAAGCACATGGAGGCTAAACAACACACTACTGAACAACCAATGGTTCATTGAAGAAATCAAAGATAATTAAAAAATACATGGAGGGGCACCTGGGTGGCTCAGTCATTCAGCCTCTGCCTTCTGCTCAGATCATGTTCCCAGAGTTCTGGGATTGAACCCCGCATCGGGCTCCCTGCTCAACAGGGAGCCTGCTTCTCTCTCTTCCACTCCCCCTGCTTGTGTTCCCTCTCTTGCTGTGTCTTTCTCTGTCAAGTAAATAAATAAATCTTAAAAAAAAATAAAAAATACACGGAGACAAATGAAAATGTAAACACAACAGTCCAAAATCTTTAGAATGTAGCAAAAGCAGTTCTAAGAGTGAAGTTTATAGATCTAGCAATAGAGGCCTACTTCAAGGAATGAGAAAAATCTCAAATTAGCAACCAAACCGTACACGTAAAGGAAGCAGAAAAAGAAGAACAAAGTCTGAAGCTAGTAGAAGAAAGGCAAAAATAAATATTAGAGCAAGAGTAAATAAAATAAAGACTAAAAAAATAATAGAGAAGATCAGTGATACCAAGAGCTGGTTCTTTGAAAAGATAAACAAAATTGATAAACCTCTATCCAGACTCATCAAGATAAAAGAGAGATGACTCAAATAAATAAAAT
Organism: Procyon lotor; assembly: GCA_028646535.1. Lineage (NCBI taxonomy): Eukaryota > Metazoa > Chordata > Mammalia > Carnivora > Procyonidae > Procyon > Procyon lotor. Next base: position 47,927,144 of record CM053612.1, read on the forward strand.
GAAGGGGAAGAAATATCAACCAACACCACAGAAATATGAAGAATTAAAATAAAATATTATGAAAAATTATATGCCAACAAATCTGACAACCTAGAAAATGAATAAATTCCTGGAAACATATAGTCTTCCAAACTATCCATAGATAGGTGAATGGGTAAAGAAGAAATAATTTGTGTGTTTGTGTTTGTGTGTATCTGGTGTATGTATTACTTTGCCATAAAAAAAAGAGTGAGATTTTGTCACTTGCAACCACATGGATGGACCTAGAGGCTATCACACTAATTAAAATGAATCCAGGAGAGAAAGATGAATACCACATGGTTTCACTTATACACGGAATTTAGGAAACAAAATAAATGAACAAACAAAATAGACACTTAAATACAGAGAACAAAGTGGTAGTTGCCAGAGGGAAGGTAGGTGGGTGAATGAGCAATATAGATGAAGGGAATTAAGAGGTACAAACTTCCAGTTATAAATAAGTTGCGGAGTACAAAAGTACAGCATATGGAATGTATTCAATAACATTGTAGCAACATTGTATGGTGATAGATTGGGACTACCTGAGCACTGAGAAACTTGTCAAATCAATATTTTGTATACCCTACACCAATATAATGTCTATTTTACTTCAGTAATAATAATTTTGTAGAAAACAGTAATATATATAAAATATATGTGTGTAAGTATATATACATTTCCATGCATATGCATATGCATATGAAATTACTGGATCGTAAGAGAAAGATGTAAAAATGTTCAACTTTAATGAAATTCCCAATTTTACACTTTCAACATCAGTGAATGGGAATTCTATTACTCTCCTTGAGTAGTACGTCTGATTTTTGCATGTTAGCCTTTCTGGCTCATGTGAAATATTATTGTATTGTGGTTTTAATTTTCATTTTCCTGGTACTTCATAGACCTAAATATTTTATTATGATATTGGCTTTTTCTATAATACTTTTGAAGTAACGTTCCAAGTATTTTGCCTAATTTTCTAATGTGTTAGTGTCTTTTCCTTATTGATTTGTTGGAGATTACTTAGATTGAAAACCATTTTCTCCCAGAAAAAAAAAATAAGATAGAAATTAAGGGTAAATAAAACCTCATAGAGCAGCTTTCCTGCTGATTTCAGGATTTTGACTTTAAAACAGCTTATCTAACATAACACAATAAAAAAATAAATTTAAAAAAACAGCTTATCAGTTTTGTAATTCAGTCTTTTTTCAGAGAACAGTTTTGTTCTCTTTTTGCATACGTATGGTAGTGTTCCTTGTTTTGGGATCATAATCACTTTGTTGGTTTCTTAAATGTATTCATCACAAGCTTCTTGAAAGCAGAGATCTTAGTCATCTACGTGTTACCTGGTCTAGTTTCCAGCACACAGGTGCCCAGCATCTAGTTCCTGCATGAATGAAGTAGTTTACTTATCCTTGGAAAAACTTTGAATAATAAGATGCAAATACTCATTTATATAAAATCAATTAACATTAAAAGCTGGATCACTCTAACTCTTCTCCCACATTGAATTAAAAAGTCTCATTCTTGGGAGTCATTGTAACAAAATGAAAAAATGGTTTCTTGTGTGCATTCGATAGCTATTATTACTATGCAATATCCAGTTTGTGCATAGTGGGTTTTCTGATTGATGTATATTACTAGAAATCCACATTGCTAGGAGTTTTGACTAATTCAAAATGCTGATGAGACAAATTGGTGAGCTCAATCTCTGAGTTTTGAGTAGCTATGTCATAAAGTAACACCTCAGTTTGGACAGCCGTTGATTACCTGCTCAGCTCTCAGAGCTCCAGTCCACATGAAGCCTTGAATGTTCCCTACAATCTTCTTGGAGAAGAATTGACAAAGCTTATTAGGAATGCAAGGAAGATTTTTTTTTTAAGATTTTATTCATTTACTTGACAGAGAGAGAGAGATCACAAGCAGGCAGAGAGGCAGGCAGAGAGAGAGGGGGAAGCAGGGCTCGATCCCAGGACCCTGGGATCTCATCAAGCAGAGAGCCCGATGCAGGGCTCCATCCCAGGACCCTGGGATCAGGACCTGAGCCGAAGGCAGAGGTTTTAACCCACTGAGCCACCCAGGCGCCCTGCAAGGAAGATTTTTTTTAAAGATTTTTATTTATGTATTTGATAGACAGCAAGAGAGGGAACATAAGCAGGAGGAGCAGCAGAGAGGGAGAAGCGGGCTCCCCGCTGAGCAGGGAGCCCAATGCAGGGCTTGATCCCAGGACCCTGGGACAAAGACCTAAGCCTAAGGCAGGTGCTCAACCATCCGAGCCACCCAGGCACCCGGCAGGGAAGATTTTAACAAGAAAATAGAGCTAGATCTTTTGTGCAGTTCAGTGACTGATGTTATCTTACTAGTTCCTTTCACAAACACAACACTTAGGAAAATCTCTAAAATATACATAAATTTCTGCCTATAATCTAGGAAGTGCTTCACAAGCCTGCAAAAAGAAGCTCCAAGAAGAAAATACTTGAACTATTAAATCATCTTAAAACTGTTTATGTTTTTCAAACACTGCATATTCAAACTGAGTAGAAGAAATATTTGCATAAGAAAATAGAGATCTGTATACCAAAAGATGATTTATGATTTCTGCAAATGTAAGTTAATATTTTTAAAATGTTTTCTAATGGACTGTGAGTGCAGCTCATTGACTATGCATTCAAACACTACAGTTCCTTATTTGGAAGGACTTCTGAGTCAGCACTTTACTAATACTACTGCTCAGACAGTGAATACTAAAAAAAACAAGTTTAGAATTAGTCAAACATAATATGGCAGAAGCATGTTAAATTATATTATACTGCTTACTTATAATTTAGATTGTTGTCCAGTGCCTGTGGATAAGGAATATAAAAAACATTTGCAGATGATGCACTTGATATTAAATGGTCCGTAAAGGAAGCAGTTTTATTAGGTAAAATAAGTTCTAACTGAGCTGATAAAATAATTGATGCAGTTCACAGATTGAATGTGATTATTATAACTGTATCCTTTCCATTGAAACAATAAGAATGGCCATAGAATTAATTTTAATACCTTTTATGCAGCTCTTTGAACAAACACTGTTAAAGGTCCTGCTATGCTCTTTGAAACCAGTTCTCCAGCTACAGAGAATACTCATAGCTTATGTTTAACATTTGTATTATTTTTTCTGCAAGAGGGCTAGCTAACAATTTAAATCAAGTTTTTGATATATAATTTCCGTATAATAAAGTTCACCTCTTTATATGGTTAGATGAGTTTTGACAAGGGGACACAGTTGTGTAACCAAGACCACAATTTATATATCTGCCTATGAACACTTATCTTAGTTTTTGTCTATTATGAATAAAGCTGTTATGAATATTCATGTATGTCTTTTTGTGGACACATTTTCATTTCCCTTGGGTAAATACTTAGTAGTGCTGAGTCAGATGGTAAGAAAGAAAGATTATATAATGTTTGACTTTATAAGAAACTGCCAAAACGGGGTGCCTGGGTGGCTCAGTCGTTAAGCGGCTGCCTTCGGCTCAGGTCATGATCCCAGGTTCTCAGGATCGAGCCCTGCATGGGGCTCCCTGCTTGGCAGGAAGCCTGCTTCTCCCGCTACCATTCCCTCTGCTTGTGTCCCTCTCTCGCTGTGTTTCTCTCTGTCAAATAAATAAAATCTTAAAAAAAAAAAAAAAGAAACTGCCAAAACGTTTTCCAAAGTGTCTGTACTGTTTTATAATGCCACCAGCAATGTATAAGACATCTAACTGCTCAACATTCTCACCAGTACTAGCTATTGTCAGTCCTTTTAACTGTAAATATTGTAGTATATTAGTGGTAATATCTCATTGGGGTTTTAATTTGCATTTCCTTAGTGACAAATGATATTAAGCATTTTTCACATGTTTATTTTTCATTCACATGTCTTCTTTGATGAAGTGTGTGTTCAAGTATTTTCTCTGTTTTTATTCTGTTGGTGGTCATAAAATTGTATTGTAAGCATTCTTTATGTATTGTGAATATAAGCATTTTATCAGCTATGTGACTTGCAATTATCTTCTCCCTATATGAAGCTCATATTTTTATTTTCTTAAAAGTGTCTTTTGAAGAGCAGAGAGTTTTTGTTTGCTTGTTTTAATTTTAATGAAATCTTTTAAGTTTCATGCTTTTTGTGTCTGTTGAGGAACAACCTAACCCAAAGACACAAAAAAATTTCTCCTGTTTTCCTGTAGTTTTATGGTTTCAGGTCTTATAAATTTCTTGTTAAATTTTGTATATGATGTAAGAGTTGATAATTTTTTTATATGGGTTTACACTTGTTCAACCACTATTTTTTGGAAGATTGTCTTTTCTTTGCCTATTGAATTACCTCAGAACATTTTAAGAAAATCAACTATATATATATTTTTTCTGGACTCTTGTTTTCCATTGATCTATATGTCCCCCTTTGCCAATACTATAACTTCTTGATTACTGTAGCTTTAATAGAAAAATCTATTCAGAACAGTTTTGTGACTATATAACCCTCAAACCGAGAATTGCCAAAGATTACTAGTATTATATCCATTTCACTGATGAGTAAATAGAATCACAGAGAGTTTGATTGGCCTGCCCAAGTTTACATAGCTATCAGTACACCTGGCACTAAAATCCCCCCATATCCTCGTATATTGTTTTTTCCTACCAAACTAAAAAAAATAGTGAAAAGAGACTGTGTCTCAGTGGTACACAGTGGCACATTAGGAGATGTTTTCTGAATAACAGCCTCCTACATAAAGGCAGGGAACTCAACAAACTACTTAAGATGGTAATAATTTTAGTCCCTCCTTGGTACAAAATAATAACCTTTTTAATTCTCAGTATTTGGCTCTGTGAATGGTACATTCAGCATTACTGCATCTGCTATTGCTCTATAATTGGGGTTAATTGGGCTTTGTCTATTCTTAATCCTAATCTAAATGCTAATTAGGTTTAATATAGGAGGACTCTTTCTAAAAGGAAACTGTTTCATGAGTTTTATCTTACTGGAATTTATTTGATTGTATTTTTGACTTTGCAAATTGTTTTCTGTTGGTGATTTGCTTAAAAGGTAGCCTTTGAGTAACAGGGTAATTTTCTTTTGTGGTTTATATTCTTTATGCCAAAATGTTTTCTTCTTCTGCTCCTCCTCCTCCCTCTTCTTGTAGAGTTCAACAATTCATTAGTTGCGTTTAACGCTTAGTGCTCATCACAACACAGGCCCTCCTTAATATCCATCACCTGGTTACCCCATCCACCCAGCCCCCTCCCTTCTGTAAACCTCAGTTTGTTTCCTGGAGTCCAGAGTCTCTCATGGTTTGCCTCGCTCTCTGATTCCTTCCCATTCGGTTTTCCCTTCCTTTCCCTGTGGTCCTTCACTCTGTTCCTAATGTTCCACATATGAGTGAAAACATATGATAATTGTCTCTCTCTGCTTGACTTATTTCACTGAGCATAATCCCCTCCAGTTCCATCCGTGTGGATGCAAATGGTCGGTATTCATCCTTTCTGATTGCTGAGTAATATTCAATTGTATATATATATATACCACATCTTCTTTGCTGTCCTTCTAATTTGATTGTTTTTTAAAATTTTATTGTGCATCAAACATGTACAGTCTTGGGTTTGCATAGGGTAATTGTATTGTTTGATCTTTTCCCCTTCAGAATGAAGAAGTCAGATTCATTGAAAATGAACTAGAGATTCAAAAGCAAAAATACTTTAAACTTCAGACGTTTGTTAGAAGCTTGATACTAGCTATGAAAACTGATGATAAGGAACAACAACAGGTAGGTTCCAGAAGAGAATAGTAAGCTGTAATGTATCATGTTGAAAAATGACATGTCACACTTGAGTTCTTAATATTTTTTTCATTTTTATACTTCATTCCTGCTTGCCTCAAGAAAGGATTTTTTACTTTATAACTTTTTTAGCACAGTACTTTTTAAGAGTAGGTATTAAGGTATTTGTGTGTTGCATTAATCAAAAATCAAAATAACTGATTAACATACTTTTTAAATTTCAGGCTAGACTTAAATAGGGAAAAATAATTTTAAAAATGAATTTTAGAGCCTGGGCTTTGTAGTGTTTGTAGAGCCTGGGCTACCTTAACTGGAGAAACACACATTTTGGAATCTTTCATGAATAAAATATTCTGATGCAGAGGTCAGGGAACTATGACTCATAGGCCAACTCTAACTTGAGGTGTGTTTTTATAAATAAAGTTTTATTGGAACTCAAAAAAAAATTAAAAGGTGAGGCATTTGCCTCTCTTCTGGATTTCAGTTACCCTCCAGACCTCAATAGATTTCACAAATGTTTAAATACTTTCTATTTCAAAATATGTTGCTTATCACTAAGAAATATGAAATTACTTTGTAAAATTCTCTGTGACCACAGTGCATCATTTACTTTTCCCAATTTAACTAGAGTGCTTGGTTCTGTTACCCCAAAGATGTTTTTTGTTTGTCACTATGGACTTTTATTTACAAATTCCTCCCAAATTATATATGTTGTCTCATTTTTTTCATGTGAAATTTATATAAAATGTATTAAGCTTGCTTTAAAAATTATAGAATTTTATTAATGTTACATTCAATACTAAACGATGCCAAATTTGCCTGAGTTGTATACTATTGTGTCGATTTCTTGAGACATTCAGGGAATAGTAAGTCACATGCATAACCATTAATTTGGAAGCAGTCTTGTAGGTTTTTATTCAGCAAAGACTCTCAAGCATACCGTACAAAAATTTATCCCTTATATCCAAGCAAGACTGCTCATATGTAGTTCATCCCAGATATCTCCGGGGGAAAAGAAGAGTATTAGCATCTCACAATTCTTTTTTTAAAATAACAGAGTTTGCTCATTAGATTCAAGCCAGCATGTACAGTATGTGTCCAGTTTTATAAAGTTGGCTGTCCCCATGCCCCCCATGCAGACATTCCAAGACAGTAGTCTTCAGTTAGCTTTGCCAGCTTTATTTAAGCATGTTGTTGTATTATGTGAGTTATTCATTTTCCATATTCCATGGCATATTGAAAGTATGTTTGTTTTTTAGGAATGTAAACTATGGATTCTAAATGAATAAGGGGGCAGATTTAAACATGGTCCCAAGGGTACTGTAAATTTTAAATAATTGTAAAAAATTAGGTTCAACTATAGAAATAACTTGGAGTGTGGTCCTGGTCCCAAAGTTATAGCATGGTTTTGAATTCAGAGTTACATGGCCAGATAACTAGGAACAAATGTCTATGTGTCTTGATATCTAGGAACAGCACACAGACTTGGTTTTATTTTCTACTTCTAATCTCATCCCTTGGCTTGGTTCTTCCCCCAAGACCACTAACAAATAAGAAAAGTAATTATTGTATATTTTACTTTTCTCCTCTTATATTTTTCCTCTGATAGAAGACTGATGAACTAAGACATGACAAAACATTGGCCATAAAAAGGAAAAAATCATACAAAAATTGTACTGAAATTCATAGCCATATATTCATCACCCAAATAGAAACTACTGATTTTTATAGTTGAGATCAGTTATAATAGATGTGTAAGTATAGGAGACACCAATAGTAATTTACAAAAGTTATTAAGGTGATCTTTTAAGTTACGAATCTTCACATTATGAGATACTTAAGAAGTTTATTTATAGAAGAAAGCAATTTTTATTCTATCTAATAAAAGAAAACCATTTTGTCATTAGTTCCTTATTTTCAAAACTCTGAATTTTTTTCCACTAATTTTGGTTTGGGTAAGCTGAGTGAGATGAGTGGTTCACAGTGTATTTTCCCCCAATGGAGCAGCCCAGGCCTTAAAAAATATATGACACTGCCTGATGGAAATTTTAGATTACCCAAAGGTTTTTTTCTAATTAATAGCCATTTTTAAATAAAAATAATGTTGCCACCACTGTACTATCATTAGTGTCTTTCTTCCCCGATAATTCACTGTGTGATTCCAGGCAGATCAATTGTTTTTCTTGTATTTAAATTGTATTTATTATATTTAAATTTCTCCACTTTGCAAGGAGGATAAGAATGATTAACATTATGGCACTTGGCATTCATACCCCAGGGCTTAGAATAGTATTATAAAGACAGATTATTTATTTGGGAATTTCTTTAATCTTTTGGGAATAATGGCACTAGATCAGATAGACTGATGAAGAACCTATAATAAAAAATTATGTGTTTACTTTAGTATCTATGTAAAAGGCAGCTCTAGCAATTGTCATAATCCATAGATTTGTTCAGTGTGCCAATGTTGTGATCCATATGGCTTCTTCACAGTTACAAAATGAACTAAATCCAGTGATGTATTTCTCATAAACTATGATCAGCCAGTGTCAGCAAAGGCTTTGTTTCTCCTTGACTGGGTTAGTGATAAACAACTATTCTAGAAGAAAGTGGCTCTGTATCCTATTACTGGAACTTAACACTTTAGAAAGCATATAGAACCAGTAGATGGCTGCTTTGTAAAGTCTCCAAATTTCAGCAAGAGGTTCATGAGCTATTTAATAGTATAAAATAAATAACTTTTCCATCAGATAGGAGTTAGTCTTTCCTATGCAGATTGACAAAAAGGAGAAAGTTTCTAATCTTGTCTCTCTGCTATAAGACAAATGTATAGATGTCATTTATTTTAATAAAGAGAATAAAATGCTGTCTTATTTAAACAATGGATTTCGTAAGTTCTCCAGCATGTCCTTTCTGTTCTTTTATTCAGTAATGACAAGCTTGCATTTGTCCCTGTTCCTTTGGTCCTTGTTTACCACTGCACCGAAAGCCCACACTACAAATAATTCTGTCTAAAAGTACCCAGATATGATACATTATTTTTAATATTGGAGGCATAAAATCAATCATTTAGTTCACAGTATTTTTATGGTCAAATGAGCATCAGGACTGTCAGCCACATAAAACTTTATTAATCATTTTTTCTCTTATATGGATGCATGTTCTACAATTCCAGATGAAACAATTTTTCCATGGCTGTTTAGTTCATGACTCTTGGCTTATCCTATTTACTCCAACAGAGAAATGAGCAGTCCCCTAGATACATAATTTCACAGCTAAATTCACCGTTCAACTGTGCCTTGGTGGGTGCTTGGCCATTGATAGATATGGGCATAGCCTAAGAAAAGAAAAAAAAGTTACTTGGAATTTTCAAGTTGTTAATGTTTAGTCTAAAGTAGAATAACTGAGCTTTTTCCCTAATAAGTTCTTTCTCCCAATGAAGTACGTAATAGTCTCGTGATATGTGTTTTTCTCTAAAGGACAGCATAAGTGAGTAGGCGTATTTTAATAAGGAATATAATTATAAAACCCTTTAGCAGTGATCAGTGAACACTTAAAAACTAGTACAAAAATCACTTTTCTCAAATACTTCAAAGCCCTTTGTTTGGAATAGCTGCTCATTTCCCTCCTGATTTGCCCTTTACCTAGGGTTTCACTCTACATAATCCACACTCTCAAGATCTAGTATTTGTTACTTACTTAGTAGTGTATGAAGAGTTTTTCTTTTATGTAAGATATTGTATAAGGTCCTGAAGGGAAATGGTTCATTCTTTAAGTCCATGAAAATAAATTGACAAGAGAGAACAATTATTAACGTAAAATTGGGGAAAAAAAACTGTCCACATACTAATTCTAAAAAATTGATTTTTCTGACTCAGGCACTGCTGTCAGATTTACCTCCTGAATTAGAAGAGATGGATTTCAATCATGCCTCACCAGAGCCTGATGATACCTCATTCAGTGTGTCTTCTTTATCAGAGAAAAATGCCTCAGACAGCTTGTGATTTGAAGGGGAGGGTACATGAAACATACAGCCTTCTGGCTGCCAAACAGGTGTGCATTTCAAGATAACTGCATTCTGTTGCCTCAAATTTCCTTAGTTGGAAAAACATATTGCTGAAACTGACATATTCTGTGAAAAATGGACAAGATATAATGGCTACAGTGCAAAAATGTATGTGAAATTTAAAAGCAGCATTGAGAAATTTTTCCAAACTGATAAAAGTCTGAGGGACATTTGTATTTAATTTTTAGCAGTTTATCTGAAATGCGTAATGCCTAAGTTCTGAAAGATTTTTGTTTGGTTTTTAGAAGAATCTTAGTTTTAGTAATAGTTTTGACCAGAAACATAAAAATAAAGTTATTTCAACATTACTTACCAAGTTATAAAAGCTTGGTTAGTTTTGTTTTGTAGCCATTACATCTTTATTCTCTCTCCTTTTCCTATCATCTACATACACTTTTACTCAGGAAAGTGGACGGAAATTTGAAAACAAAACTTTAAAAATAAGGATGAGTCCTGGGATTTATTTTCCAATTCCTATGAGAATTTGACTTAAGCTAATGATTGAAAATCGAAGTGATCACTGGTATATAATTGTAAATTGTTGGTATTCTTCCATTTTCTAACCCACATATTTAGGGGGGAAAGCACTATGGAAAAGTAATTAACCAACATGAAATCAAATAAATTATTAAGTGTATAGAAAAAAAATGTTGTAAAAGATTAGTCTTAATGGGGATTCTTCATTGCTGCAAATGACAAATATTGATAAGTTTCACATTCTACTAGTAAATCTGTGTAACTGAGTTAGATGAAATGTTGCACAAATATTACACATTTATCATTATCTTCATAATTTTGTTTCAATTTTTACATTTTATGAAACAGGAAGTCAAGGTAAGGTAGAGTCTTCTTTTTTAATCTAGTCACTCAGTTTTGTCACCAATTTTGCCTCATTCTCATCTGAGGCTTGTACAGAGCCATCCACCAAGTATAATATCCAAAAGAGTTATACACTACTGTGGTTGTAAATCACAGTCCTCTGAATTTCCTGGACACTTTTCTGTGAGTACACTCCTAAAATGGGCATGCTACCCAGTTGTTCTATTAGTAGTTACCAGATGGCTATACATTGTAGACAATTCTTTGCAGACTGTTCCTTCTGGGGTACCAGATGGTATTACCAAGACCCACAGAAGGGAAAATGCCAGTTTCTTAGTTTCTCCCTGAGCATACAGCATCATGCATTTGTGAATTGGCTGTGTGGAATTGTGTTACATTGTTAAATTACTATTTATTCCTAAAAGATTAATCAAGTAGCTAGATGGCTCTCTTTTTTTTTTTTCTTTAGAGAGAGAGAAAGAGGCAGGGAGGAACAGAGGGAGAAAGAGAGAGAGAATCTTAAGCAGGTTCCATGCCCAGCCCAGAGCCCTATGTGGGGCTCAATCTTACAACCCTGATATCATGATCTGAGCTGAAATCAATAGTCAGATGACTAACTGACTGAGCCACCCAGGAGCCCCAACTAGATGGCTCTTTTGGCCATCAAGTTTCTATGTCACATATTTTTGTAATTTGCAAATAAAATCAATTTTGATCTTGGAATTCACAGGTACCAATTTATTAATGCAAAAAGACAGTCATGTATACCTTTGACCTTGAAATGTCCCCTCCACACATACATAAATGGGTAAGGTTCCTTGATAATCCTTCCTTTTGTCAGCTATTGTTTATGAGTGTTGTCATGCTACTGCTATGGTTCTTCTGTTAACAGAAATATTTCAACGGTTAGGTATGATCCCTTTTCTGAATGCCGTATGGTTCTTTTCAAATAATGCTTAGTACTCCTTGCTGAGAAGTAAAATTCCATTCAGAAAAAAGAGTGCTGAGTAAAAGAACTTCAGGCATTAAGAATAAATTTTTCAGTCACACCAATTCCTCCATGAGATAAAGAGTCCCTACTATACACAACAAATGTAGAAACTGCCTCATAAGATAAAATGAACAAATTCCAGGGTTTCGAGTCTGTCCTAGGAGCTCCAACTGTAATTTCTTCTGTTTCAATTTAAGCTCTTTCTTATTTGGTTCTTTTCACCAAGTAAGGATAAATAATTCTCTCTGACATCTTTCAACTTTACAGATTGTGTTTATTACACCTCAGCAATTAGTCACCGAATCAAAAAATATTCATTGAGATTCTGGTATAGGGACATTGGATTTCTACTCCTCAGCAAGCCATGAACTTCAAAACCAATTATGTCTTTTCACTTTCTCAGAAATACTAATGAAAATTATTTAAGTAGAAATTTTAATAGATATAAAGATTCTGTTAGGTGTGATTCCTAGAAAATATCTTCATCTACAATTTTGAGAAGATGCATAGATGATTTCTTTGTTCCTGTTTAAAGTTCCATTAAAATAGAAACAGTACACTTAGGAATCCCTTTTTTTGTGTTTTAGCACCAGAGTTATTTCTTCTATTATCATTAAAATTAAAATATTTTTTAAAGATTTTATTTATTTATTTGACACAGTAAGAGAGAGGGAACAGAAGCAGAGGGAGTGGGAGAGGGAGAAGCAGGCTTCCCGCCAAGCAAGGAGCCTGATGCAGGGCTTGATCCCAGGACCCTGGAATCATGACCTGAGCCAAAGGCAGATGCTTAACTACTGGGCCACCCAGGCATCCACTAAATTAAAACATTTTTTAAATGAAATGTAGTTGTTCTGTACCAGGGACCAAAAGAAATGCTGCATTCAGAAAAAAAAATCATAATTGACAGAATTAAATTAAGCACTGCAGATTTTTTATTTTTTAAAGATTTTATTTCTTTATTTGACAGAGAGAGATCACAAGTAGACAGAGAGGCAGGCAGAGAGAGAGGGAAGCAGGCTCCCCATGAGCAGAGAGCCCAATGTGGGAATCAATCCCAGGACCCTGAGATCATGACCCGAGCCTAAGGCAGAGGCTTTAACCCACTGAGCCACTCAGGTGCCCCAGGCACTGCAGATTTTTTAAAAGATGCCAAAGTATTAAAAGTTTATTATGAAGAAAATATATTTTTTACACATATAGGTTGGAATTTTTTGAGACATCTTAAAGCATAAAAAATATCAGTTTGACTGCTTTTGTGACATCTTCATGACTAGGGAGAGAAAAACAACTAATGTTTCTTTCTTTAGGGTTTTGACACATTAAAACAGACCATACTGTCTAAAGCATCTCTCGCAATGACAGAGACCAAGGTGAAAAGGCTTTTTTTCTTTTTTTCCTTTTTACTACACTTTGATGTCTGCTTTCAGCTTAGGACAGCCAATCAGTTTCTAAGTAACAAATGTTTATCTAAGGGCACTTACCTTAAAATGGGTTTTAAAAAATAACCTGAATGTACCTTCCTCATTCCAGCCAAGCTAACATTAGTCACAAGAAAATGAGAACCACAGTTACCCGAGAAATGAAGAAATATAGCACATGCAAGGAACATATTAAAGAAAATTGGTCCTCTTGGAGGGCACCTGGGTGGTTCAGTCTGTTAAGCAACTGCCTTTCGCTCAGTTCCTGATCTTAGGGTCCTGGGATGGAGCCCAGCATCAGGCTCTCTCCTCAGCAGGAAGTCGGCTACTCCCATTGCTCCTCCTCCCTGCTCATGCTTTTTGTCTCTCCATCTCTCTCTCTGTCAAATAAATAAATAAAATAATTTTAAAAAATTGGTCTTTTCATGGAAACTAGGGATGTTTTGTTGTAAGGTCATGTATCAACATTAGGACGTCTATGCTTACCATGATAAAAATGTTATTGTTGGAGACGATAAAGCTACAAACCAATCACATCCTGTGCTCTATATACTACCAAGGCTTCAAGAAATGTCAAAAAGGCCATTTCCCCTAAGGCAGCAGCATCCATTTTAAGGCACTTTCATAGCCAGCCATCTTTAAGTTTATAGGAGAAAACAGAAGTGATGTATTTAGAAGAATTCTAGGCTCTAAATTAGACTTTATTGCTTTATGTTTTGGGGGAGGAGGGGACATTCAGCCTATTTCCAAGGAATAGTTTCCTCATTTTAGTGTGATAGTTTATGATCATTTTTAGAAGAAATTCTGAAAAATTTAACTCCTGTCCTTCCTCCACATTATAGATATGCTATAGCAGGAATATTGCCTATTTTAAAAAATATATTAGATTTTCATTCAGGTCCTAAAAATGGAATGGAATTGGAAGGATCCTACTAATTTGTGAGACTACAGTCAGCATACTATTGCCCCAAACAAACCATTATTAAGATCAAATTTGCTAAGAGGGAAAGAGAATAAAATACTATTTTCATTAAAATATAATTATGATTGTTTTGTTAAAGTTTATACTGAGTATATATTGCTCTGCATTGAAATTTTATTTTATGTTAATTTGTTAAGTAATTCCTTTAAGTGATTCTGCATCCCATTTTACTGATACTACCTCTGAAATATATTACCACCTTAAAACCACATCACTGTAATGTGATCTTTTATAGGGTTTTTATTTAAATTTTATAGAGGCAATAAATGATTTACAACTAATAGACATCTATTTCTTTCTTTTAATGTTTATTTTTCTAAGTCTTTGTGTTTTTATTTTTTTTGAGAAAGAGAAAGAACAAGAATGGGGGGAGGAGGGGCAGAGGAAGAAGGAGAGAGAGAATCTTAAGCAGACTACACACTCAGTGGGGAGCCCAATGCGGGGCTCTATCTCACAACTCTGAGATCATGACCTGAGCTAGAGTCAGATGCTTAACTGACTGCTTAACTTAAAAGACATGCCCCATGTCTTTGTGTTTAAAGCATTATTCCTTTTTTAAAGATAATTTTTCCTCCCCCAAATAAGGTTCTGATAAAAAGACACCTCAAATGCAGAGAATATTAAGGTATTGGGAGTCAGAGAAGGGAGAACATGGAATGCTCAAGTGAAAATTTGTTTGATTTCCAAGCTGCCAAGTACATTATATTTAATTGACTTTACTTAAAAAAAAATTACTCCAATTTCAATGTAATAGAGTGAATAATCTGAAATAGATAAAAGATTTTCCAGGATAGGATATTTAAACAGTAAAACCAGAAAGTAAATTGCCACCATATAAACAAAGAATGTTATTTTCATAGATAGCAAATTTTTTAAAGTGACAGTGTTGCATCTAACTCTAGCTCTCCTTGACACCAGTAAAACATGCTTTTAACTTGGCTAAAATATGCCCATGCATTTTTTGTCAAAATCTTAAACCAATTAAAACTGTTCATGTTACCTAACTAATGGGAGAGAGCAGGAGATGAGTTTCAAATAGCACATTAGCAGTTTTCCTTCCCAGTTCATAAATTTTCTAGAATGTTGCAAAGGAAATATCACATACAAACATGCACTTCAAATGACCCAAGTCTTTCTCAGTCTGCAAAAACATTGAGTTTAAGGTGGTGAAATCCTTTGATTTTATAAAAATGAATGGTAATTATTATAAATCTATTTAAGGGACAGTCAGTGGATGAGTATGCCCATAAGACTGAATGTTTTTCACAACTTTTGATTCTAGGTTTTGGTTTTTTTTTTTTTTACATTTCTTGTGTGTTTTATATTACAAAAGTGATATATGTTCATTTTAGTCATTCTAGAAAATGTAGATGGTATAAAGAAAAACAGAACCACTTGCAATCGCCAAATTCCAATAATAATCATTGTTAACATCTTAGTATATTTCATTCCAGTCATTTCTCCTGCATATTACATATATTCACCAAAATTGGGATTATATTGAATATGCTTTTATATGTCCTGCCTTGTTTCTTAATAATATATCGAGAGCGTTCCTATGTAATCATTTGTCACCAAGGTATTTTACTCTCAAGTACATTTGGACTTAATATGTCCATATATACAATGGAATATTCCTCAGCCATCAGAGAAGATGAATACCCACCATTTACATCGACATGGATGGAACTGGAGGAGATTATGCTAAGTGAAATAAGTCAAGCAGAGACAGACAGTTATCATATGGTTTCACTTATATGTGGAACATAAGGAATAGCATGGAGGACATTAGGGGAAAGAAGGGAAAACTGAAGGGTGGAAGTCAGATGGGGAGATGAACCATGAGAGACTATGGACTCCAGGAAACAAACAGAGGGTTTTAGAGGGGAGGTGAGGGTGGAGGAATGGGTTAGCCCAGTGATAGGTATTAAGGAGGGAATGTATTGTATGGAACACTGGGTGTTATATGCAAACTATGAATCATGGAACACTACATCAAAAACTAATGATGTACTCTACGGTGACTAACATAACATAATAATATTTTTTAATTTTAAAAATTGATATGAGAAAAAAAGCAAAAATTCCACTGATTAAAATACATCTGTGCTGGAGAATTAATAAGTATTTGCTTTACATAAAAACTATACTTCTTACCTTAGATTTTTTTAATTTAAATTAAATTAGCCAAGGTATAATACATCACTAGTTTTTTATCTAATGTTCAATGGTTCATTAGTTGAATATAACACCCAGGCCTCATCATAACATGCGTCCTCTTTAATTCCCGTCACCCATTTACCCCATTCCCTTAACTCTCTCTCTTTCTTCAATCCTCAATCCTTCAATCCTCCTGTTTCCTGGAGTCAAGAGTCTCATATGGTTTAAAACAAATGATGTCATTTATTTACCCTCACAATAATAAAGTTTCACTACTTTGGCTGCAAGTTACAAGATATTTCTTAATACTTCTACTCCAGTAATGTTTTTTTTCACCTATACTAGTAAGCTATTCTAAACTTTAAAAATAAAACCAATATTTTTAGGTGTGAAAGATCTCATATTGCATAAACGAATAGGTACTTGAGTAATAATTTTTTGAAGCAAGTTGGAATCCAATTCCAATTTTTCTCTAAAGAATATGACTGATTTTTATTGTTATTTATTTATGTTTTAATATAAGTATAATTATCATATAGTGTTATATTAGTTTTAGGTATACAACGTAAAGATTCAACAATTCCAGGCATTTACTCAAGTGCTCATCATAAAAAGTATACTATGAATCCCCTTCACCTATTTCATCCATCTCCCCACTGACCTTCCCTCTGGCAACCACCAGTCTGTTCTCTATATTTAAGAGTTTTTTGTTTGTCTCCTCTTTTATTTGTTAATTTGTTTCTTAAATTCCACAAATGCATGAAATCAAATGGTATGTTTCTTTCATTGACTGACTTATTTCACTTAGCATTATACCTTCTTAGGACTGTCCATGTTGTTGTAAATGGCAAGTTCTCATTCTTTTTTATGGTTGAGTAATATTCATACATACACACACACACACACACACACACACACACACACACACACACACCACCTATTCTTTATCCATTCATCTATGGATAGACAATTGGGTTGCTTCCATATCTTAGCTATTGTAGATAATGTTGCAATAAGTGTAATGAATGGGTCAACCAAGAAATCAAAGAGGAAATTAAAAAAATATATGAAAGCAAATAAGCAAATAAAAATGAAAACACACTGGTCCATAATCTTTGGGAGGCAGTGAAAGCTGTTCTAAGAGGGAAGATTTTAGCAATACAGACCTACCTCAAGAAAAAAAAATAAACTCAAATAAACAACCTAACCTTACATCTAAAGGAGCTAGAAAAAGAAGAAAACCTAAATCTAGTAGAATGAAGGAAGTAAGAAATAATAGGACAGAAATAAATGAAATAGAGACTAAAAAAATCAATAGAACAGATGAATGAAACCAGGATCTGGTTCTTTGAAAAGATCAATACAACATAAAACTTTAGCCAGACTCATTACAGGGTTGGGGGGAGAGAGAGACAAAGAGAGAGAGAGAGAGAGAGAGAGAGCGAGAGAAAGGGAAGTTAAATAAATAAAATCAGGAATAAAATAAGGGAAATAAAAAATACCACAGAAATACAGAAGATTATAAGAGAATATTATGAAAAATTATATGCCAACAAATTGAACAACCTAAAAGAAATGGATAAATTCCTAGGAACATACAAACCCCCAAAACTGAATCAGGAAGAAATAGAAAATTTGAACATACCAATTACTAGCAATAAAATGGAATCAGTAATCAAAATACTCCCAACAAACAACTATAAGACCAGATCGATTCCCAGGTGAATTCTATCAAACGTTTAAAGAAGAATTAATCACTTTTCTTCCCAAACTATTCTAAAAACTAGGAAGGAAGGAAAGAATCTAGTTCATTGTATGAGGCCAGACTTATCCTGACACCAAAACTAGGTAAAGACACCACAAAAAAAGAGAAATATAGGCCAATGTCTCTGATGAATGTAGATGCACAAGTCCTCAATAAAATACTAGCAAACTGCATCCAGAGCAATACTTTTAAAAAAAAATCATTCACCATGATGAAGTAAGATTTATTCCTGGGATGCAAGGAATTTGCAAATCAGTCAGCATGATACATCACATCAACAAGAGAAAGAATAAAAACCATATGATTATTTCAATAGATGCATGAAGAGCATTTAACAAAGTAAAACATCCGTTCATGATAAAAACCCCCCAAAGGTAGGTTTAGAGGGAACATACCTTAACATAAGGAAAGCCATATATGAAAAATCCACAGCTAGCATCAGATTCACTGATGAAAAATCTGTGAATTTTTCCACAGATATCCACTCATCACTTTTATTCAGCATAATACTGGAAGTCCTAGCCACAGCAGTCAGACAACAACAACAAAAAAAGAAAAGGTACCTAATCAATAAGAAAGAAGTAAAACTTTCACTATTTGTAGATGACATGATACTATGTATAGAAAGCCCTAAAGACTACACACACACACACACACACACACACACCCCTACTAGATTTGATAAATGAATTCAGTAAACCCACAGGTTGCAAAATTAGCATACAGAAATCTGTTGCATTTATATACATACACTAATAGTGAAGTAGCAAAAAGGGAAATTAAGAAAACTATCCCATTTATACTTGCACCAAAAACAATAAACACTGTTTTTAAAAAACTATCTGTTTCAAACAGTTTGAGAAGTTTGGGAAATTCTGCCAATTCTGGATTTTGCTGTGAAAAAACAATATTTGTATTTCCATTTTATTACATTATGCACCGAGACTATTATAATCAAATGACTTCCTTTATGATCTAAGCCATATAAAAATAACATTTCCCAGTACCTAGGTCATTCCCTAGTTAAAAGATCTTTAGGCAGGCTTATTAATTCTTTCAAGCCATTAGGAGACCATTCAATGTATAGTTTCAATAGTGTAGGAACTGGTATCAATAATGATTATTAGCTTAATTGGATAGAGCACAATTTTGAGACCCAAGTTTGCCCTCCACTCAGATTACTTATACAAAGAGAAAAAAATCCTTCTACTACAGAGCCACCATGTACCTGTATTCCTAATCTTGTCTTGTAGTCTGTCACTTGTAACTGAGGACCAGGTGGAAAACATAGGAGAGACAAATTTTATGTTGTTTAAGTGGCATAAAATAATGGATATTAAGGAAGTTCCCCTGTCCATTTCTACCCCTACCATGACTCTGTTAGAAGTTTATTAGTGATAATTCATTGGGGATAATTTTATGTGCAATTTGATAATTCCTGACAAATATAAATTATTCTATGGTGTATTCATTACCATACCTTTATCAGCTGCATTATTTTACAAAATTGGGTTAAAAGCAGGACACTGAGAGAAGGATAGTTGGTAAGATGGGTAATTAAAACTGAAGAGGAATAAATATAGAACTTCTAGAAGTCTTGAGGGAGGAATAACAATGGAAGACACTAAATGACTGATAGGCAGTTGAGAAGGAATTTAAGACTCAAATCTAGAAGGTTAAATGCCTATACAGTAGTATAGTGCATGGGGTTAGGGTAGAATATTCTAATAGTTAAGTCATGGGTTCAATGTTTTAACAACATCTGTAAGGTCTTAGGCAAGTTATTTGAACTCTCTGTGTTTAAGTTTCTTTGCAAAATATAATGATAGTGCATATCTCATAGTGTTATTGTGAAGAATATGATAACCTATCATAAAGTGCTTAGCACAGTGCCTAGCACAAATTAAATGCTTGGTAAATGTTAATCAATGCTATTATCATTACTTATAGAAGAGGAGCTTGAAAGGAACCAAAAAACAATTTCCACCTACCAATTTTGCCCTGGGCGAAAATGGCTTAATGCAAAGATTTAAGACAAATAAAACACAGCTCAAAATAATTTCAACTACATTTAGTATCTTACTAGCAGGGTTGTCAAGTTAAAGGGCCACACAATTTTATTGGTGTGCCCTTAGTGGTCCTCCTACTCCTTTAAGAGTTAATTGCCCTTCCTCACTATCAAAGAGCTGCCATGGGAACTGGGACAAATCAGATACATTATCTTGCACTGAATAAAATATTGATGTTGTATAACAAGATATCTGCTCTTATTACTCCTATTATCTGTATAAGTACAGTTTTATAATCTTATATGAACCATTTATTGTGGAAAAAGATATTTCTTTAAGCAGTCAATTTACTGTTTATATATCAAACGTTTATTTCCAGCTTAATGTATGTGCATGCGGGTAAATTTCTGACACTTACCTTTGAAATTACCTGCAGAAAATTTAGATTACTTGCTTTGTTTTGGCTTATCTTTAGTTTCCAATCAAGTGAAACAAGGAACAAATTATTGATACATGCAAGGATTTGGATGAAACTCAAAGACATTATGGTAAGTAAAGGAAGCCAGACACAAAAGGCTACATACTGTATGGTATTTTTTCAAAATCTACTAACGTATATGCTAGAGAAATTAGATAAAGACTTCAATGGATTTATTTTCTTATATGGCCTCATAAATTTTTGTATTCATTTTCCATTTTTAAAATACTAGCATATATTTTTAACTGGAAAAACAACAATGAAAACCATATCCAAAGGTTAAGACATAAAAGGCAAGAGACCTCAGGTTTACTCAGATAAAAAACAGTAACCCATTTGGATACAAATGCTTGCTGGAAACAAAGAAGAAAAAAAAGCTTGGGAGGAAGAATTTAGATCCAGTGATTAATGTTTCTCTTCATCTTAATTAGAACATTACAAAATTCCAGACTTCTGCTCCTTTTTGTTTTTGGCCTTTTCTAGTGGAAACATTTTTAGTAGAAGGGACTGAAATTTGAGATGGAAAGTTTCTGAATCCTAAAACCTTCGTCCCCAAATCTTTCTCCAATAAGATACACTCTAGTGTGGTAGAGAAGAAAGACCAATAGCTATGTGATTTTGTTCAAGCTTGTAAATCCTTTGAGCTTTAATTTCTTCATCTATGAAAGGGAAATAATAATACCTGCTCTGATTGCCTCTCATGGGGGTTGTGAGAATCAAATGAACTAGTTTTAAAAGCATTTTACAGCTTACAAAACTCTACAGAAATCTACATCTTTTAATAGAGTACTCATTGATTGTCTATATATTCCACACTATATAGGTTCTGAGGTTCATATGGAGAGGGGTATTTCCCCTGGCTTCCAGGAACTTGGCATACTTCGAAACATTAGTTTAAATGGATAAAATGTAACAAACAATAGCATACAATCCAGTGTTAAATTACATGGTGTGATTGCTAAGAGGTTGGTAGAGGGTTGCTTGGAGGGGACTCATTATTTATGAGTGGTTGTTAAAAGAAACTTTGTGTAAAAAGGTAAGTTTGAATTGGTTGAATCCAATAAAGTATTCACCCCTGATGGCTACCAATAAATGATGTGGGGAAATATATGTATAATTTGTCTTCACAAATTTAAAGATAGTTCCCAAATATTTTCCTACCTTACCTTACCATTACATATCCATCATCTGAAAACTCATTTAATTCCTGTTTGAACATGTTTATATTTTCTGTCCATTTGCATAACTAACATTTATTGAATTCATATTATGTGCCAGATATTGTGCTAGGTGATAGGCCTATGAACTCTTGTGACAAGTTCAATTAATTTAATGTCTTGTGTGCAGATTTATACAGTGCTAGAGCTGAAGAAAACTTTAGCGTTTCTGAAGATCAAATCTCTCATTGTATAGAGAAAGGAAATGGTACTCAAAGAGATAACATCATCTACCCAAGATCTCACAGATGATAAGGGTAAAGCTAGGACTTGATCTTAGGACTCTTCCTCCTCCCCAGGTCACTGTCCTTTCCATTATACTAGACTATAGACTAATACCTTATTTTACTTATTCTAAAACCACCAACTTAAAGCACTAATTCTCAAAGTTAAAAATGCATAAGAATAATGAGGAAGATGGTTATTTAAAATGCAAGTTTATGGGCCTCATATCCAGGAATTCTGAAAACCTAAGACTTGGGCTTTTTCTTTTTTTAACCCTAAGATTTACCCACATGACTGCAGATGTGGTCCTTAAATCATACTCAAGAGAAACTGTTTATTAATGTTTCAAGTAATGACTATACAGAGTTCTATTGTTCTGTGGTTCAGTGTTATTAATAATTTTCATAATTTTAAGGACTTTATTGATCTCTCTGTCCTTGCTTTTGCAGATATGAAAGGATGGCGCAAAGAGTTGCTTGAGAACTGAGGAGCCAGTATAGAACCCAGTGACCTTGTGTTACTGTCATAAACTCTTTGCGCCAAACCTTGTGTTACTGTCACAAACTCTTTGCCCTAAACTTTAAGTTCTTTTCTTACACTGAAGATTTCCAAACCCTTGAAAGTTTTAGTCACTTCATCATAAAATAAAGTGATTATCCCACACCTAACTACCATGTCAATGACCCCAGACTGATTTGATTGCTCATGAATCAATAATTGCCTGGCTCTTCAGGAAATTAGAAAAGATTCTATATTAGAGCAGAACACCTGGTAACTAACACAAACCTCAAACCATGTCTAATAACACTACATACAAGACTCTGAGGAAGATATAGACTTCTAAGGCCACATTAAAATTTTATCTAAAGCTACACACACACACACACACACACATACTCCACATACCAATAATCCACAAATACGAGTGGCACTAACTGATGCATCAGATTCTAGGACAGTAACTGGATTATTTAATGCCAGTGGGTGAAATAACTATGCATGAAAATATCATTGATGTTTGGTATCTCTGTCTCTTTTCCCTCTCTCTCTCCCTCTCTCTCTCTCTCTCATTCAGGAGCTTTTTTACATCCTGCTTCCATGAACCAAATGGCATGGCCCACTAATGCCTGCTCAACTCTTCTCAAGCGTATCTTATCAGTTTGCTGTAGTATACAGCCAGTTGCTGGCTAGTCTGATTTAAGCTCAGGGAAGAGACCTGCCTCCATTAAGTTTCTCGTCTAAGCTTGTTTTCCAACCAGTTTTACACTAATCTCAGCACTAGGTTTTCACAAGTGCAGTTAATACAGTCACACTTCACTTTCTCATTTGCCATTGTTTCTCATATGATTTGTCCCTTAGCGACTTCAAAGCGGAGCACAGGCTGACTGATGTGGTGGAGTTTGGATATTCTTGAATCTCCATAGCTCTTTAGGCCATAATGTGGCAGAGAAATATTTTAGAACTGAATATTGTTAAACCTTTTTTTATCATTAAAGAAGTGACTTGCCCAAGGTCCAAGAGTTGCTTGAGAACTGAGGAGCCAGTATAGAACCCAGTGACCTTGTGTTACTGTCATAAACTCTTTGCGCCAAACACTTACATGCTAAGCAGCTATTCGGGTAACGTTACCATTCACACATTTGGTAGTAGTTTTTTTTTTTTTTTTTAACACTTCCTAGAAACAAAATGGAATCGCAGTATACAATGCTTAGAAAGCAGACTTTCACACATTCTATCTTAAGAGCTAGAGGATTTTAGTCTTTTACCAGAATGTAATAAAAGAACAAACCAGTGGTAAGCATATACATAATTTTAAGAATTAATACAGCACTCTACATACAATAGTCACTCAAAAATGCTTATTGATAGTGATACCTTATTCAAAAAAATAGTAATCTTATGGACAAAATCTACTGGGTCAATTTTGGTATAGACCTTCATCTTGAAAGACTTTAAACAGCTTCAAAAAAATAAAATAATAAAATAAAATAAAATATACTTTAAATAGTTTCAGATCAATGTTTAAGCCAACAAAGAAATCCTTTCAAATATCACTGGCATTTTTTCCACCCACTCTCCACAATGGTGGCTCTGTCTGCACTAAGTTTGCTGAGAGCTCCCTGCTCCTGCTAAGCTAGTGCATCTGTCATCTCCAGCCACTGTCATGATAACCTACAGGGATCTCATCAGTCATGTTGAGATGTTCTCCAACACCTACAAGATCCCAGAGGTCACGGAAGGCTGTGTCTGGAGGTGGAGGTGAAGATGGTCAATAGAGCAGAGAGTAAAATTCATGACTTGCTCATTGATGCAAATGCCTCTACTGAAGGCCTGGAGGGTGAGGGTACAAAAACCACACTAATTTACAGGAAACCAGCTTCACAAAAAAAGCCTACAAGAAGTACATCAAAGATTACATGAAATTAATCAAAGGCAAACTTGAAGAACAGAGGTTAGAAAGAGTAAAATCTTTTGTGACAGGGGCTGCACATCCTTGATAATTTCAAAAAATTATTAGTTCTTTATTGGTGAAAACATGAATCCAGATGGCATGGTTGCTCTGCTGAGCTATTAGGAGGATGGTGTGATCCCATATGTGTTTTTTTAAGGATGGTTTAGAAATGGTAAAATGTTAATGAATTTGGCTATTACTTGGGATGTATCACCTATGTCATTACTGGCTGTTGCTCTTCAGCCACACACCAGGACTTAGAAAAATGGGACTGATGTCATCTTGAGCTCTTCATTGATTTTGACCTTGGTTTTTAAATATTTTATTTATTTGAGAAAGAAAGAGCAAGAGAGAGAAAGAGAGAGTGCACGAGTGCAGAGGTGGGGGTAGGGGCAGAGGGAAAGGGAGAAGTAGACTCCCAGTTGAGCCGAGAGCCTGACTTGGGGCTCTATCCCAGGACCCTGAGATCATAACCTGAGCCAAAGGCAGATGTTTAACTGACTAAGCCACCCAAGTACCCCTTGACCTTGATTTTGTTTGGAATGAAGGCATTGTTTTCAAGGAAAAAAAATATCTTGTAGGTTGTCTAAAAATAAAATGCATTTGAATATATAACATACATACATCTACAGGTCCCTCTAGTGAGATATATATACAAACATATGATATATAAATATATATATAAATATAAATTATATATATAACTGATATATCACAGTGATATATATATCACTGTCATATAGTCTTTCAGCTTCTACTTGAACACTTCTAGTGAGAGGCAGATCATTCCTTAAGAAGGCAATCTATTCCACTGTGACATCCCTTAATCATTCTAAAGCACTGAATTCTGATTTCCTATAATCTCTACCAAATTCTATCAATTTCCACCAACTGATCTAAATTTTGCTCTCTTAAGTGATACAGAGAAATCCCCCTTTTGTATGTGAAATACCTAAAAATACTTGAAAGCAATAAGCATGGCCTCCCTCCCCAGCAATAAGCATGACCTCAAATTTCCATGCAGAACATTTTTCTGTGTCAAACAGCCCAGGTTCATTCCAAAAACTCCACATTTGACTTCATAACCAGACTTTAAAACAGCCTGACTACTCTCTTCTAGAAGAATATATAAGATTGTTTTACTTGGAAAGAAATTATATCCCAGAAATAGTATGGTCAGGCAGCAGTAAACAGAGCTAGTAATGGTTTTGTTCTGGATTTCTATACAATAAAAGGAGCCAGAGCTGCACATTAGACAAGTTAAATAGTCCAACCATCGCGAGAAGCTCCCACATCTTTTTCTTTATTCAAATTGGCATCCTATTGGGATGTGATCTGTGTAACTACTATCTTGCCTAGGAATGATCAAATATAGTTGTTTACTCCCCTTATAAATCTCTAATAATAATTAATAAATCTCTGTGCAAATATACCTTCCACATCTTAAATTCTTAAGAACAAGTTTAAAAAAAGAACAAAGCCCTCTGTTTTCAGAAAGCATTAAATATGACTTCCTTTACGTCCATGGTATGAAGCAACCTGTCATTGATTTCAACTACAGACATATCTCATTTTATTGCACATGACTTCATTGCACTTCACAGGTATTGAATATTTTACAAATTGGAGGTTTGTGGCACCACTGCTTCAAGCAAGATTATCAGCACCATTTTTTAAACAGCATTTGCTCACTTTGCATCTCTGTGTTACATTTTGTTAATACTCACAATATTTCAAAATTTTTAAAAAATTGTATTTGTTATGATGATTTTTGATTATGAATCTTTTATGTGACTCTTGTAGTTGCTTGGGTCCCCAGGGGAATTCTGCCAAACATTTAAAGAAGAATTAATACCTATTTTTCCAAAGCTGTTCCAAAAACTAGAAATGGAAGGAAAACTTTCAAACTTCTTGCATAACCTAGATGCTAAAGACCCCACCAAAGGAAAGACCCACTATAGACCAATATCCATGATGAACATGGATGCCAAAATTCTCAGCAAAATACTGTCAAATCCAATCCAATGGTACATTAAAAGGATTATTCACCATGATCAAGTGGGATTTATTCCTGGGATTCCAGGGTGGTTCAATATCTGTAATTAAGGTGATACATCACATTAATAAAAGAAAAGATAAGAACTATATGATCCTCTCAATAGATGCAGAAAGGGCATTTGACAAAATACAACATCCTCTCTTGATAAAAATGCTCAAGGAACTAGGGATAGAAAGAACATAACTCAATATCAAGAAGGCCACATACAAAGGATGCACAGCAAATATCATGCTCAATGGGGAAAAACAGAACTTTTCCCATTTGGTCAGAAAGCCAAATGTCCATTCTCACCACTTTGATTTAACAAAATACTTGAAGTCTTAGCCTCAGCAATCAGACAACAAAAAAAAAAAAAATAAAGGACATCCAAATTGAGAAGGGAGAAGTCAAACTTTCGCTATTTGCAGATGACATGATATTCTATGTAGAAAACCCAAAAGACTCCACCAAAAGAATTGCTAGAACTGATTCATGAGTTCAGGAAAGCTGAAGGATATAAAATCAACATACAGAAATCAAAGCATTTCTGTACACCATCAACAACAGATATTGGTAAGGATGCAGAGAAAGGAAAACCTGCTAGGTATTTACCCAAATAATACAAAAATACTGATTCAAAAGGGCACATGTACCACAATGTTTATAGCAGCATTATCAACAATAGCCAAATTATGGAAGAGCCAAAATGTCCATTGTGTGATGAATGGATAAAAAAAGATGTGGAATATACACACAGTGGAATACGACTCAGCAATCAAAAAGAATATCTTGCCATTTGCACTGATGTGGATGGAGCTAGAATGTATTATGCCAAATGAAATAAGTCAGTCAGATAAAGACAAATATCATATGATTTCTTCATTTACATGCAGAATTTAAGAAACAAAACAGATGAACATAGAGAAAAAGGAAAAAAGGGAGGGGCAAACTATAAAAGAAACAACTATAGAGGACATAGTGAGGCTTGCTGGAGGGGAGGAGGGTGGGAGATGGGCTAAATGGGTGACGGTACTAAGGAGGGCACTCGTAATAAGCACTGTGTGTTATATGTAAGTGATGAATCACTAAATTCTACACCTGAAACCAATAATACACTACAGTAAACTAAGTAGAATTTAAATATTAACTTTAAACAAAAAAATAAAATAAAACAAATATTTATCTAAAAAAGTTGTAGAAAGTCAGCTTATTTAAAAATACACTTTATCAATAGTTAAATGAGGAGTGATTTTTATGAGATGTCATAAAACATCTGTTTTTAAAAACAAACAGCTAGTTTTAAAAACAAACAGCTCTTTGTTTCCAAAGTCATTTTAATTAGTACTTTAAAGATTCACATCTTTGCATACATTTCTAAGATGTTGTATTTCAATCATTAAAATATGACTTAACTGTAACATTTGCCTTAGTCACACAACTTGTGTAAAATTATTTTATTTCCATAAATTACTACTGTCTAAGATGATAGTGGAGCTCATTTAGATTCTTCATCTTGTAGTCTCACATTTGTAATTATGAAATCTCATTTTTTAATGAAATCTGATTCTACATGTTATTATATTGATATTTTGTGTCGGGAACACAAGAACTTTATCATACTCAGGAAGTTCTCAAGAGTCTGAAAGTGCCTAGTCATAGCAGTTCAGCCCCCAACCCCCTCTACCTTTTTCTTTAAGGTGATAAGATATAAAGGATTGTATTGCAGCCCTAAGATGCTCTCACTCTATGCCCTTTTAGCTCCTAATACATGGTTCAACTATATCAGGGATAACGCTCTTGTTAAGCATAATTCATCTTTGCCCAAAAATGAAGTGTTAATTTACTATAAAGTATTGGGATTGTACAATCAAATGAGTGGAGCTCCCTTCAAAGTAATAATTTTGAAAAGTTGCATATTTTATTTTAATGAGCCACATGAAGAAATCAGTCCTATGGCTTTATAGTTATGCCTAATATAATGTGTGAGACAAAAATAGAAGAGCCATTTCTCTCAGTGAGAATTTATCTGAGATAATCTCCTCACTGCCATTATAAATGAGGGAAAATTCAGGCCTGGATTAAATGCTCAGCTATTTCCTAAAACCTTATCTGATTCTCCTCCTCTGAACTACCAGAGTGCCATGCTGATACTTTTCTTAGTGCACCATGTTCATATTGCCTTGGTTATAGTTAATACATCTCTCCCCCTCTCAATCAGAAGCTCCTTAGAAACATGCCTTATTTAGTTTTATATATTTCTCATGGAGTAAGCTATCAATAAATTTTTTAAAAATTAATGAATGACCAAGAAGGAACCACTTTTAAACATTGAATTGAGAAGTTTCCAGGGCCTTATCTGCCTCATCTATAAAATGGGAACATTAACCATTCTGTCTAGTCCACAGGTATGTTTTTAGTACCAAATCAGAAAAGCCTTAAAAATGTTTTAAAATTGCTAAATGCAATAAAAAGAAAGATGTTACTAATTCATTTTTTTATTAAATTGGAAACCATTCAAAACCATCAATAACAATTTATTGACATAATGGCAAAATAAGATGAAACTGACACTGCCCCTGCTTTCAAGGAGTTTCCAGCCTTCTTCATAGCTTTATCACTCTGCAAATTATATATTGATTTTTTTGTCTTTTCCATTAGAATGAAAACTTTAAGAAAGAAGAGATATTGTCTATTGTCTATCATGTTCAGTGCTGTATCTCTAGTAAAGGTTGTTGAATGGATGGATGATTGTTTGGCTATACCTAGTAATAAATATAGAAATTCAAACAGTATGCAACAAATATTTACTGAGATCCCACTGTGAACAAGAACCAGAGGATGCAAAGAAAAGGTGAATAAAAAAATGCACAGAATTGTTATCCTTTGGGAAGTTAAGTTGTTGGCATAGTAGGAGGACCCTAGGCTTGACTCTTCCCTGGAACACAGCTAGATAACTATAAAATCATTCTGAATACCCAAGAAATTGACCCAAGGACTGATATAACAAACTGAACAACTAGAGGGAGGGGCCACATCAAGGAAGATATGAAATACAGAGACATGATCTGGGGGAAAAACACATCATGGATCATGGGTACTACAGAAGGGAGGAAGCCCTTGTCACAAAGAAGGATAAGAAGGAGTGGAATGCACAGGGATACACAGAAAAAGAACGCTTCCCCAAAGCAATTGACTGGGAAAACAAGAAGGGCTTATTTTCCTGAGTTTTTGCAACCAGCAGGCCTCAAAAATAGGAGTTTTACTGGTCCATGGGCTTGGCTGGAATAGAGCCCTGAGGCACTGCCTTACTCCTGGAAAGAAGGCACACAAGTAGCCCTGGGGCAAACAGCATGATCTGAGGATCACCTAAGGCACACAGGGAAAGACTGTTCCCTCTTTTTGGAGTGCATCTGGGAGACGGGGCACTGCCTCTCCAGAGACAAAGGAGCCAACATGCACCATTTCCCTCCTGCATCCTTCAACATAGGTGCAGAAACACTTGCTGAGCAGAGCTAACCCAGACACCAGCTGTTTAGCCTGCTTTGCTCCAAATCTCATGCCCTTGTGCTCTGGCACTACTCCCCTTCTGAGTCAAACATGCATCAGTGCCAGCACAGTGAAACCCTCACCCAGAAAACCAGCACAGGTCCATGCCACACGAGGTCCCCAAATTTTGGAGTTTTAAAAGTCAACAGACTCGATTGGGATAGAACCCAAAGTGCATTGCACTGCTCCAGATAGACAAACAACCCAGATATCAGAAAACCCAGCAATCTGAAAAACAGCTAGGATGCATGAGAGGAAATTATTCCCTCTTCCTGGAGTGCTTCCTTGAGAGCAACAGGCACAGACTCCCCTCTTTGGGGACAAAGGACCTGCCTGGTGCCATTTCACTCCCCCACCCCTCAGCACAAGCCAACTTGAGTAAACATTACAGTGCCAAAACTGACTGTCCAACCTGCTTACAAGTCCCCTGGCCCCCTCACCCACCATGCTTTGCTGGTACTGCTTTTATCAGGCAAGTGTGCCTAAGGCCCAGTGCTGTGGGCTTTCTTCTCAAGAAGACCAGCACAAACCCGATACACACCACACCTACAAACCACAGAGTTCTGCAAAGCTCCAGTTCTAGTGAAAACAGCATGAGTTCTCATTTAACAAGTAGACCAGAGGACACCTAGTTAAAACTCATCACATTGTGGTCAGGGTCCAAACACTGCTTACTGTGGGCAAGGAGACCCTCTGCAGACAACTGACCTGAGGGATAGAGCAGCCAAAACACAGCAACAGATTGCTCACAGCACACACCATGACACTCCCTGAAGCACCGGCCCCTGGACATCATGTGACTTCTTCTTGATAAAGCCATTACTCTCAGGGGCAGGAAACATAACAGGCTTTTGTAACACAGAGAAGAAGACAGAGATCTAAACAAAATGCCAAGACAGAGGAATTCATCCCAAAAGAAAGAACAAAAAGGTCACACCCAAAGATCTAATCAAAACAGATAAAAATAATATGTCTGACGGAGAATTTGAAACAACAATCATACTAGATAGGTTAGAGAAAAGCATGGGAAACATCAGGGAGACCCTTCTGAAGAGATAAAAAAGTTAAAAACCAATCAGTCAGAAATTAAATATGAAATAGCTGAGATTTGAAACCAACTAAATGTAATGACCACAGGATGGAAGAATCAGAGGAGCAAATAAGTAATATAGAAGATAAATAATGCAAAAAAAATGAATCAACAAAAGAAAGAATGAAGAATGATGGATTATGAGATTAGACTTAGGGAACTCAGTGACTCCAACAAACATAACAGTCATATCATAGGACTCCCAGAAGAGGGAGAGAGAAAGAAGAGAGAAGCTTTTTTGATGAAATTATACTTGAAAATTTCCTTAATCTGAGGAAGGAAAGAGACATCCAGATCCAGAAGGCACAGAGAACTCCCAGTAAAATCAACAAATGCAGGCCAAAAAAAGACATGCTGTAGTTATATTTGCAAAACATAGTTCTAAAGAAAAAATACTAAAAGCAGCAATACAAAAGAAGTCCCTAACATACAAAATCCCTAATCCCACAGGGTTAGCTGCAGATCTCTCCAGAGAAATTTGGCAAGCTAGAAGAGAGTGGCTTGACATATTTGATGTGCTGAATGGGAAGAATCTGCAACCAAGAATACTCTATCCAGCAAGGCTACCATTCACAATAGAAGGAGAGATAAAGAGTTTCCCAGGCAAACAAAAATTATAGAGCTCATGACCGCTAAGCCAGCCCTACTAGAAATATTAAAAAGGACTCTGAGTCAGAAGAAAAGACTAAAAATGATAAAGATTAGAAAGGAACAGAGAAAATCTCTAGAAACAATGACAAAAGAAGTACTAAAATGATACTAAATACACATCCATCAATAATTATTCTGAATGTAAAAAGACTAAATGCTCCAATCAAAAAACATCGTGTGTCAAAATGGATAAAAAACAAGACCCATCAATATGGTGCCTACAAGAGACTCATTTTAGACCTAAAGACACCTGCAGATTCAAAATGAGGAGATGCAGAAATATCTCTCATGCAAGTGACCTCAAAAGCAAGCTGGAATAGCAATACTTGTATCAGACAAACTAGATTTTAAACCAAAGATAATAACAAGAGATGAAGAAAGGCACTATATCATAATAAAGGGCACTATCCAACAAGATCTAACAATAGTAAATATTGATGTCCCCAACTTGGGAGCACTGAAACATGTAAAACAATAACCAGCATAAAGGAACAAATTGATAATAATACAATGATAGTAGGGGAATTTAACACCCCACTTACATCAATGCACAGATGATGTAAGCAGAAAATCAACAAGGAAATAATGGCTTTCAATGACACCTTGGACCAGATAGACATAACGCATATATTGAGAACATTTCATCCTAAAGCAGCAGCATACACATTCTTTTCAATGCACGTGGGACATTCTCCAGAATAGATGACATACTAGGTCACAAATCTGGCCTCAACAAGTGCAAAAAGATTCAAAACACACTATGCATATTTCCAACCACAACACTATGAAACATGAAGCCAACCTCAAGAAAAAATTGGGTAAGACCACAAATACATGCAAGTTAAAAAAAAATGCTACTAAAGAAGAAATGAGTCAACCAGGAAATTAAAGAAGTTAGAAATACATGAAAATGACAACAATATGACCCAAATCCTTTAGGATGCAGCAAAAGTGGTCACAAGAGGGAAGTATATAGCAACACAGGTCTATGTTAAGAAGCAAAAAGAGTCTGGCCACAGTCACCAAACTGTGGAAAGAACCAAAATGCCCTTCAACAGATGAATGGATAAAGAAGATATGGTCCATATATACTATGGAATGTTATGCCTCCATTAGAAAGGATGAATATTCAACTTTTGTATCAACATGGATGGGACTGGAAGAGATTATGCAGAGTGAAATAAGTCAAGCGGAGAGAGCCAATTATCTTATGGTCTCACGTGCTGAGCATAAAGAAAAACATGGAGGGCATTATGAGAAGGAAGGGAGAGGGGAATGAAGGGAAATCAGAGGGGGAGATGAACCATGAGAGACTGTGAACTCTGAGCAACAAAAGGGTTGTGGAGGGAAGGAGTAGGGAGTTGGGCGATCCTGGTGGTGGGTAGTGAGGAGGGCACGTATTGCATGGAGCACAGGGTGTGGTGCATGAACAATTAATCTTATAACACTGAAAAAAGAAAATAAACATATTTGGGGGGAAAAAGAAAAAAAAAAGAAGCAAGAAGAGTCTCAAATAAACAACCTAACCTTACACCTAAAGCAGCTGAGAAGGATCAACAAATGAAGCCTAAAGCAAGCAGAAAAAGGAAATAATAAAGATTATAGCAGAAACAAGTGATGTAGAAACTAAAAAAACATTAAAACAGATCAGTGAAACCAGGAGCTGGCTCCTTCAAAAACTTAATGACATTGATAGAATCCTATAGAGACTTATCAGAAAGAAAAGAGAAATGATGGAAATAAATAAAATCAGAAACGAGGAAGGAGAAATAACAACCAACACCACAGAAGTACAAATTATAAAGAAAACGATATGCCAACAAATTACACAATCTGGAAGAAATAAGTAAATTCCTAGAAACACATAAGCTACCAAACTGAAACAGGAAGAAATAGAAAATTTCAACAGACCCATAGCCAGCAAAGAAATTGAAACAGTAATAACCCCCCCACACAACAACAAACAGAAGTCCAGGGCCAGATGGCTTCATAGGGGCATTCTACCAAACATTTAAAGAAGAGTTAATACCTGTTCTTCTCAAGCTATTCCAAAAACAAAAATGGAAGCAAAACTTCCAAACTCATTCTATGAGATCACCATGACCCTGATTCCAAAACCAGACAAAGACTCCACCGAAAAAGAGAACTACAGGCTAATATCCCCGATGAACACGGACGCAAAAATTCTCAACAAAATATTAGCAAATAGTATTGAACAGTACATTGAAAGAATCATCCGCCATGATCAAGGGGGATTTATCCCTAGGCTGCAAGTGTGGTTCAATACTTGCAAATCAATCAACATGAGATACCACATTAACAAAAGAAAGCATAAGAACCATATGATCCTCTCAGCAGATGCAGAAAAAGCATTTGACAAAGTACAACATGCTTTCATGATTAAAACCCAGAACCATGTAGGGATATAGTGAACATACCTCAACATCATAAAGGCCGTATATGAAAAGCCTAATGTCATCATGGCTAATATAATCCTCAATTGGGACAAATTGAGCTATTTCCCTCTATGGTCAGAAACAAGACAGGGATGTACACTCTCACCACTTTGATTTAGCACAATACTGGAAGTCCTAGCCTCAGCAATAAGACAACAATAGCAGCAGCAGCAAAAGGTATCCAAACTGGCAAGGAAGAAGTCAATCTTTCTCTACTTGCAGAGGACATGATACTCTATGTAGAAAACCCAGGAAGGAAGATGGTAGAAGAGTAGGGGACCCTCATTTTGTCTGGTCCCTTGAATTCAGCTAGATGTCTATCAAATCATCCTGAACACCTGTGAATTCAACCAGAGGTATAAGAAAAGAATTGCTGCAATTCTACAAATAGAAAAGCGACCACTTATTGCAAGGTAAAAAGTACAAAGAGAATCTGAGGAGATATATATAGGAAGATAAACTGCAGTGGGAGGGAGCCTCCATAAGCCAGCTACTGAAAAGTGATATAGCAGCAGAGCATGCAATCAGAACTTTTAGAAGTCTGCTCTGGTGAGGGATGTTCTTGCCTGACAGGTGCTCAGGTGGTGAAGAGGGGCAGAATCATAGGTGGGACAGTGTGGTCTCAGGATTCCTGGGGTCACAGAAAAAAAAAGGTGCCTGAGTGTGGCAGAGTTCCCAAGCATTGGAGCAGGAACGCTGGCTATAATCAGCAAGCCCAGGAATGAGCTCTAAGCTCCATGTTGCCATAAACCATGAACCAAGGCAGGATCAGGAGACTGCTCTCCAAGCAGTAGCCCAGCAGGAGGAGGAACCGCTGAGAGACCCTCCTCCTTCCACCAGGAGGAGCAGCATGGGTGTACACACATCCAGCCATTGCTCCAAGAGCAGGGGCCCAACAAGGGGCAGAACCACAGTAAGACTGCCCCCCTTACCCTGGGGGGATGGCACATGTGTACACTGCAGGAGCCTGCAGAGTTTGACACACACAAAAGTGATTGATTGCTTTTCCCTGAGGATGTACTGAACAGTGGGGGCTGCAATTGTTCAGCTCCAGGGCTGGAGATTAGGGTGCAACCATTTTGACTTCTGTATTTTCCAGCCTTTCAAGTGGCAGGCAAAGTTTCAGGGAACAAAAGCCACATAAAGTAACCTCAAGCAGCATACCCTGAACCCGGCCCCCTGGCAAGGTGGTGAAACTCTGCCCAGGCAAAAACACCTGAGAATCAGTGCAACAGGCCCATCCCGCAGAAGATAAGCAGGAACATCAAGCTAATACCAAGTTTACATTACAGTTCACACAGAAATGAAAACCTCTAGCTCTAGGGGGTGGAGAACAATTTTTCATGCTAAAAGACGTCAAAAGAGAACAGGGGTAGAAATCAGACAAATTAGGGGCGCCTGGGTGGCTCAGTCGTTAAGCGTCTGCCTTCGGCTCAGGTCATGATCCTAGGGTCCTGGGATCGAGCCCCACATCGGGCTCCCTGCTCGGCAAGAAGCCTGCTTCTCCCGCTACCATTCCCTCTGCTTGTGTTCCCTCTCTCGCTGTGTTTCTCGCTGTCAAATAAATAAAATCTTTAAAAAAAAAAAAAGAAATCAGACAAATTAGATTTTAAACCAAAGACTGTACTAAGGGATGTAGAGTGTACATAAAGGGTTTAACCCAACAAGAAGATGGAACAATTATAAATATTTATGCTTCTACTTTGGGAATAGTCAATTATATAATCCAATTAATAACAGAATTAAAGAAACACATTGATAATAATACAATAATAGTATTTAACACCCCACTCACAACAAGGGACAGATCATCTAAGCAGAATACCAGCAAGGAAACAATAGGTTTGAAAGACACATTGGACCAGATGGACTTCCACATATGTACAGAACATTCCATCCTAAAGCAATAGAACACACCTTCTTCTCAAGTGCACCTGGAACATTCCCCAGGATAGATATGTACTGGGTCACAAATAGGTCTCGACCACCAAAAGATTGGGATTATTCCCTGCATATTTCCAGGACACAGTGCTCTGAAACATGAACTCATTCACAAGAGAAAATTTGAAAGGAGCTCAAATACTTGGAGGTTAAAGAGCATCCTACCAAAGTTTGAATGGGTCAAACAGAAAATTAAAGAATTAAAAAAATCCATGAAAACACAACTGTTCATAACCTTTGGGATGCAGCAAAGGTGGCCCTAAGAGGGAAGTACATAGCAATACAAGCCTTTCTCAAGAAACTAGAAAAGCCTCAAATATACAACTTAACCATTCACCTAAAGGAACTCGATAGAGAAGACCCAACAAAGCCTAAACCAAGCAGGAGAAGAGAAATAAAAAATATTAGAGGAGAAATAAATGAAATAGAAACCAAAAGAATAGCAAAACAGATTAACAAAACTAGGAGCTGGTTCTTTGAAAGAATTAATAAGATCCATAAATTCCTAGCCAGACTTACCAAAGAGAAAGGAGAAAGGACACAAATTAATAAAATGAAGGGAAGAGGCGAGATCATGACCAATACCATGGAAATAAAAACAATTTTATGTTTTGTTTTTGTTTATGGTGAGCAACTCTATGCCAACAAATTAGGCCATCTTAAATGCCAGGAATGGCCAGCAATGCCTGTGTCAATGGATGAAAAATTACCCTAAACTTTGCTGTGAAAGAGAGAAGGCAAGGGGTCAACACTCAGAGATGAAGACCCTTTGCTTTTCTTTGCTCCTGCTTTTATTGGTCTTTCAGGATAATCACAAATCCTTGTCACTATTTCTCAAGCACATGATGTGTGACAAGGGGTCTTACTGAAACTGGGATGATCTGTTTATGGGAAAAATATGATATGCTAATCTGCGTGTTCTATGAGTTTGGCTAAACATAGTCTAGGGGACAATGCATACATCTTTTAGATCACAGCACAGTTATTTGGGCTAAGAAAGCTTTGGGAAGACAAATCCCTGTGGCATTTCAACGGTAGAGTCAACAGGTCTTGACATTCCAAAGGCCTACACCCTTCTCTGAAATCTTTCCTTGCCCCCAGTGGCCTCTGTGTTACATTTTAGCAAGCCACCAATTAAGGCTGATTTTATGCTCTACATTAACCCCAACACTGGAAGAAACAGATGCATTCCTAGGAACCTATAAACTACCAAAACTGAAAAAAGAAGAAAGAGAAAACCTAAACTGATCCATAACCAGAAAGGAAATTGAAGCAGTAATCACAAATCTCCCCACACACAAGAGCCCAGGGCCAGATGGCTTTCCAGGGGAATTCTACTAAATATTTAAGGAAGAATTAACATATTTTTCTGAAGCTCTTTCAAAAAAAAGAAATGGAAGGAAAATTTCCAAACTTGTTCTATAAGGCCAGCATTACCTCGACCCCCATACCAGACCCCACCAAAAAGAATTACTGACCAATATCCCTGATGAACATGGATGCCAAAATTCTCACCATGATACTAGCCAATAGTACATTAAAAGGATTATTCACCACAACAAAATGGGATTTATTCCTGTGTTGCAAGGATGGTTCAACATTTGCAAATCAATCAACATGCTACATCACATTAACAGATGAAAAGACAAGAACCAGATGATCCTCTCAATTGATGTAGAAAAAGCATTTGACAAAAAACAGCATCCTTTCTTGACTAAACCTCTCCACAGTGTAGGGATAGAGGGAACGTTTCTCAACATCACAAAAGCCAACTACAAAAAGCCCACAGTGAATGTAATTCTCAATGGGGAAAAACTGAAAGCTTTTCCCCTAAGGTCAGGAACACAAGAATGTTCATTCTCACCACTGTTGTTCAAAATAGTACTAGAAGTCCTAGCTTTAGCAATCAGACAACTGAAAGAAATAAAAGGCATTCAAATGGGCAAAGAAGAAGTCAAACTCTCTCTCTCTTCACAGATGACATGATAGTTTATGTGGAAAACCCAAAAGACTCCACCCCCAAATTACTAGTACTCATACAGCAATTCAGCAATGTGGCAGGATACAAAATCAATGCAAAGAAATCAGTTGCCATTCTATAAACTAACAATGTTAACTGAAGAAAGAGAAATTAAGGGATTGATTCCATTTACAATAGCACCAAACCCCATAAAATACCTAAGAATAAACTCAATCAAAGCAGTAAAGGATCTATATTCTAGAAACTACAGAACATTTGAAAGAAATTGAGGATTACACAAAGAGATGGAAAAATATTCCATGCTCACAGGTTGGAAGAATAAACATTGTTAAAATATCTCTGCTACCCAGACTAATGTACACTTTCAATGCAATCCCTATCAAAATACCATTGACATTTTTCACAGCACTGGAAAAAACAATCCTACAACTAGTATGGAACCAGAAAAGACCCTGAGAATGTTGAAAAAGAAAACCAAAGCTGGGGCCATCACTATGCCTGACTTCAATGTATATTACAAAGCTGTGATCATCAAGGCAGTATGGTATGGGCACAAGAATGGACACATAGTTCAATAGAAAAGAATAGAGAACCTGGAAGTGGACTCTCAACTCCACGGTCAACTAATTTTTGATAAAGCAAGAAAGAATATCCAGTGGAAAAAGGACAGCCTGTTCAATAAATGGTGCTGGGAAAATTGGACAGCCATATGTAGAAAAATGAAAGTGGACCATTTCCCTACACCATACACAAAGATAAACTCAAAATCAATGGAAGACCTGAATGTGAGATGGGAATCCATGAAAATCCTGGGGGAGAACACAGGCAGCAACCTCTTCCACCTCGACCGCAACAACTTCTTGCTAGACATGTCTCCAAAGGCAAGGGAAACAAAAGTGAAAATGAACTATTGACACTTCATCAAGATAAAAAGCTTTTGCACAGCAGAAGAAACAGTCAACAAAACTAAAAGACAACCTACGGAATGGGAGAAGATATTTGCAAATGGCATATCAGATAAAGGGCTTGTATCCAAGATCTATAAGGAACTTAATCAAACTCAACACCCAAGAAACAACGAATCCAGTCAAGAAATGGGCAGAAGATATGAACAGACATTTCTCCAAAGAAGACATATAAATGGCCAACAGACCCATGAAGAAATGCTCAACATCACCTGGCATTGGGGGAAATACAAATCAAAACCACAATGAGATACCACTTCACACCTGTCAAAATGGGTACAATTAAGAAGTCAGGAAACAATAAATGTTGGTGAGGATGTGGAGAAAGGGGAACCCTCTTAAACTTTGGGTGGGAATACAAGCTGGTATAGCCACTCTGAAAAACAGTAGGGAGGTTCCTCAATAAGCTGAAAATAGAGTTACCATATGACCCAGCAATCACATTACTACATTTTTACTGCAAAGATACAAATGTAGTGATCTGAAGGGGCATCTGCACCCCAATGTTTAGGGTGGGATTGTCCACCATAGCTAAACTATGGAAAGAGCTGAGATGTCATTGACAGATGAATGGATAAAGAAAATGTGGTATATATGTGTGTGTGTGTATCTATATACACACACACAATGGGATATTACTCAGCCATCAGAAAAAATAAAATCTTACTCTTTACATCGACATGGATGGAACTAACTGGTGGGTATTATGCTGAGCAAAATAAGTCAATTGGAGAAAGACAATTAGCATAATGTCTTGGGCTCATATGAAGACTAGAAACATTACAGAGGATCATAGGATCATAGGGGGAGGGAGGGAATAATGAAATGGGAAGAAATTAGAGTTGTTGGAGGGGAGTTGGGTGAGTAGATGGGGTAACTGGGTGACAGGCATTAAGGAGGGGATATAATTTGATGAGCACTGGGCATTATATGCAACTGATGAATTACTGAACTCTACATCTGAAACCAATGATGTTTTATATGTTGGCCAAATGAATTTAAATTAAAAAAAAAAGGAAAACCCTTAAGACCACACCCCCAAAATTTCTAGAACTGATACATGAATTCAGCAAACTAAAACTAAAAGGATATAAAATCCACATACAGAATCCATTGCATTTCTATACACCAATAATGAAATAGCAGAAAGAGAAATCAAGGAATTGATCTCATTTACAATTGCACCAAAAACCATAAGATACCTAGGAATAAATTTAACCAAAGTGATAAAAAAAAAACCTGTATGCTGAAAACTACAGAGCACTTATGAATGAAATTGAAGAGGACAAAACAAAATGGAAAAACACTCTGTGCTCATGGATAAGGAGAACAAATATTATTAAAATGCCTATACTACACAAAGCAATTTACACATTCAACATAAACCTGATGAAAATAACACCAGAATTTTTCACAGAGCTAGAGCAGTCCTAAAATTTGTATTGAATCAGAAAAGACCTGAATAGTCAAAGTAATGTTGGAAAAAAAAAAAACAACAAAGTGGAGGCTTCACAATCCCAGACTTCAAGCTATATTACAAAGCTGTAATCATCAAGACAGTGTGGTACTGGCACAAAAACAGACACATAGATCCATGGAACATTATAGAAATCCCAGAAATGGACCCACAACTATATGGTCAATTAATCTTTGACAAAACAGGGAAGAATATCCAATGGAAAAAAGTAGTCTCTTCAACAAATGGTATTGGGCAATCTGGATAGCAGCTTGCAGAAGAATGAAACTGGACCACTTTTTTACACCATACCCAAAATAGATGCAAAATGGATGAAAGTCCTAAATTTGAGATGGAAAATCACCAAAATCCTAGAGGAGAACATAGGCAGCAACCTGTTTGCCATGCACAGCAGCAGTTTGTTACTCAGTATGTCTCTGGATGCAAGGGAAAGAAAAGCAAAAATAATCTATTGGGATTTTATCAAAATAAAAAGATTCTTCACTGCAAAAGAAACAATCAATAACACTGAAAGGCAACATTCAGAATGGGGGAGGATATTTGCAAATGACCTAATAAAGAGTTATCATCCAAAATACCTAAAGAACTTATAAAAATGAATATCCATAAAAGAAATAACCCAGTTAAGAAATGGGTAGAAAAAATAAAATAACATATTTGGGGAAAAAGCAAAGAAAAGAAATGGGTAGAAGACATTAATAGACATTTTTTTTTTCTAAAGAAGGCATGCAAATAGCTGACACATGACAAGATCTCAACATCACTCATCATCAAGAAAATACAAATAAAAGCTATAATGAAATATCACCTCACACCTGTCAGAATCACTAAAATTAACAATTCGGGAGACAACAGGTTTTGGCAAGGATGCAGAGAAAAGGGAACCCTTTTACACTGTTTTTGGGATTGCAGAGTGGTGCAGCCACTCTGGAAAACAGTATGGGGGTTCTTCAACAAGTTAAAAATACAGCTACCCTATGACTCGGCAATTGTAGTACTATGTTTTTACCCAAGGAATACAAAAATGCTGATTTAAAGGGATACCTGCACCCCAATGTTTATAGTACCATTATCAACAATAGCCAAATTATGGAAAGATCCCAAATGTCCTTTGAGTGATGAATGAATAAAGAAGAAGATATATATATATATATGCATACATATATATGCATACATATATATACACATACACACACATTGTGTGTGTGTGTATGTGTGTAATGGAATATTACTTAGTTATTAGAAAGAATGAAATCTTGCCATTGGCAATGAAGTTGGTGGAACTAGAAAGTGTTATGCTAAGTGAAATAAGTCGGAGTAAGACAAATACCATATTATTTCACTCATATGTGGAATTTAAGAAACAAATCAACACAATCCTGATCAAAATAATACCAGCATTTTTTGCAGAGCTAGAGCAAACAATTCTAAAATTTGTATGGAACCAGAAAAGATCTTGGAGATCCAAAGTAATGTAAAAACAAAGTGGGAGACATCACAGTCCCAGACTTCAAGCTGTATTACAAAGCAGTAATCGTCAAGACAGTGTGGCACTGGCACAAAAACAGACACATAGATCCATGGAACATTATAGAAATCCCAGAAATGGACTTACAACTAGATGGTCAATTAATCTTTGACAAAGCAGGAAAGAATATCCAATGGAAAAAGACCTTCTCTTCAACAAATGGTGTTGGGATATCTGGATGGTGGCTTGCAGAATAATGAAGCTGGACGACTTTCTTACACCATATACAAAAATAAATTCAAAATGGGTGAAAGAACTAAATGTGATATAGGAAGTCACCAAAATCCTAGAGGAGAACACAGGTAGTAACCTCTTTCAAAGATTTTATTTTTATTTATTTGTCAGAGAGAGAGAGAGAGCACAAGCAGGCAGAGTGGCAGGCAGAGGCAGAGAGAGAAGCAGGCTCCCCACCGAGCAAGGAGGAAGGAGTCTGATGCGGGACCTGATCCCAGGACCATGACCTGAGCGGAAGGCAGCAGCTTAACCAATTGAGCCACCCAGGCGTTCCATGGTAGAAACTTCTTTGACCTTGGCTGCAGCAGCATCTTACTGCAAAAGTCTCCTGACCCTAGGAAAAAAAAAGCAAAAATAAATTATTGAGATTTTATCAAGGTAAAAATCATCTGCCCAGTGATGGAAACAATCAACAAAACTAAAAGGCAACCTATAAAATGGTAGAAGTTATTTGCCAATGCCATATCTGATAAAGGGTTTTTATCCAAAATCTGTAAAGAACTTACCAAACTCAAACCCCCCCCCAAAAAAAAATAATCCCATTGAGAAATGGGCAGAAGGCATGAACAGACATTTCTCCAAAAGCATATAAATGGCTACAAGACATGAAAAAATGCTCAACATCTCTCATCATCAGGGAAATATAAACCAAAATGCAATGAGATCCCACCTTATTTTGGTCAGAATGGCTAAACTTAACTCAGGAAACAGATGTTGGTGAGGATGCAGAGAAAGGGAAACACTTTAGCACCATTTATAGGAATGTCATCTAGTATAGCCACTGTGGAAAACAGTATGGTGTTTCCTCAAAAAGTTAAAAATAGTAGTACCCTATGACCCAGCAATGGCACTACTATGTATTTATCTGAAGGACACAAAACTGATGATTAAAGGGGTACAGGCACCCCAATATTTATAGCAACCCTATCAACAATAGCCAAATTATGGATAGAGCCAAGATATCCATCAATGGATGAATGGATAAAGAACACGTGTGCATATATATATAATGGAATACTACTCAGCCATCAAAAATAATGAAATCTTGCCATTTGCGACAGAATGGATGCAACCAGAGTGTATTACGATAAGCAGAATAAGTCAGAGAAAGAGAAATATATGACTTCACTGTGGAATTTAAGAAACAATCTGAACAAGTAGATGAGAAGGGAAAATAAAATAAAATAAAATAAAAAGGGGAAGGGAGGCAAACCATAAGAGACTCAGACTCTATGGTGAAGAGAACAAATTGAGGGTTGCTGGAGGGGAGGTGGGTGGGGGGATGGGCTAAATGGGTGTTGGGTATTAAAAGAGGGTAATAGTTGGGATGAGCAGTGGGTGTTACATGTAAGCGATGAATCACTACATTCTACTCCTGCAACCAATACTGTGCTATATCTTAACCCACTTGTATTTAAATTAAAAAATAAAGTAAATAAATAAAAATAAAAATACATTAAAAAGAATCTTCCAGGGGTGCCTGGGTGGCTCAGTGGTTTAAGCCTCTGCCTTCAGCTCAGGTCATGACCTCAGGCTTCTGGGATCGAGCCCCACATTGGGCTCTCTGCTCAGCAGGGAGCCTGCTTCCCCCCCTCTCTCTGCCTGCCTCTCTGCCTGATTGTGATCTCTCTCCTCTCTGTCAAATAAATAAATAAAACCTTTAAAAAAAAAAAAGAATCTTCCATTCAATAGAATTTAGAACATTTACTTGTTTTCCAATGTAAATATTTTCATTCAAAATTCAGTAATTAAGTAGACTTCTCTTCTAACGCAGTATAACTATTATCCAAAATAGATGTATTCAATATGGAATACTATTTAAGGACTGCTGATTGAAAACTCTCAAGTGGATGAAACTTAATCTAATGAGTTCATCTGCCTCTACTACTATTTTTCTTGGATATTGTGCCAGAAATTACCAACTTTCACATGACTAAAATTTGATTACATAACAAGTGCCATCACTCTAGTTTTGAGCTTATATTAAACAGCAATATTATATTACATATATGCCAAAGTAGTATTTCAAAATCTTGAGAAATATTTTATGGGGATTATACTTTTAATATTTTTGTATGTTTATGGTATCAGGTCTACTAAAGGATGAATTGTTTATGTTTATGGGGCAGAAATTCATTGACTGTATGTTTAAGTAGAGAGTAAAGAAGATTTAGAAAACAAATTCTAGGGGCACCTGGGTGGCTCAGTCGTTAAGCGTCTGCCTTCGGCTCAGGTCATGATCCCAGAGTTCTGGGATCGAGCCCCACATCGAGCCCCACATCGGGCTCCTTGCTCTGCAGGAAGCCTGCTTCTCCCACTACCATTTTCTCTGCTTGTGTTCCCTCTCTCGCTGTGTTTCTCGCTGTCAAATAAATAAAATCTTTAAAAAAAAAAAAGAAAACAAATTCTAATCTTCAAATATCAGCCATCTCAGGTTGTGAGATCTCTACTGCAAGTATGGGTCTTATTTACTAATGTGGCCCAGGGGTATTATCAGTATCATTGCCCACTGGTCTCAAGAATCACATGAAAAATGCTGATAAAACCAATGTTGGTCATTGTGGGAAACTGTCAGTGCCAACAAAGTGTAATCAGTGATCTTTGAACATATTGAG
This sequence comes from Procyon lotor, assembly GCA_028646535.1. Classification (NCBI taxonomy): domain Eukaryota; kingdom Metazoa; phylum Chordata; class Mammalia; order Carnivora; family Procyonidae; genus Procyon; species Procyon lotor. The sequence continues at coordinate 47,972,067 of CM053612.1, forward strand.
TTGGTTCACACACACAAAAAACCAATATACGTTAGATTAATATTTGCTCAGGAATAAAAAACAAAAAAGACTTGCAGAAAAACCTTGATAAGTTATGCAAAATATTTATCTCTTGAAACAAGAGTGATGAATCAATTATAAGCTAAAAACATAGTGAACATTTAATAACTGAATTTAATTTACCTTAAATTAGTAAAATTAATAAATTTCTTATTCAACAATATTTCAAAATCCTCAAAATAAGGAAAATGTAAGTGTAAAACATTACTTTTTGTGGGATATTTCTCTCCCATAATTAAGAAGCATTTGAGTTGGTTAAAGGCTATAATCACCAATTTAACTGTCTAATTGGAGTTGTAAATGAGACATATTGGCAATGCTGTTAAGACCACAATTAAGAAATCAGGAAAATTTGTCTATCTCTCTTAACTTTTTCTTCTTTTGGTATTATCCCTTTTCCCCCCTCCCCTTCCCCATTACCTGCAGGCCAGCTTTCAAGTAGTTTTTACACTATTTCTCTTTCCACATCTGAAAATGCCTCATCCTTGTTCATGTTCCTGAGAATGTTCCTGGTACATGGTAGATACTGTAAGTAAGTATTGAATAGATGAATGACAGATATCGGGGCATTAGCAGTTTAGTACAGGAAGATATTTTGGAAGAAATGGTGCTTTCTCACTGTACCCTGAAATCACAGCATATGGGATCTCCCCTCTATTCTTACTTACTAGTATCATTCCTAAAATGAAGAAAAATCTAAATGGATCTAAAGTCCCTTGAATCACTTCTCGGCCTTTTGTCTAAGATCAAGTGTAAAGTCCCATGATTTTATTTTGACATTGCAATGGTTATCTTCATTTCAAATCACAGACTAGATGAGAGATAGCTTCATGAAGGGAAAAGGTACCTTGCTGGTTTTGGTTCTTGGGTTAGAGGCAAAATCAAACTCATTTTGGAAGAGTGGTTGAGATGTTAACAGTGTTTTTTTTTTTTTTTTCCTCTTGTTTCCCTTGCTTCAAAAGACATATCTAAAAAAAAAATGTTGCTATGGCCAATGTCAGAGAAATTACTGCCTGTGTTCTCTTCAAAGATTTTTATGGTTTCAGGTCTCACATTTAGGTCTTTAATCCATTTTGAGGTGTTTGTTTTTGTATTATAAAAGTGGTCAACTCCAGTTTTCCCAACACCATTTGTTGAAGAGACTGTCTTAATCCCATTGGATATTCCTTCCCTGCTTTCTCAAAGATGAAATGACCATATAGTTGTGGATTTATTTCTGAGTTTTCTATTCTGTTCTATTGATCTATGTGTCTACTTTTGTGCTGCTACCATACTGGTTTCGGTTACTACAGTTTTCTAATATAACTGAAGTCCAGAATTGTGATACCTCCAACATTTTTTTTTCAAGATTGCTTTGGCTATCCAGGTATTTTTGTTGTTGCTGTTGTTTTTGTTTTTGTTTTTTGCTTCCATACAAATTTTAGGACTATTTGTTCTAGATCTGTGAAAAATGCTGTTGGTATTTTGATAGAGATTGCATTAAATGTGTGTATTGCTTTGGGGAGTGTAGACATTTTAACGATATTTGTTCTTCCAATCCATGAGCATAAAAGATTTTTTCATTTCTTTGTGTTTTCTTCAATTTATATAGTGTTATGTCTTCTGCGGATAATGAAAATTTTACCTCTTCCTTACAGATTTGGATAGCTTTATTTCTTTTTTTTTATTAATTTTTATTAACATATAATGTATTATTTACCCCAGGGTACATGTCTATGAATCTTCGGGCTTACACATTTCACAGCACTTAACAGCACATACCCTCCCCAATGTCCACAACCCA
>CM053612.1:47974409-48013621 GCA_028646535.1 Procyon lotor
AAGGGCTGGAACAAACAATCCTAAAATTTGTATGGAACCAAAAAAGACCCCGAATTGCTAAGCAAATGCTGAAAAAGAAAAACCAAGCTGGGGGCATCACATTGCCTGATTTCAAGCTTTACTACAAAGCTGTGATCACCAAGACAGCATGGTACTGGCACAAAAACAGACACATAGATCAATGGAACAGAATAGAGAGCCCAGATATGGACCCACAATTCTAGGTCAAATAATCTTTGACAAAAGAGGAAAAAATATCCAGTGGAAAAAAGACAGTCTCTTCCATAAATGGTGCTGGGAAAATTGGACAGCTATATGTAGAAGAATGAAACTTGACTATTCTCTTACACTATACACGAAGATAAACTCGAAATGGATAAAAGACCTCAACGTGAGGCAGGAATCTATCAAAATCTTAGAGAAGAACATAGGCAGTAACCTCTTAAACAGCCACAGCAACTTCTTTCAGGACTTGTCTCCAAAGACAAAGCAAACAAAAGTGAAATTGAACTTTTGGGACTTCATCAAGACCCCACTCCTGATCATTGATGTGTTCTATTGCTATTCTATTGCTTTGAAGTTTGTTTCCGTTTGTTTGCAGGGTTTTTTCTTAAGTTTTCTATATAATTTATTACTGCTCTAATCTTTATTATGTCCTTCCTTTGATAGGTTGGGTTTTGTTTGTTCTTTTTTTCTAGCTCCTTTAGGTGTAAGGTTAGGTTTATTTAAATTTTGCTGTTTTGTTTTTTTACTTCATAAGGTAGGCCTGTATTTCTATAATCTTCCTTTTTAGAACATCTTCAGCTTCATTCCAAAGGTTTTGGACCATTGTGTTTTAAATTTTGTTTGTTTTCACACACTTTTTGATTTCTTCTTCATTTTCTTGGTTGACTCACTCATTGTTTAGTAGCATGTTATTTAGCCTCCATGTATTTGTGGTCTTCCTGGATTTTTTCTTGTGATTGATATCTAGTTTCAGAGCATTGTGATCGAAGCATGATTTTGATTTTTTAATTTATTGAGGCTTATTTTTGTGACCCAATATGTGATCTATTCTGAAAAATGTCCATATACCCTTTAACTAAACTGAGAATTATAAAAAGGAGGGGGTGTAGGGATGGGGTAAGTGCATGATGGGTATTAAGGGAGGGCACATGTGGTGATGAGCACCGGGTGTTATACAAAACCAATGATGTACTATATGCTGACTAACTGAACATAATAATAAAAAATAGAAAAAATAAAATAAATATATAATTGGCTGTTTTAGGATGGAATGTTCTGAATAAATCTGTTAAATCTATCTGGTCTAGTGTGTCATTCAAAGCCAGGTTCCTTATTGATTTTCTGTTTGGATGATCTGTCTATCAATGTAAGTAGACATGTTTTAACATGTCCCCTAATACTTTGTATTACTATCTATTTTTTCTTTTATGTTTGTTATTAACTATTTCATGTATTTGAGTGCTCCCATGTTTGATTCATATATATTTATAGTTGCTATATCTTCCTTTTGGATTGTCTCCTTTATTATTATATGATATCCTCTTTGACACTTTCTACAGACTTTGTTTTAAAGTTTATGTTGTCTGGTATAAGTATTGCTACCCCGACTTTTTTTTTGACATCCATTTGCATGATGAATATTTCTCTTTCCCCTCAGTTACAATCTGTAGGTGTCTTTAGCTCTGGAATGAGTCTCTTATAAGCAGCATATAGATGGGTCTTGACTTTTTATGCACTCTGTTACCCTACGTCTTTTGATGAAGTATTTTTTCCATTAACATTCAAAGTAATTATTTATAGATATGTATTTATTACCATTTTGTTACTTGTTTAGTGGTTGTTTTTGTAGTTTTTCTCTGATCATTTCTTCTCTTTCTCTCTTTCATGGTTTACTGGTTTTCTTTAGTGAAATACCTGGATTCTTTACTCTTTATTTTTTGCATAGCCATTACTCTTATTTGATTTGTGGTTACCATTCCTTCTATATATAACATCTTCTGAATATACCTGTCTATATTAAGCTGATAGTCATTTATTTTTAAACTCATTCTTTACTCCTCTCCCCTCCACATTTCAGATATATGGTATCATCTTTTACATCCTTTTATTTTACCTTCCTATTTTTCTTACTTTTACTTATGTTTTTTTTCTTTTATCATGTTCAGTTAGCCACTGTATAGTACATTATTAGTTTTTGATGTAATGGTAAATGATTCATTAGTTATGTATAACACCCAGTGCTCATCACAGCATGTGCTCTTTTTTTTTTTGAAGATGTTATTTATTTGACAGAGAGAAACACAGTGAGAGAGGGAACACAAGCAGAAGGAATGGTAACAGGAGAAGCAGGCTTCCCACTGAGCAGGGAGCCTGATGTGGGGCTCGATCCCAGGACCCTGGGATCATGACCTGGGCCGAAGGCAGACACTTAACGACTGAGCCACCCAGGCGCCCCAGCATGTGCTCTTTTAATACCCATCACCTTGTTACCCCCTCTCCTACCCTCCTCCCCTCTGAAACCATCAGTTTGTTTCCCAGGGTCTATAGTCTCTCATGGTTCATCTCCTTATCTGACTTCTCCCCCTTCAGATTTCCCTCCCTTCCCCTATGGTCCTCCATGCTATTGCTCATGTTCCACATGTGAGTGAAACGATATGATAATTGTCTATCTCTGCTTGACTTACTTCACTTCACATAATCCCCTCCAGATCCATCCATGATTTTTTTAAGATTTTATTTTATTTATTGGATGTACATGGAAGTTAAGTACATCCATGAATTGCTTAAGTACATCTTTGATTTTCTGGTTGATCCCAGCATTCTTGAGCAGGTTGGTCTTTAGCCTCCAAGTGTTGGAGTTCCTTCCAAACTTGTTCTTGTGGTTGAGTTCCAGTTTCAAAGCATTGTGGTCTGAGAAAATGCAGGGAATCATCTCAATCTTTTGGTATTGGTTGAGTCCTGATTTGTGGCCCAGTATGTGGTCTATTCTGGAGAAAGTTCCATGTATGCTCGAGAAGAATGAGTATTCTGCTGTTTTAAGGTGTGGAATGTTATGTATATATCAATGAGATCCATCTGGTCCAATGTGTCATTCAAAGCTCTTGTGTCTTTATTGATTTTCTGTTCAGATGATCTGTTACTGAGAGTGGTGTGTTAAGATCTCCTACTATTAGTGTATTCATATCAATATGACTCTTTATTTTGATCAACAGTTGGCTTATGTAGTTGGCTGCTCCTATATTGGGGGCATAAATGTTTACAGGTGTTAGATCTCCTTGGAGGATAGACCCTTTCAGAACGATGTAGTGTCCTTCTGTATCTCTGACTATAGTCTTTAGCTGAAAATCTAATTTATCTGATAGGAGAATCACTACCCCAGCTTTCTTTTGAGGCCCGTTGGCATGTAAGATGGTTCTCCATCCTTTCACTTTCAGTCTGGATATATCTTTTAGTTCCAAATATGTCTCTTATAGACAGCATGTGGACAGATCGTGCCGGTTTATCCATTCTGCAACCCTGTGCCGTTTTATGGGAGCGTTTAGGCTGTTCCCATTGAGAGTGATTGTTGAAAGATAAGTGTTTATTGACATCATGTTGCCTGTGTAGTCCTTGTTTCTATAGATTGTAAATTTCTGTTCTAAGTCACTCATGAGATCTTTCTGCTTATATAGAACCCCCTTTAATATTTCCTGGAGTGCTGGCTTGGTGGTCACATACTCTTTTAATCCTTGCTGGTCTTGGAAGCTCTTTATCTCTCCATTCATTTTGAATGTCAGCCTTGCTGGATAAAGTATTCTTGGCTGCATGTTCTTGTTTAGTACCCTGAATACATCATGCCAGCCCTTTCTGGCTTGCCAGGTTTCTGTGGACAGGTTTGACCTTATTCTAATGGGTCTTCCTCCATATATTAGGAATCTCTTCCCCCTAGCTGCCCTCAGGACCTCTTGTCTAAAATTATAATTTGCAAATTTGACTATGATATGTCTTGCTGATTTTCTAGACTCATTGATCTTGGCAGGTTCCTTTCTGCCTCTAGGACGTGCATACTTGTTCCATTCCCCAGATTGGAGAAATTTTTATTCAGAATTTGGTCAGCTATATCTTCTAGTCTTCTGTCTTTCTCTACCCTCTCTGGGATTCCAATAATTCTGACATTGGAACATTTCATGGCATCATTCATTTCCCCAAGTCTCTTCTCATGGTTCCTGAGCAGTTTGCTCCAGCTCTCCTCCTGCCCTTTCTTCTCTACCATTTTATCCTCTAGATCACTAATTCTATCCTCTGTCTCCGTAACTTGAGCTGTTAAACTATTTAGATTGGATTGGATCTCACTGATAGCGCTTCTTACATTAACTATACTGTTTCTCATTTCTGCCCTTAGAGATTCTATGTTTTCATTAATGTTTTTCTCCATCCTAGCCATTGCCTGGATAATTGTCAGCCTGAATTCCCTTTCTGACATGCTGTTTATGTCCGTGTCTAATAGTTCTGACGGAGAGGGTTCAGTCTCTGGGTTTTTCCTCTGTTGGGTGTTCCTCTTCCTAGTCATTTTGATGAGAAGTGGATGAGAGGAAGTATAACTGGATATTTCACCCATGATCCGGGCAGAGTACACTCTGTTAGGTTTAGAAGCAATTGGGATTCACCACCAAAAAGAAAGACTAAGGATCAAAAAAGATAGAAAGAGAAAAAGAAGAGATCCCAGCCAGAATGGGCCCCAAAAATAAGATTTATAATGTATGTAAACCAATATGATCAAACATATAGACCAACAAAAGTAAATGACAAGAAATAAAAGGACCTAGTCAGAATGAACCCCAGGAATGAGATTTTATAATACTCAAATTACAGATTTCTCCCCTGGAGCTCTAGATTGCTCTGGCTTTCTTTCTTCCTTGCTTCCTACTTACCACATGGGTAGATTGTGCTTTGTCACTGGTGTTTATAGAAGGGAAGAGTCTTCCTGAGGAAGACTGGATCTCTCTGGGAGAGACTAGAGTTGATGAAAAATAACTACAATCATCTGGCTTCATTAAGAAGGCAGCTGACAAGAGACAGGAGGGTGCACGCTGCAACCCTGACCTGAACACATGCACGGCCTGTGGCAGGGTCTAGGAGCTCCCAGCCAGCCCCTGAGAGGACACAGGCAGCTGTCCTAATCTCGAGAAGGAATCTGACCACACCCTGCACAGGCCTGGAGCCCAGAGAGCAGGGGAGCTTTCACTGAGTCACCAAACTGCTGAGTGCACGCCACCTGTGACAGGTTACACTGCAAGCAGAATTTTGTGGAGGAGAAGTGTGTATTCTGGACAACCCAGAGGGGAGCAGACTGAGGCTTCTCTGTGATGCAGAAGTCTGGGTATGTACAGGCAGATTCCTTGCTTGGACTCACCGAAAAGGTGAAAAGGCTACAAAAGGCCAAAAGCCTTCAAAAGCGAAAGATTGAGAAACCGGTTTCCACAGAGCTCAGCCCCTTGTTTGGGGGGCAGGGTGATTCAACCCAAGCAATATTGACTGGAAAACAACGCAGCAGGCCCCTCCCCCAGAAGACAAGTCAAAAAAACAGAAGGAATATAACCACTGAATCCTAATAAAATTTTAAATCTCCAACATTGGGGGAAATCATATATTAAGCGCCTGATTATACCCTCAAACCTGTATATTTCATAGATACAAGTTTTTTTTCTTTCTTATTTTCTTTCAATTTTTTTATTCACTCGTTTTCATATTTCTTGTTTTTTTTTAACTACTTAATATTACAACTAGAGACATAATCCAACGATAAACCCAGGAAGACATGAAATAACCTTCGTCGCCCACGAGGAGTTATAACCACCCTTCCATCTTATCCTTCTGCCAGTATTTCTACCTATTTGCTTTTGTTCTGGTATTATAAAATCTCATTCCTGGGGTTTATTCTGACTAGGTCCTTTTATTTCTTGTCATTTACTTTTGTTGGTCTATATGTTTGATCGTATTGGTTTACATACATTATAAATCTTATTTATGGAAACGCTCCTGTTTCCATGCCAGTAGGGTTTGGAGGGAGCAACCAGAAAGCTGGGAATCCTGCATCAAAGTGGAAGAGGCCTTGAGGGTGATATCAGAAAGGTTACCATAAAATCTATTTTGATAATAATCCTTCACACTTGTACAGTGCTCTTTGCTTTGCAAAGTACTTCCATATCTGTGATTTCACTGGGTTCCTGTGGTGCCACTCTGAGGTTTGGGAGAAGAAAGAACTTGCTCAAGACCACAAAACAAGTCAGTGGCAGAGGTGGAACTAAAAACCAGAGTTCCTCTTCCTTGTTCTGTTTCCCCTCCACTGGAGCAGACTGGCCACCTCTGGACATATGTAAAGGGCCAACTTCTCTGTGGCGGGTAGTTTTTCAAAAGTGTTTTAGAATAGGCAAGTAATTCCCAGAGTGAAGGATTAACTTGTCACTGGTTATCCTGGGGACTGGGGCTCCTTTGTCTCAATATAATTGAAGAGCTTTTCAGAATTTATTTTCTTTACCAACCATTCTCTTCCTTCTTTTCTAACAGATAGTTGCTGGTTATTGCTTTCTTAAGTAAGAAAATGTTGATTTCTGCTGTTCAAGCTGGTAATCTCATCAAATTCTTTGATTTTTTTTTTCCTTGCAGAGCTCTGGAGATAAACAAGTGGGACTTACACTCTAGAGGAATTGATTTACATTACCCCATTTACATGGGTCTCATGTTTCAATTATTGAAACACTAAAAGTGCTTTTGATTGACAATTTAGATATTTGCCTTATCAAAATGAGTATAAATCCATCTTTATTTCACAGACCTTAAAACTTCGGAAAGTTTCCATTATGTACACAATCCTCTTCCCCCACTCCCAACTTTCTTAAAGGTGATTTTTCTGCCTTTGTTTACATAAAATTTGTTAATGTCCTTCTTCAAACGTGTCCCCTCCGATATTTACACACTGGATATAGTATGATCTTTCAGAGAACTGTGTAATAGTTTGATCTTGACAATGTACTGTTTTAAGTGGCATTAGCCTTGTTTTAAATTGCATTGCCTTTGTCTTTTTGTATTGGAGTTCTTTTTGAAATTTTTTTAGCAGCCATCTTACACTACTGGTTTACTGTGCTTATTTTATTTTTAAGTAATAATAAAATAATAAAAATAAAATAAATAATATAAATAAATATATAAAATATAAAATATAAATAAAATATAAAATAATAAAAATAATAAAATAATAATATTATTTAAGTAATAAAATATACATTTTTTTTATTTTTCCAGTGTTACAAGATTCATTGTTCATGCACCACACCCAGTGCTCCATGCAATACGTGCCCTCCTCAATACCCACCACCCGGGGCTTATTGTGCTTATGATCAACAACAACAACAACAACAAACTTCCAGTAACCACTTTATGCATACTGTTTGTTAAGGAAGGTCTCCTTGTAGTTAATTTTATGAACTAAATTAAGATATTTTTCATTAATACTTCTTACATCTCTTGTGGCCAGATTTTACCCATCTTATCAGATTGGCACAGACTAGGGTGTTCTTCCTTCTCATTTTGTCATCTAACCAATTTAAAAATCATTCCATTTCTATTTTCATTTGAGATCCTGATAACAATATGAATAAAATAGGAGAGACTTATAATTTTCCACTATTGTCAACAACAAATTAATTAATACATTTGGTAGCATGATAAATTAACCTCACTATAAATCTTGCTATTACTTCAGGCCGTATTTTATCTGTCCTAACAATGGAAGACTATGTTTGTTCAATTCATATATGTTAGCTATAATATAGTTATCTGATTTTTCAAGCTATTCACACTATCACAAAAGGAAATGAGGCTAGTTTGGCCTGACTTGTTATCTGTGAACTCATGCTAACTTCCTGAAGATAAAATGGTCTCTGTCCTGCCAGTTCAAGTTATCTTGACTCAACAAAAAAAATTTTATGTCCTCAAACTTCAGAGCAAATGCACTGTCCTCACAAACTCTAAAAGTGGAACTCAAATTCCAACTGACAGAGCTCCTGTTTCAGAGACAGCAATTTTTAACACAAATATGACCCAAAATTAATAAGATAGGCATAAATAAAAGCTTAAAAATTGAGGGACTATAATCTTTGTTAGGATAGAAAAGGAAATAAACAAGAGAAATATTAGTCTGCCACTTTTTCTATTAATTTTAACCAATTTTGTTTCTTTCATCTCTGCAGTTTGTTTTAGAGACCAGGTAGAAATTTAAAGAATGTACATTGATAGAGTATTGAAGCAGCCTTATAACAAGCAAAATAAAGCAAAAAGATTGAAAGCAACTATGGTATAGTAAAAGAGAATATTTGAGCTTAAAAATTGGACTCAAATCTGAGCTGTCTAGCACATATTGGCTAAGTAACATTGGACAAGTCATTTAATTCTTTTGAGCCTTGGTTCCTGGGTTTTTGCTTTTTTTTTTTTTTTCAGATTGATGCTACCTGATGAAGTTGTTGTGAATGTTAAAATTCTTCCTTCACAAAATATAAAAGTAAAGAGAAGTTATGCTTAATAGGGTTCAATTTCCTGCTGTTCTAGTTTGGAGGATGGTCTATTTTAAGGGGTCTTAATTTGCTATTTTGTAAAGTTTCATTAATGCAATATGCACGTGTGAAACTGATCAAGTATATAGGCCTCTCCCTACCCTTTGAATTGATGCCAAAGCTAGAAAGATAGAGTTTTGTTAATGATGGGCAATTTACTATTGTTTTTTTTTTCTTTTTACCTTAGAAATACAAAGTACGTTTTCCCCTATAACCTGAATTCCTTATCCTAACTTGGGTCAGACAAATCAATATTCTTTCTTCAGTTTTACAAATAGAATGACAAGGTATATCTAAATTGCTTACACGAGGGGTCTCCAACATGGACTTTGCAAAACAAGCTATTGTGGTATGGGAAGGAAAACAGTGTAACTATTTATAATTACTTTTAACTCAGTCTTTCACATTTTCTACTTTTCGTGTATATTTAATTATATATGTATAATAAATTGATAAATTAATATAGTTGACTTACAAATATTGGGGACACACACCTGAAATTTACAATAGGGGGCACAAAGTTTAGATATTGCTGGTTTAGAGGATGATAGAAATAGGATCAGATGACTTTTGTTAGAAATTTATCATGCCTAAAATCAAATATCTCTATTTCTCCTGTAAATCTGTTCTTCCTTTTGACCTATCTATTTCTACCAATGATATTATCATTCTCCTAGTCACTCAAACTGGGAATTTGGGAGTCATTCTTTGTCTTCTTTCGTTCATCATATGACATTAGTTGCCAAGTCCATTACTTCTAAAACATCTTTCATATTTGTCTCTCCCTTTGTAATTCTATTGCCACCACACTGATTTATGCTTTATTTTTTATTAAAGATTTATTCATTTATTTTAGAGAGAGAGAGAAAGCATGAGCAGGAGGGGTAGAGGGAATGGGAGAAAGAATATCAAGCAGATTTCATACTGAGCATGAAGCCCGATGAAGGACTTGATCTCACAACCTGAGATCACAACCTGAGCTGAAACCAAAAGTCAGACGCTTAACCAACTGTGCTACTGAGATGCCCTTATGCTTTAATGTTTTAAGATGGGTTACCATAGTATTGTAAGAGCTTCCTAACTGCCTCTATTCTCTTGACTCAATTTAACCTACCTATTTTTTTTATCTATGCATGTATTTTTCCCACTGTTTATAGAGTATGGTCTACTTAAAGGCAAGCAGGCATGAGCACTGTCTTTTATCTCTCTATCATGCCTTGAATATGGTATATTCAATAAATATCAAATATTTATAAATGGATAATATTATATTAGGATTAGTTTTTCTGTCTGGAACTGAGAGTTAGTGCTCAGGCCTTGGGGCCTAAAGGTCATGAAATTCTTTCCAATTTATGCAATCAAGCGAGATTAATCTGACAAGTCTAAAATCAGATTCCTAAATTCATATTCAGATATTAGTTTATTCTTTTTAGCTACTCTATAGAATCTCACTTTATCTGAGAAAAGCATTTCATGAAGAAAATACTTATATTGTGGCGAAATGCCACTCTTCTTCCTTAAAACATGCTCACAGACATGCTTATAGGGAGCATTCTCTCTCATTCTTTTTCTTTGCCTTGGGAGTCAGAGTTGAATTCTGGGCTATATTTTATCACCAACTTCCTATGATTACTGGGATGAATTATGACAAATCATATAAGCTTGCAATGTTTATAGAAATAGTCAGGCCTGCCATCTCCCTTTCCCTACCTTACTTTCCCTACATCTCCTTACCTTCCTTCAGCTACTTCATAGAGATGGAAGAAATGTGATCCTACATCTGACGTAATTTAGGATTCTTAGGAAAAACTTTTATAAATTTAAGGCAATGTTATAAAGTTGTTTCTTGGGAAGAGGGAGGAATTAAAATAAGATTTAACTGGCTTATTCTTGTATAATTACAGACTTTGTTGTTAGCTTGTCCAAAAACCCTCTGAAGTGATGTGTATCAAATAGTCTTGATGCAAATGACTTATTAAATGACTAGATAACAATACCTATATTCTCTCTTATTTATGTTACAAATATACTCTCTCTCCCCTCCCTCCACCTATCCAGCTACCAGCTCTAGCATTTTTCTTTGAGTTTCCTATGACGATTCCAATTTACTTCTCTATGGTATTTAGAATATAAATCATGTTTTTCTACAAATCTTTCCTGTTTTTATTTTAAGAACCAAGTCACTAACATATTTAATATACACATCTTTCATTCCTAGCTGTGTGTTTCAAGTCCCAAGGCTTCTTTTTATTCTTATCAGAATATTTCACTACTGTAGAAACTGAACACTTTTTAAAAAAAGATTTTATTTATTTATTTGACAGAGAGAGTGTACAAGTGGGGGGGCAATAGGCAAAGGGAGAGGGAGAAGCAGCCTCCCTGCTGAGCAAGGATCCCGATGTAGGGCTTGATCCCAGGACCCTGGGGTCATGGCCTGAACCGAAGGTAGACGCTTAACTGACTGAGCCACCCAGGCACCCTGAAACTGACCACTTAATTCTGATATTGGCACCAGTGGCTTCTCCTTATTTTAGACTGATTATAGCCAACTCCTTTAGCTGCTAACATCCCATTGATTACTGTTTCTCCCATGTCAAAGCAATCTGTTTATCAGTAAAAAATTGATCTTTCAACTTGAAGCTACAAGGATGCAATTGGTATCTAAGTTGCCACATCAAACGGATATTTAAAAAGTCATTGTTGAACTTAGCTGTAATTCATGGAGGTGCCACCCATGTGATTAGATGATATGTTCTACCTATATACATTTTTTTTCTTGAGGGCCATATACACATGTGCAGAATTTAAAAATGCAGGAAAGTATACCATACTGTGTGGGCTACTTTATGTAGGTTACTTGTGAATCATCCCAAAGCAGTTACTAAATCAAATTTCTAAGAAATGCTCAACAGTTGGAGAGATATGTTCTTTTGGTCATTTCAGGCTGAAAAAATCCAAGAGACATTTTTTTTTTAATGAGCTTCTAATTTGGTGAGTTACATTGGCATTGATCTGCTTTTAATAGTTCCAATTGAGTAAGATATTATTTCCTGGGATCCTTAGGGCCTCTATAGTTACCTCCATTCCACATTTCCTTTTTTATTTCTCATTCCTCATTCCACACTTTCTATCCAAGCTTATTATAACAAGTTTTCTGAGCTTTAACTCTGTCAAAGGTAGTCCAATACAGAATTAAATTTGTTACAAAGTGTACGAACAAAGTTTTACAAGTGCCATTTTTTTAAGAGTTCTTGACTCCAGGAAACAAACTGAGGGTTGTAAAAGGGAGAGGGTTGGGGGATCAGGTAACTGGGTGACAGGCATTAAGGAGGGCGCATGATGTGATGAACAGTGAGTGTTATATGCAACTAACGAATCACTGAAAACTACACCAAAAACTAATGATGTACTATATGTTGGCTAATTGAATTTAGGTAAAACACACACACATGAATTTTGAGGCTTTGGAGAGTACAAATATCTTCATAGTAGTGAGAAGGATGGAATTTAGTTTCTTTTAAGTACTGAGATTTTATGAAACTGTCATTCTTTTTTTTTTTTAATTTAAGATTTTATTTATTTGACAGAGAGAAACACAGTGAGAGAGGGAGCACAAGCAGAGGGAATGGTAGCGGGAGAAGCAGGCTTCCTGCCGAGCAGGGAGCCCAATGCGGGGCTCGATTCTAGGACCCTGGGACCATGACCTGAGTCGAAGGCAGACACTTAATGACTGAGCCACCCAGGCGCCCCTGAAACTGTCATTCTTGTTGGAAATAGGAATTTACTTCTTTGTACAGATTTTCCATGTGTATATGCAAGGGAAATTGGAAAGATTAATATGATGGTAAACTAACAAACAAAAAATTTCAGAAAGCTAGGGAGTAAAATTAATTTATTCCAAAATGTGATCCCAAAATCTTATGACAGCAGAACCAGCTTATGTGTGGCTGGTTTTTGAAAACATTAAACTAAAAGAACTGATGACAGAAAAGTGCACAAATTGGTTCTGATTGACATTCCTTCCTGCTCTCTTTCTCATGACCTGCATGGGTTCTTAAAGCAGAGGCCTTGTTTAAGGGTCCAATACTTCATGTTCTCTTCAGACCAATTATACTCATTGCCACTATGTTCACAAGAAGAGAAAGCACCTTAGTTATGCCCCTCCTACCTTCTCTTTATGCTCAATGGGATGTCTTTTCTCTGATCCACTAAAACTTAATTTCATAAAAATAATAAATTAATCAATTAAGAGTTAATTTTATATCCCCCCAAAGAGTTAGTTTTATAAAAATGACATATTACATGGAAGGTATTTTAATCTAAGTTATAGCCATTTTTTCACACTACAATCTCCTTTATACTGTCACAAATCCCTAAGGTCACAAGTTAATAAAAGACAGAATTGTTATTGGAGCCTGTGGTTATCTTGAATTATTACTGATAAGAATGAAAGAACTTACCTCTATCTGGACCCAAGTACGAGCACCCAAGAAGAAGCCATGTCCTAAGAGATGCTTTTAGTTTATTGCTATTCTGGTATGAGTTCTTCATAAGCGTGAAATCAGTTGTCCAGTAGTCTTATAATGGTTTGCTTTTGCATTAGAAATATCCTGACTAACTTGAAATAGTGTCCATAAATGCTACTTTGTAGATTGTCACTGGGATATAATCTATAACCAAGATTTGTCAATGGTCTCTAGTTACCAAGCTGATGCTTAGAAATTTCTCTCCCCATTTGCCAAAACTACATTCTTTAATTATTTGATTTACACAAGTTTTAAAAAAAATGTATCTATTGAGAGACAACTATGGAACAACAGAGTGAGAGGGACTTAGAACCTGGAGGTCAGGTTTCATGTTCTGGCTCTGTTTGTGATCTTGGACAACCTACTTAGTTTATGGGAAATCAATCTTAAATGGGTGATTGTGATGACTAATAGAGACAGTGTTTGTGAAAGCCTTTGTAAATTGAAAGTATATAAAGTTTAGACTGCAAGCATAATAGCTACAACTGAATGTTTCACTACATTAGAGGGCTTGATTAATGATGAAATTCTCCATCTTTTGGACAGACTTTGTTGGTTTGGTGTAATAGCTTCTTTTCAGTGGATCATAAATAGCCATACAATTATTTAATCAGCTTTGAGAGCTAGTTGCTGGTGAACCAAATGTGGTGACATCTTACTACTTGTTTTTAATCAACTCTTTCTCCTGTGTCAGTCTTTTTTAATTTTCTGGTGAATCCTAGGACCATTATTCTTATTTTGGCCAAATTTAACTAAAGAATTGCCACATATATTTCCAATTTAAATATACACCTCAATCACTTTACCTTTTAAAAACAAAATTGTAATTTTTAGTTTTCTAAATAATGTATAGTATTTTGTTTGTCATGAATCTCCTGAGAAATTGACCCAAGAATTATTTTTTATGATTTATTTAATTTTTTAATTTTTAAAATTTCTTATTTTTAATTAACATATAATGTATTATTGCCCCAGGGTACATGTCGGTGAGTCATCAGGCTTACACATTTCACAGCACTTACCGTCCCCAATGTCCATAACCCAGCGACACTATCCCTACCCTCCCTACCCACCTGCCACCCTCAGCTGCTTTCATGAGTTTAGGAGTCTCTTAAGGTTTGTCTCCTTCCTAATCTCATCTTGTTTCATTTCCCTCCCCCAACCCCCCACTACCCCCTAATCTGCCTCTCAAATTCTTCATATCAGAGAGATCATATAATTGTCTTTTTCTGACTGACTTATTTTGTTTAGCATAATACCCTCTAGTTCCATCCTCATCATTGCAAATGTCAAGATTTCATTTCTCTTGATGGCCGCATAGTATTCCATTGTGGGTATATATATACCACATCTTCTTTATCCATTCATCTGTTGATGGGCATCTAGGGTCTTTCCATAGTTTGGCTATTGTAGACATTGCTGTTATAAACATTCAGGTGCATGTGTCCCTTCATCACTACATTTGTATCTTTAGGGTAAATACCCAGGAGTGTGACTGCTGGGTCATAGGGTAGCTCTATTTTCAAATTTTGAGGAACCTCCATACTGTTTTCCAGAGTGGCTGTACCAATTTGCATTCCCACCAACAGTGTGGGAGTGTTCCCCTTTCTCCGCATCCTAGCCAACATCTGTCATTTCTTGTCTTGTTAATTTTAGCCATTCTGACTGGTGTGAGGTGGTATCTCACCGTGGTTTTGATCTGTATTTCTCTGATGCCGAGTGATGTGGAGTACTTTTTCATGTGTCTGTTGGCCATTTGGATGTCCTCTTTGCAGAAATGTCTGTTCATATCTTCTGCCCATTTCTTGATTGGATTATTTGTTCTTTGGGTGTTGAGTTTGAGAAGTTCTTTATAGATTTTGGATACTAGCCCTTTATCTGATATGTCATTGGCGAATATCTTCTCCCATTCTGTCAGTTATCTTTTGGTTTTGTTGACTGTTTCCTTTGCTGTGCAAAAGCTTTTGATCTTGATGAAGTCCCAATAGTTCATTTCCCCCCTGCTTCCCTTGCCTTTGGTGATGTTTCTAGGAAGAAGTTGCTTTGGCTGAGGTTGAAGAGATTGCTGCCTGTGTTCTCCTCCAGGATTTTGATGGATTCCTGTCTCACATTGAGGTCTTTGATCCATTTTGAGTCTATTTTTGTGTGCGGTGTAAGGAAATGGTCCAGTTTCATTCTTCTGAACATGGCTGTCCAGTTTTCCCAAGACCATTTATTGAAGAGACTGTCCTTTTTCCACTGGATATTCTTTCCTGCCTTGTTGAAGATTAGTTGACCATAGAGTTGGGGGTCCATATCTGGGCTCTCTATTCTGTTCCATTGATCCATGTGTCTGTTTTTGTGCCAGTACCATACTGTCTTGATGATCACAGCTTTGTAATAGAGCTTGAAGTCTGGAATTGTGATGCCACCAACTTTAGTTTTCTTTTTCAACATCCCTCTGCCTATTTGCAGTATTTTCTGGTTCCATATAAATTTTAGGATTATTTGTTCTATTTTTTTTAAAATAAATTGATGGTATTTTAATAGGGATTGCATTAAATGTGTAAATTGCTTTAGGTAGCATAGACATTGTCACACTATTTGTTCTTCCAATCAATCAGCATGGCATATTTTTCCATTTCTTTGTGTCTTCCTCAATTTCTTTCATGAGCATTTTGTAGTTTTCTGAGTACAGATTCTTTGCCTCTTTAGTTAGGTTTATTCCTAGGTATCTTATGGCTTTGGGTGTAATTGTAAATGGAATTGACTCCTTAATTTCTCTTTCTTCTGTCTTGCTGTTGGTGTATAGAAATGCAACTGATTTTTGTCTTAGAATTGCCATTCTTCCTCTCTTCTATCTCCTGTTGAGTTTGCAGGTGTTTAGAATGATTTGATGACTATTCAGCTGGATTTCTGGGATCCGACACTATCTCAGCCTCCTATTCCTCTGCCATCTTGCTCCTATCTTACTTACTTATTTATTTATTTATTTTTGTTTAAAGATTTTATTTATTTTGACAGAAAGAAACACAGCGAGAGAGGAAACACAAGCAAAGGGAATGGTAGCGGAAGAAGCAGGCTTCCTGCCGATCAAGGAGCCCGATGCGGGGCTCGATCCCAGGATGCTGGGATCATGACCTGAGTCGAAGGCAGACGCTTAACTACTGAGCCACCCAGGCACCCCCTATCTTATTTTTTTTTAATTTAAATTCAATGAGCCAATCATTAAACCCTTCAGCACCACTGAGCAAGCTGTATTTTTAATCTTAAGCTAATTTAATTTGGTTTTAGATTAAAAACCTTGGCCAACCCAATATAACTCAGAATAGTGAAACCCAATTTTCAGGGTTGATTTTACTATTAGGCTGTTATGGTATAATCAAGGAACAAGAAAACCCTCTTTTACTTTTCATTTTAGCAATGTAAAGCTAGTCATTTCCCTGATACTCTTATACAGATTATAATTATACTTACACTAAAAGGTTTACTCCAAGTGTGTCAATTTGGAGGAATTTAAATTTTCGGTATTAATTATTCCTCTTTTCTGTCTACATGTGAAAAACCTATGGTTCAATTGAAGCTTTTAAGTGAAAGATATGATATTTTGTCATTAGTATTCCAACCCTTTGATTTTGTCCATTCCTGTAACTAGGTAGTCAAGTGCCACCGAAGAAGTTGACATTCTTTGTAAACCTCTATCACATTTCTAAATGATTACTAGTATCCTTAAGTCCTAAACTCAAGCAGAGAAAGCCAATTATCATATGGTTTCACTTACTTGTGGAACATAAGGAATAACATGGAGGACATTAGAACAAGGAAAGGAAAAGTGAATTGGGGGAAGTCGGAGGGGAGGATGAAGCATGAGAGACTGTGGACTTTGAGAAACAAACTGAGTGTTTTGGAAGGAAGGGGGATGGGGGATGGGTGAGCCTGGTGGTGGGTATTAAGGAGGGCACGTATTGCATGGAACACTGGATGTGGTGCATAAACAATGAATCTTGTAACATTGAAAAAACAAACAAACAAACAAACAAACAAACAAATAAATAAAAAGAAAAAGGAAGACTAGGTAGAGTAAAAAAAAAAAAAGTCCTAAACTCAAACTTTGCCCTTATGT
The DNA here is from genome assembly GCA_028646535.1 of Procyon lotor. Classification (NCBI taxonomy): domain Eukaryota; kingdom Metazoa; phylum Chordata; class Mammalia; order Carnivora; family Procyonidae; genus Procyon; species Procyon lotor. Next base: position 47,991,632 of record CM053612.1, read on the forward strand.
CTCTCCATTTCAGTACTCCTTATATTGACATTGCCAAGTAAATGTTTGTGTAAATGAGAAATTCTCTTCTCTGCATCTCAAATTTCTCTTTTCAGTCTCATTTTCCCACATCCTTTTGTATTTATAGAATAAGTGTCCTTTCCTTATTTACATTGTTAACCCTCAGTACCCATGTCTTTTTTTTTAGTACCCGTGTCTTTAATTCTTTTTTTTAATTTAAATTCAATTAGCCAACACATCATTATTTTCAGATGCCGTGTTCAACAATTCATCAGTTGCATATAACACCTAGTACTCATCACATCTCATGCCCTCCTTAATGCTCATGCCTTTAATTCTACACTTATTCTATATTTACAGGAATTTTTCTTCATCTGTTGTCCAGGTCTATAGACAGGATCTACATTTGGACCAATAACAAATAAAGTAAGCAAAGTTTTCTTCCCCTTTCCTTTATTTTAACACCTTCTCTGGCTGTAATCTGGCTCTCCAGGCCCTTAACACCATACAGTGTACTTCTCTCAAGTAGTGTCTTATCTACAAATGTTATTCTTATCAGTTTTTGTGAGTATTCTATAGAATTATTTGGTATGTGGTAAATGTTTCCATGGTGGAATTTAAAGCAATTATGTTTAATGCTGATTTTTACCAGTGCCTAAGAAATATTTAGCAGTAGCTCTGGGTATTGGCATGAGCATCTTATATTAAAAATTCTGTAGCAGTTCAAAGCCCAGTACTTTCGGATAGCTAATGGGATTTGAATAACAAACTTTTGTCCAGATAGTCTAGTTGGTAATATATGAATGATTATCTGTTGAATAGTTTACCATTTTGTTTGAAGCATGTTGTTTCAGTGCTGTGATATTTTGTTGATTTCCAAATGCTTAGCTAAAATTCCAAAATCTTCAATTGAGTGCCCATCCTTCTAATATTCAACGTGGAGCAATTATGATAAGGATAATTTGTATTTTACTTCTTTTGGAAATCCTTATTAGATTTATCATATAAATATCTTTCTGAACAAGTGACTTGTATTCTTCTGCCTAGCTCAGTTCCTACTCTTTGAAGCGAGAGCTTGTGCAAAATCCCAATTTTCATAAAAAAATTAGTTACTACACATCTTGTAAAGAGCGTTGTGATGTCCATAATCTCTACTATTATGAAACATAGCTTTTTATATGTAGGTTTTAGGCTAGGCTGTTCTTTTATCTGTATTGACATAAACTTTAAATAAATACTTAAACACAGAATAACTAGAGTTCAAAATAAATTCACTGTGCTTTCTTTAGAATAGTTTTAATACTCAACACATTTGATTATATGAAGAGTATCACTGGAATTCTTTCCAATGGAAACAGTTCATGATAACATTAAGATGGTTTTCTATTATGTCAAATGTTTGTAGATTCTTTCATTTGCAGGCATCATTTGCTCTTTGTTTATCTTTCATCATTTCAAGCAATGGTTTTATCTTCTGATTCATTAGTTGTAGGAGCCCCTTCATTTATTATTTAAGCCCCCATTCCCCTGTTTAATGACATTGATGTTAGTTGCAGTTAACATGTTTTTGTCCACAATGGCCTGCTGCCAATCTATAATATTTTTTTTTCATTTTACTTACCTTTTCTGAAGGATAATGCAAAAGAGGGGGTTCAAGGAAGATTTGGGAGTCCATTCTTGCTAGTCTATCCTTTGTTTTGTCAGTTTCCAGTTGAGTGGCTTAATGAGAAGAGTAAAATTCTACTTTTCTTGTTTATTTAATGTGAATCCTGGGAAATGTGACTGGTTGACTGGTATTTCAAATAATGAAATACAAATTATTTGTATTTCAAATAATTGACCAATATTTCCCAAACCCCTTTGAGACTATTGCCTTGGTGGCTCTTGAAATCTTTTGTAGTGCCTAATGACTGTGTAGGAACAATATTTCCATTATCTACAATTGGAGATGGACTTTTGGTGAAAGCAATGACTTTCATTTTTGCTTTGCCTCTTCTTATTTTGGTCACAGTTATCAAGATTTCAATGAATGAACCCTCAACATATTAATTTTATTTCCTATCTTTTGGGATTTTCAAATAATTGTAAAAGGAATATAATGGCAACCATTTCTCAGTGAAGAGCCATTTGTATTTAATTGATGTTGTGTGTTTGCTGCAGGAATGCTGGGGAACATGAGTTGCTAAGTTAAAGGCAACATTGTTCCCTGTACCACATTGTACCACATTGTTGCATGACATTTTCCTACACTGGAACTTAGAGAGGAACATGTAATTGGGAAAGCTGACCTACATGTCAGCCTTTCAACTTTTGATCTACATGGCTTAGAGACCACCCAAGAAAGGCTTTGAGATCTACCAGTAAATCATTATCTAATTGTTGGAGGACAGCTAACCTAGGCTGATTGAACCATAAGATGTCATATTTTGAATGAACTGTTACTAGTGGTATTATTAATGACTAAGAATCCCACTAAGAAAGAAAAAGGAGAAGGAAAAGGCCATTGGGGAATAAAAAAGGGCATATTGACTCATTCTGTTCTACCCCATCTGCTGTTCTTCATAAGGGATTATAATTGATATATGAAATAGATGGTATAATATAACTCTGTAAATGTTGACTAAGATAATATCTCTAGAAACCTTTATCATTCTCTTTCTAACCAGGGGTTCAGCCAAAACTTACTCAGAAAAAAATGTTTAAAGTACTTTAAAAATCATCTTTGCTTTTTTTAAAAAATTAGTTCTCATTTCAACCAAGTGAGTTTGCCTAGATTATGTCAGCAAAGGATTCATGAAACTCCTGAGTGATAAGCCACCAAAGCTTGAAATTACAGGTAATAAAATGTGTAGTTTACTTTTCTCGTGATGCTTTTGTTTGACTTTGTTATCTGGGCAATGACTGGTCTTATGGAATGAATTGGTAAATCTCCTAGATGTTGCACTCTTTTGAAAGTGTTTCTGAAGGTTTGATATAAATTTTTTATTAAATATTTGATAGAATTCACCAGAGAGAAAAAACTTAGGAAGATTCCAAGGGTGGGAAAAATAAGAAATGGAAAGGATTGTTGCAGAAAATGTAAGATAAATAATAAGGGTTCTAAGAACAACAAAGAAAATGATGGTCTATAGGGGAAATAGAGATAGACATTTATTGCCAGTTAGAGGTTTCTAAAAAAATACATATATAGATAGGTATAGATATAGATGAATATAATATAATATATACAGTATATTATATGTAACATATTTATATATATAAATTTTAGAAAGAAAAAAGTTTAAACAATAGAAGAAAATAGAGAATATATTAAAAATAGAGAAATTAAAAAATAAAGAATAATAGGATTATTATTAAAATAAAAATAAAATGTTATTATATTAATATATATTAAAATAATATATATTAAATTATTAAAATAAAATAAAATATTGATTTTTCAATATCAAAATATCAAATATCAAAATAAAATATTGATGTTTTCTTCCTATTTACCCCCTTCCTCCAAATAATTTTTTTCTGGAAGAAAGGAGAAAAGAAATCATCATTCAAAAAGAGAAAAAAGGAAATGAAATCTCAGAGCTGTTAGAATTCAAGGACTACAAAGTAAATTGCAAAGGGACTTTACAATCTTTTATTTGAATGAGAAGAAATTAAAATTAAAAATCAACCAGAGCTAAGTGGGTGATGAATATTAAGGAGGACACTTGTGATAAGCAAGCATTACGTGTTATATGTAAGTGATGAATTACTAAATTCTACTCCCGAAACTAATATTAAACTATGTGTTAACTAAAAAAAAAAAAATGAAAATCAAAAAGGGTAAGAGAGATATGAAAACTAAGGGACAGAGAATGGAGTGTTTGGAAAGCAATGGTAGTGGCATGTCTTGGAGCATCACTGTTCAGGAAGAGCGTGAACAAGAAAAAAAGTAACAGCTTCAAAGTTATTGTTAGGTAGGATGGATTTTTTATAACATCTGAAATCTTTGGGCTCAATGCAAAACTTTATACTGCTTAAATGCTTATCAAATCTACTTCTGAAGTTTTGAGCTCTTTATTTGGGCTCACAAGAAAAATAAATTCTCAATTGGAATCTTAGTTAATAGCAATTTACCCACCCCCACAGCATTCATTTAGCATAGCATAGCACTGAACAAGCACTGAATATGTATTGAGTAGCTCTGGTTTTCTAATGACTCAACCACTGCTGGTAAAACTGTGTTCTTTTTAATGACTGCCTTAAGTGACGAATAATAAACTGCTTTGTCTACCTCTCTCTACACCTTCATATCTGGTTATAGAAAACTGTGCTTTTAGGCATATCCAGAAACAAGGGATTCTGGCCTGTGAACTGCTTTATCCTTTAACACTCTTGTCATTGTTCCATCATAATTATGAAACATTTTATTTTTCCTAAAGCCTTAGAAGGTAGACTCTATTTGTAATTTGAGAAGACAAAACTAGAGGGGCAAAATGGCCATGTAAGGATTCAGTTTGGAACTTGTGATTTTCTTTGAAAATTGACACCTTCAGGGGCGCCCGGGTGGCTCAGTGGGTTAAAAGCCTCTGCCTTTGTTTGGCTCAGGTCATGATCTCAGGGTCCTGGGATTGAGCCCCGCATTGGGCTCTCTGCTCAGCAGGGAGCCTATTTCCCCATCTCTCTGCTGCCTCTCTGCCTACTTGTAATCCACACCCCCCGTCAAAATAAATAAATAAAATCTTTAAAAAAAAAGGAAATTGACACTTTCGTTACGTATTTATTGAACACTTAATGCAGATTGATCTTTTAAAAAAGTGTTTGGTTAAGATGTGGAATGTTTTCTTCTTTTGTCGGTCTATAGAATGTGAAGTAGCAGGCGTAGTGCAGTTTAGTGATTTTCTTTTATTACTCTAAATAGAAGAAAAGAGGTAGGAGGTAGGGGTTGTGAGTAAATCCGGTTTTCCTATTTTCAATCTAGTATTTTCTTCGGTGCCTCTGTTTCTCACTTCAGAATCCTGCTTTTTATTTTTTAAAGATTTTATTTATTTATTTGACAAAGAGAGACAGTGAGAGAGGGAACACAAGCAGCGGGGGTGGGAGAGGGAGAAGCAGGCTTCCACTGAGTAGGGAGCTCCATGTGGGGCTCAATGTCAGAACCCCGGGATTACGACCTGAGCCAAAGGCAGACACTTAACAGCTGAGCCATTCAGGTGCCCCTAGAATCCAGCTTTTAAGTCAACCCAAGGACTACAGTCATGGAAACAGTAAGTAAGTAAGTAAATAAAACAACAATAAATAAATAGAAACCAGTTAAACATTGCATCTATCCCCCAAACAACTGTTCCTTCTAAAACCACAACAATCTCTGCTAAGCTGGATGCTCAAAGCCTCCAGACAAAAGGCAAACTTGAATCTTATGTTACTCAGATAGAGAAAATCTTGGAATACATGTTTGTGTATGCACTGAACCTATTGGGTTAAAAGTTTGAACCAGGCTTGCCCAACCCCCTGGTGGTGGATATTGCATGGAGCACTGGGTGTGATGCATGAACAATTAATCTTGTAACACTGAAAAAATAAAATAAAAGTATTTGGGGAAAAAAAATAAAAGTTTGACCCAGGCAATCTATATGTTTTGTAAAGTATTTGTCAGTTTGTCAATTTGTCAAGCTTACATCAAGTTTTTAATTTTGATTGCAATCTAAGAGATTTTATAATTGTGTGAATATTTCTTAAAGGGAGACAATAACATTTACCTTCATGGCCATAATCTTCCCTAGGAATGTTGAATAGGTTATTAATTTTAAAGAATATTTAGTTTTAAATCAGTACATACATCAGTAAATGATTCCACATAGCCTGAGTTAGCATATACTGTTGAGAGGGGGAAAACAATGTACTCATTTGTGCATCAGAATTTTCATTTTTACTGAAGTGATGCAATATTTCTTTTTCTTGGTAGTGAGAAATGATGCTGCAAAATGTACTCTTGATCTCAGGTAAAAACCTGCATTGGTAAATGATTCCACATAGCCTGAGTCAGTATATACTGTTCAGAGGGGAAAAAAAATATTACTCATGGGTGCATTAGCATTTTAAATTTTACTGCAGTGATTCCATATTTCTTTTTCTGGGTACTGAGAAATGCTGCTGCAAAATGCACTCTGGATCTCAGGTAAAAACCCACAGCTGGCTTTTAAGAAGCTGCTCATTTAGATACAAATACCAACCAAAAGCCAAGGACAATAGGATTCATCATTTCTGCCAATTTGTTCACCCTCTCTTAAGAGAATTGACACCTTCTGCTTCTTCTGTATTATTACTTATTGCAATTTCAGATGCAGTGGTTGGCCAATAATTAGGCAGATGGGTAGGTAAGAATGGTTTTAGCTCCTCTAGCTGACACACTAATGACTTAGAAAAAAACAAGTGTCATTTGTTATTGCAGCTGCAAAGAATGATCATTTAGTCTTTGGCAGTGTGGACTATGAAAGAATGTGTAGGTGTGAGTATGAGGGAAGAAAGAGACCTAGAGACAGAAAGGGAAATGCAGAGCTCATAGTGATTCATGGCAAGTATAAAAACAGAAGTAATATTAAAAGCAATGGGTGACAGTCTGTAAAATAATCCTATTTAATTCATCTAAGAAGAAATTGTTGTGATTAATACTACCAAATATTTTTCCTTCGAAAACCCTGTTTGGATGATTTGTATGACTTTTTGTTTTAGAATTTTTTGATAGGTTTTACATAAGCCAGAGCTTAAGCTAGAAAAACCTTGAGTGAGGTAATAAAAATAAATAAATTTAAAAAACCTTTTCCATCCACCATTTGTATTAATAACATCAAGGAGAAAATGAATTTTCTTCACTTGAAATAAATAAAAAGAGCTTTCAGAATTGTGTTTATCGGGAATAATTAAATACACTTTGAACTTAAGTGCTTTTAATTGAGAATATGAGCAGTTCTCAGGTGGGTTTGGATTTTTCCATGGTATTAACATTCTAAAATGCCCCTCCTAGCATGTATTTAAGTAAGTCACAGAGTATAACCTACAATTACAACTTAAAAACCTCCAAGAGCTTTGCAGAGACCTAGCTAATCACATTCCCATTTGGCCTTTCCTTGCAATGTGCCAAGAGTGTGGGATCGAAAGGGGCACTGGACCCAGAGTGTCTATTTGCCCCAAATACTAACCAAGGTGATCCTTTTACTGTTTAACTTATTTCAATTTATAAAAAGAGCCTATTTGCAGAGGTCCCTGAGTACATATACATAATTAATAACACAGGCTTCTTTGTCCAGGCACTTAAACACTTGATAAACCAGTGAGAATCACAATATTAATGAGGGGGAAAAAAAGAAGAGATATCTCTCTAGACAACATTTGATCAACTATAAAGGTCCTTTACTTTCACTGATTGTATCTCATAGGGAATTGGGGTTTGAGAGGTAAGGAAAAAAAGGTAGAGAAAAAGGAAACTGTGTGGCTGTCATCAAACTGCAACAGAAACTCAAAGGATTCTGGTTGGCATCTATGGGATGACTTAAGGAGTACTGGAAAAGCCCACAAATCTCTCAAAAGTCTTCCATAGTGCCTGAAAGTAACTTTGGTTAAGAAGATGTGGAAGCCTCTAGGGGTACAGGTCTGTGAATCATCAGACCTACACATTTCACAGGACTCACCATAGCACATACCCTCCCCAATGTCCATAACCCAGCCACCCTATCCCTACCCCTCTACCCCTAAGCAACCCTCAGTTTGTTTCATTATATGTTAATTAAAAAAAAAAGATGTGGAAGGTTCTGACTCTCTTTGGTGTTTAAATTGTTTCTGTTGCTTTATTGCAGAATGACTTTGAGATTAGACAAGAAAATATTGGTTAAAAGAATTTCCTTTGTAAGGTGTTGCTCTTGTGGCAGAAAGCTAAAGGCTTGGTTTGTGTGTGTGTGTGTGTGTGTGTGTGTGTGTGTGTGTGTGTGTGTGTGTGATCATGACTGCACAGCTAAAAAGACCCTCCATGCTACATTCTCAGGCTGCAGGGTTGACTGGTGGACTCCTGAAGGCAGGATGTCTTAGTTGACTGGACACCTAAGTTAGAAATGAGAGCCCTTTGTGGGCGAACATTATGAAGAAACAGTGGGTGTCAAACACTGGCTAATGCATTATGCAACCTAATACTGGCATCTGTTTGTTTCCTTTATTTTCCATATGTTTAAAGCTCTGATGACTGACTCTTTAAAGCGAGGTTTCTCAGTGAGACCTCTCCTATGTGCCTGGACAATACCAGGTCCCAGGTCTGGCATGCCTGCTGTGGGGAATCCAAGTACATCTTTGTTCCACTTCCACTGAGTTATTTGTGAATTTTCTGTTTAGGGGTGTGGGGGGAGGTGTGTTTGTGTTTACTCTTCTAAGATTGGGTCTATCAGTCCTTGTTTTTGCACTGGGATAACTGCTGTTTGATTTAATTGCTGTATTTGTACAATAGCTCTAATAAAGTTTGTTTGCTTTTACAGTCATATGCAGGGATGTCCGTTGTTCTCTGTGTTGTGACGACTGTAAAAAGTTTCATAGGAGACTTAAAGTCTTGATATTGTGAAGCAGAAGTTATTTTGTCAGAAAATTAAAAGGATTTTGTTGGCACCTGCTTTTATGTTATGTGTGTAGGTGAGGTTGAGCAGAGGGATGATGACGTTAGTACCATAACTGTAACAAAGATACTTTTCTGGCAGCATTTATAAGTACTTTATGTTTTACATAATAGCATGTTTCGTTTTGATTAAAAGCTACCAAAGGAATTTTGATCATGGTATAAGTGTTTGAAGCTTTTTTTCCCTGGGATATACCAAGTTTATGTAATTTAATTTTGTACTAAATCATTAAAAATGTCTCCCTTTTTGAAACATGTGTGTTTAAAATATGACATCTTATGGGTTTCTATATGAAAATCTTCACTCTTGAAGTATCATTATTTCTATATTTGTAAATTTTCATTTGTCAGTTCTATAATATGTGGTGTATGAAAGACCAAATAAATTTCTACTTCTTAAATTTTACATTCATTGTCTCTAGAAATTGTTAATCTTGGAATTTAGTGTAGATTTAACTCTGACTAAAATTAGTTTAATTGACCTTAAAAAAAAATAAAAGATGTGGTGGGGTGCCTGGGTGGCTCAGTTGTTAAGTATCTGTCTTCGGCTCCGGTCATAATCCCAGGGTCCTGGGATCAAGCCCTGCATCAGGCTCCTTGCTCAGAGGGGAGCCTGCTTCTCCCTCTCATGCTCCCCCTGTTTGTATTCCCTCTCTCACTGACTCTCTCTGTCAGATAAACAAATAAAATAAAAAAAAAAAAAGATGTGGAAGGCTCTTATCACAGTCTTATTTTTTTTTACCTCAGAGCAGAAACTCATTAGACTTTTGTCATCTATTAATATCTTAACATAGATTATTTCCTCAGATCAGTTTCAATCACATAAATCCTTGAGATGGAAAGACACAATATAAGTGAGAGTTGTTAGTAAGAAACAGGAGGAGAAAGATCCAGAGCATAGATGGCTACTCTAGCCAAACACTTTTTGTGGGGGACCTTGGGTAGTTGAGGGGATAATATAAAGACCATAGAGGTCTAGTTATTATATGGACCGGGGCTGGAAGAGAAGAGGTAGAGCAAGAAGACCTAAGTACAAAGCCAAAAAATCCTCCTCTCCATTGGGGCGCCTGGGTGGCTCAGTGGGTTAAGCCTCTTTCTTCAGCTCAGGTCATGATCTCAGGGTTCTGGGATTGAGCCCTGCATTGGGCTTTCTGATGAACTGGGAACCTGTCTCTCTCTGCCTGCCTCTCTGCCTACTTGTGATCTCTCTCTCTCTGTCAAATAAATAAATAAAATCTTAAAAACAAACAAACTCCTCTCCCTCTTTTTATAGCTTAACTGAAGCAGTAGCTTAGTTTAATGCACTGTCCCCTGTCTATGGCATCTATTTTTTTCAGGCTTTGTTGAGCAGAAGATAGGCATGACAGTGAAAGAAGCCATTTAATAACCACAGATCACCTCTTCTACCTTTCTGGTCTTTTTCTTTCCAGGCTCACAGATAGGGAAGAAAGATATAAAACAGCCTGGCTCACAGAAATCTAGGATATTATACTTCCCTATGGACAGTGAGTATAAAACTAAGGAAAAAAGTCTTGAGAAAGAGTGAAGTATAATACCAGTTAAAATTTTGGGGCTGGTTAAGAGACTTCTTTGTGAAAATCCATGTGTATGAGAGTTTGTGGAGTTATGGGAAACTTTTGTCTCTATGGTGTAGGTGGCTATCAAAGTTAGGGAAAACATGGCAGCTTCAACCCAGTAAAGTGAGTCAGTAGGAAATCATTCAGTTTGCAGAAATTTCTTATTAATATTTAAAACATTGTCTTCACATGGAATCTGGCTTTGAAGAAGAGGGCCTTGCTAAAGAGCTAGAAATTTTATACCATGAGTAATTAAGTAGTGGGGTTTTTTGTTTGTTTGTTTGTTTTTTAACCACTGAACACCTTCATTTTTAGGCATGACTTAGTAAAGAGAAAAATGAAGAAATTGCCTTTCTGTGGTTCTGAATAGAGGTTTGGAAATGATAACCATTCCTGATGTCCTGTTAAAATGCAGGTTTGCATCCTCTAAGCTGGATATCTCTTTTATTACTATGAAATTGGTCTTTAGTTTACTTGCTTTTTGGAAATAGCATTCTATTCAGTTTAGGACTGGGAAAAACTGTAGGTACTCTCCGGAAAATGAACCCAAATAATCAACAAGATTTAGACCAGGCCTTAACTCAATTAAAACTATTCTGTCTGGAGAAGAGAAGGATAAAAGATAATGTAATTTTTTCTGCTTCTGTAGAGAAAAGGGAGATGCTAATTACTTAACTTCTATGACCTTGAAACAGTTTGCAGGAAAATATATCTGAATTTTAAAGCAGAACACATTTTGTTTGTGTTTCTGCATTGACCTGAGGCAATTTTGGTTGTCCAGAAACAAGTTTTTGAACATTAGGTTAAAAAAAGTCCATGGTAATGAAGACTATGTGAGTAAAGTTGGGGAGTCTCTAAGAATTCTTGAGGAATAATAGTCATGGACATAAAGAAATTCACTATATCTTTCTAAATTTTTGTTATAAAGATATTTTAAAACAATAAAAAAGAATAAAGATATCATTGTAGAAGATTATTTTCTTTTTTCTACTGTGTTATGTTAGTCACCATAGAGTACATCATTAGTTTTTGATGTAGTGTTCCATGTTTCATTGATTGTGTATAATACCTAGCACTCCATGCAATCTGTGCCCTCTTTAATACCCATCACCAGGCTCACTCATACCCCCTCTCCCCTCCACTCTAAAACCCTCAGATTGTTTCCTTGAGTCCATAGTATCTCATGGTTCCTATCCCACTCCAATTTCCCTCCCTTCATTTTTTTTTTAAAGATTTTTTATTATTTACTTGACAGAGAGAAACACAGCGAGAGAGGGAACACAAGCAGAGGGAATGGTAGCGGGAGAAGCAGGCTTCCTGCCGAGCAGAGAGCCTGATGCGGGGCTCGATCCCAGGACGCTGGGATCATGACCTGGGCCGAAGGCAGACGCTTAACGACTGACCAACCCAGGCGCCCCTCCCTCCTTTCATTTTTCCCTTCTTTCTCTTAACGTCCTCCATCCTATTCCTTATGTTCCACAAATAAGTGAAATCATATGATTAGTTGACTTTCTCTGCTTGACTTATTTCACTTAGCATAATCCTCTCCCGTGCCATCCATGTCGATGCAAAAGTTGTGTATTCGTCCTTTCTGATGGCTGAGTAATATTCCATTAGTGTATATGGACCACATTTTCTTTATCCATTTGTCTGTTGAAGGACATCTTGGCTCTTTCCACTTTGGCTATGGTGGACATTGCTGCTATGAACATTGGGGTATTATTTTCTTTTTTCTAAAACTTATTTGCATTTTCTGATAATCCTAAATGAACATTATATTTTTATAATCACATGAAAAGTGGTTAAAAACTGTTAAACCATGAAAGACTCTGGACTCAGGAAAACAAACGAGGCTTACAGAAGGGAGGGGGTGGAGGGATGCGGTAATGGGTGATGGGTATTAAGGAGGGTGTGTGTTGTGAAGAGCATGGCAGAAAATTTAAGGGGTTCTCATAAGATGGTTTTGAATTTCAGCACATAACAGCAAGTGAGATTATCTGAAGATACTATAGAACAATGGGGAGCTACTGCTTAATGGGTACAGACTGTTTGGGGGATAAAAAATTCTGGGAAAAGTGGTGATAGTCACACAATATTGTGAATGTACTTAATACCACTTAATTGTACACCTAAAGATATACAATGGTTAAAAGACTAAAAAAGGAAACTATGGAGCAGAGGGCTGGAGAGTAACAAAAGTTTGAGATGCCTATTAAAAGAGAAGGAGCTAAGAGGATGACTGTATGGCATTGAAAGTAAGTAGAAATTAAAGACCAAGAATTTGCATTATACCAATATACAATTTTCTCTAACAACACTCAGGAGTTCAATATAGTAAGGCCAAAGAAGAGGACATTTGGATTGATGTATCTTTGGAATTTATCATGTGGATGCTACATAAGGACAATGAATAAGAAAGGCGATGGAATTGTCAAGAGAATAATTGAAGTGAACAAAAATGAAATCTAAGCTGGATTGAACAGTTAATACAGAGATAGTCTCTTGACTACTCTACTTTTCTCCTCATTATATTTTCAGGGGAGTTGTAGTTAAAGAAAGCAGGCAGGCAGTAGAATTATGCATTTTATGGATTCTTAAAATATGTCAAAACATGAGTAACCTTTATTGCATAGCATAGCCACTGGACATGCTGTATAGTCTTATTATAAGGACAAAGACAGAAATTATGTCTTGTAAAGAAGTAAATGTTATACCTAAAATAGTAAATCTTTGAAACTAAGACTTTAATGGGAAGGGCTTGGCAAATAAGAGTGGTTGATATGCGACAATCTTGTATAGCAGAGTAAGTATTATAGTAAAAGCATAAATATTTAGACTTGGATTCTGGAGACCTGAGGCAAAGTGCTGGTGGTCATTTTGTATGTTGCTCCAGCTCTGGCTTGGCCGGGTATGTCCAGTTGACATAAAGGAATAAGAACAGTGGGAAGAGTAGAATTTGATAGAATTTGGTGGAATATATAATAAAATGGGTCAAAGAAAGTGATGATTCATAAATGGAAGAATGTTACAATTAGAGAGAGAGAGGGCAAAAGATAGGGAAGGGAGAGTTATGGGGAAGATATGTGAGTTCTGTTTTGGAATCTTGTAGTAATGATTAACTGTAGTAATGATTAACAATGCAAACATTTTCAATAATAAGTTAGAGACTAGATGTTGCCTGAAGATCTCACTTTAGCTGTCATCAAAACAGATGTGATAGAAGCCATGAAAATACATGAAATTTCTAAAGTAAAGAATGCAAAAAATTTTAATACCCCTGGAAAAAGACCAGGGGCATTAAAAATTAAGTCCACATAAATATGTGGGAGAAAGAATAGCCAGCAAAGTAAATAAAGAATGCATATATGAAGGAAAGGCAAAGAATCAAGATAGATACTGTTATGGAGGTAAGGGAAGAAAGAATCTCAAGATGAGGTGATGGGCTACAATGTGCTGTGAAGAGAGAATATGGATTTCCTAAAAAAAGTGAATCTTGAGAAAGCAGGTGTCCTCATGAAGTGGAGTGTAAGTAAAAATTGAAGTGTTATGTATAGGGAAAAGTTTACTTAGAAAAAAGGAAAAAGTTTCTGTGAACCATTTTAAAAGTTTGAGAATGAATGGGGAAAAAGGTGGTATTTACTGTGAGCTTTTCATAGAGGATTTTTATGATATTGAGGAATTCCCCTTCTAGCCCTATACTCTGAAGAGTTTTAACCTGGAACAGATGTTGTATTTTGTCAAATGCTTTTTCTGCAACATTTGAGAGGATCTTTTGGTTCTTGTCTTTTCTTTTACTGATGTACTCTACCACGTTAATTGATTTGCAAATGTTGAACCACCACTCCATCCCAGGAATAAAACCCACTTGGTCATGGTGAATAACCCTTTTAATGTACTGTTGGATCCTATTAGCTAGGATCTTGTTGAGTATTTTGGCATCCATGTTCATCAGGGATATTGATCTGTAATTCTCTCTTTTGTTGAGGTCTTTGCCTTGTTTGAGGATCAGGGTAATTCTGGCCTCATAGAAGGAGTTTGGAAGTTTTCCTTTTGTTTCTACTTTTTGAAACAGCTTCAGTAGGATAGGTATTATTTCTTCTTTAAATGTTTGGTAGAATTCTCCTGGGAAACCATCTGGCCCTGGACTTTTGTTCTTTGGGAGGTTTTTGATTACAGCTTCAATTTTGTTACTGGTTATTGGTCTATTCAGATTGTCTATTTCTTCCTGTTTCAGTCTTGGTAGTTTATAAGTTACAGGAAGGCATCCATTTCTTCCAGGTTGTTTAACTCATTGGCATATAGTTGCTGGTAATAATGTCTAATAATTGTTTCTATTTCCTTGGTGTTAGTCATGATCTTTCCCTTTTTATTCATGATTTTATTAATTTGGGTCCTTTCTCTTTTCTTTTGGATAAGTCTGGCCAGTGGTTTATGAATCTTACTAATTCCTTCAAAGAACCAGCTTCTAGTTTCCCTTAAGATCAGGAACACGACAGGGATGCCCACCCTCACTACTATTGTTCAATAGTACTGTTCAATACTATTGACTATAAGTCCTAGCAACAGCAATCAGAGAGCAAAAAGAAATAAAAGACATCTAAATTGGCAAAGAGGAAGTCAAACTCTCCCTCTTAACAGATGACATGATACTTTATCTGGAAAACCCAAAGGACTTCACCCTGAAACTACTAGAACTCATACAGCAATTCAGCCACGTGGCAGGATACAAAATCAATGCACAGAAATCAGTTGCTTTTCTACACACTAATAATGTAACTGTAGAAAGAGACATTAAGTAATCAATTCCATTCACAATAGCAACAAAAACCAGAAGATACCTTGGAATAAACCTAATTAAAAGGTAAAGGATCTATATGCTAGAAATTACAGAACACTTATAAAAGAAATTGAGGAAGACACAAAAAGATGTATTCATTCATTCTTCCATTAACCCAACAAATATTTCTTAAGCATCTAACTACAGGCACTTACTCGGTAATGATGATAGTGAAATAAACAAAAAATAGCATCTCATGTCAATAAATTGTGATATCCTAGATGGGAACCTGGAACAAAGAAAAAGAACACTTAATAAGAACTAAGGAAATCTTAATAAAGTACAGAATTTACTTAGCAATTATGTATCGACATCAATTGTGACAAATGTACCTATTTAAAAAATGTTAAGAATAGAGGAAACTGGTGTGAGAGACATGGGAACTCTGTATGCAATCTTTAAAACTTTTCTGTAAACCAAAACTGTTTTAGAATAAAAAGTTTGTTTTAAAAAGAGTCTATTGAGGGAATACCAGTGGAGAATGGATAAATAAAAGCATATCTGTGTGATAAATTTTATAAACTAAAGAGGTATGAGGTGACTTAAGAGTACAGAAAAGGGGCAAAATACTCGGTGTTGTGGCAGTTAGTGGGTGTGCTAAGTGAGAGAGGTATTAGGAGAGTTTCCAAAAGATGTCTTTCTTTTTTAATTTAATTTCAAATTAGTGTAGTATTGGTTTCAGAAATAGAATTTAGTGATTCATCACTTACATATAACACTCAATGCTAATCCCAACAAGTACCCTCCTTAATGCCCATCTCCCATTTAGTCCATTCTCTCATCCGCCACCCTCAGTTGCAAACTGTCAGTTTATTCTCTATAATCAAGTGTCTCTTATGGTTTGTCTCCCTCTCTGTTTTAATCTTATTTTTCCTTCCCTTCATCTGCTTTGTTTATTAAACTCCCCATATGAGTAATCATATGATGTTTGTCTTTCTCTGTCTGACTTTTTTCACTTATCATAATATACTTTAGTTTGATCCATATTGTTGCAAATGGCAAGATTTCATTCTTTTGGATAGCTGAGTTAAATGCCCTTGGAGATACACACACACACACACACACATACATCCACACATCACAACACATCACATCACATCACATCTTCTTTATCCATTTCTCAGTCGATGGATATTTGGGCTCTTCCATAATGTGGCTATTGTTGATAGTGCTGTTATAAACATTGGATGTGTCCCTTCAAATAAATATTTTTATACAATTTTGATAAAACCTAGTAATGCAATTGCTGGGTAGTAAGGTAGTTCTATTTTTAACTTTTTAAGGAACCTCAATACTGTTTTCCAGAGTGGCTGCTCCACCCTGCCTTCCCACCAACTATGCAAAAGGGTTCCCTTGTCTCCAAATCCTTGCAGACATCTGTTGATTCCTGAGCTATATTAACATTAGCCATTCTGACAGGCATGTGGTGGTATCTCATTGTGATTTTGATTTGTATTTCCCTGATGAAGAGTGATTTTGAACTTTATTCATATATCTCATAATGATTTATATGTTTTCTTCGGAAAAATATCTGCTCAGTTTTGGCTGGATTATTTATTTTTTTTGGTGTGGATTTTGATGAGTTCTTTTTTCATTTATATTTGCATCATGCTTTATTTATTTATCTATTATTTATTTATTTATTTTCCTCACATATATGTTTATTTTTTAGTGTTAAAAGATTACTTGTTCATGCATCACACCTAGTGCTCCATGCAATACGTGCCCTCCTCAATAACCACTACCAGGCTTGCCCAACCGCCCACCCCCATTCCAAAACCCTCAGTTTGTTGCTCACAGTCCACAGTCTCTCATGGTTCATCTCCACCACTGATTTCCCCACATTTCCCTTTCCCTTTATTCTCACAATGCCCTCCATGTTTTTCCTTATGTTTCACACGTGAAACCATAAGATAATTGACTCTCTCCACTTGACTTATTTCACTCCGCATAATCTCTTCCAGTCTCACCCATGTTGATACAAATGTTGGATATTTGTTCTTTCTAATGCAGGCATAATAATCCATTGTATATATGTCTTCTTTATCCATTCATCTGTTGAAGGGCATCTTGGTTCTTTCCACAGTTTGGTGACTGTGGCCAATGTTGCTATGAACATTGGGGTACATGTGGCCCTTCTTTGTAATGCATCTGCTTCGTTGGGGTAAATACCCAGGAGTGCAATGGCAGGGTCATAGGGTAGCTCTATTTTTAATTTCTTGAGGAATCTCCACACTGTTTTCTAAAGTGGCTGCACCAGCTTGCAATCCCACCAATAGTGAAAAAGGGTTCCCCTTCCTCCACACCCTCTCCAACATTTGTTGTTTACTGTCTTGTGATTTTGGCCATTCTAACTGGTGTAAGGTGGTATCTCAGTGTGGTTTTGATTTGAATCGCCCTGACGGCTAAAGATGATGAACATTTTTTCATGTGTCTGTTAACAATTTGTATGTCTTCATTGGAGAAGTGTCTTTTCATGTCTTCTGCCCATTTTTTGATGTGATTATCATTTTTGTGAGTGTTGAGTTTGAGGAGTTCTTTATAGATCTTAGATATCAGACCTTTGTCCGTAGTGTCATTGGCAAATATCTTCTCCCATTCTGGGGGTTGCCTGTTTGTTTTGCTGATAGTTTCCTTTGCCGTGCAGAAGCTTTTGATCTTGATGAAGTTCCAAAAGTTAATTTTTGCTTTTGTTACTGTTGCCTTTGGAGACATGTCCTGAAAGAATTTGCTTTGGCTGATGTCGAAGAGGTTACTGCCTATCTTTTTTTTCTAGGGTTTTGATAGAGTCCTGCTTCACGTTAAGGTTTTTTTTTTATCCATTTTGAGTTTATCTTTGTGTATGGTGTAAGAGAATGGTCAAGTTTCATTCTTCTACATAGAGCTGTCCAATTTTCCCAGCACCATTTATTGAAGAGACTGTCTTTTTTCCACTGGATATTTTTTCTTGTTTTGTCAAAGATTATTTGACCATAGAGTTGCAGGTCCATATCTGGGCTCTCTATTCTGTTCCACTGGTCTATGTGTCTGTTTTTGTGCCAGTACCATGCTGTCTTGGTGATCACTGTTTGTAGTAAGGCTTGAAATCAGGCAATGTGATGCCCCCAGCTTGGTTTTTCTTTTTGAACATTTCGTTAGCAATTAGGGATCTTTTCTGGTTCCATACAAATTTTAGGATTGTTTGTTCCAGCCCTTTGAAGAACACCAGTGGAATTTTGATTGGGATGGCATTGAAAGTATAGATTGCTCTGGGCAGTATAGACATTTAACAATGTTTATTCTTCCGATCCAGGAACATGGAATGCTTTTCGACCTTTTTGTGTCTTCTTCAATTTCTTTCATGAGTGTTCTGTAGTTCCTCGAGTACAGATCCTTTACCTCTTTGGTTAGGTTTATTCCCAGGTATCTTATGGTTCTTGGTGCTATAGTAAATGGAATCGATTCCCTAATTTCCCTTTCCATATTTTTATTGATAGTGTATAGGAAAGCAACTGATTTTTGGGTATTGATTTTGTATCCTGACACATTTCTAAATTGCTATATGAGTTCTAGTAGTTTGGGGGTGCAGTCTTTTGGGTTCTCCATATAAAGTATCATATCATCTGTGAAGAGAGAGTTTGACTTCTTCATTGCCAATTTGAATAACTTTTATTTCTTTTTGTTGTCTAATTGCTGTTGCTAGGAGTTCTATCACTATGTTGAACAAGAGTGGTGAGAGTGGGCATCCTTGTCGTGTTCCTGATCTCAAAAGAAGGCTGTCAGCTTTTCCCTATTGAGAATGACGTTTGCTGTGGGCTTTTCATAGATAGACTTTATGAAGTTGAGCAATGTTTCTTCTATCTCTATACTTTGAAGAATTTTAATCAGGAACAGATGCTGAATTTTGTCAAATGCTTTTTCTGCATCAACTGAGAGGCCCATGTGGTTCTTCTCTCTTCTCTTATTGATGTGTTCTATCACATTGATTGATTTGTGAATGTTGAACCACCCTTGCATCACAGGGATAAATCCCATCTGGTCATGATGAATAATCTTTTTAATGTGCTGTTGGATCCTATTAGCTAGGATCTTGTAGAGAATTTTGGCAACCATATTCATTAGGGATATTTGTCTGAAATTCTCCTTTTAGATGGGGTCTTTGCCTGGTTTGGGGATCAGGGTAATGCTGGCTTCATAGACAGAGCCTGGAAGTTTTCCTTCTGTTTCTATTTTTTGAAACAGTTTCAGGAGAATAGGTATTGTATTTTCCTTGAATGTTTAGTAGAATTCCCCAAGATATCTCTCAGATCCTGGACTCTTGTTTTTTGTGAGGTCTTTGATCACTGCTTCAATCCCATTACTAGATATTGGTCCATTCAGGTTGTCAATTTCTTCCTGTTTCAGCCTTGGTGGTTTGTAAGTTTCCAGGAAGGCATCCATTTCTTCTAGGTTGTTTAACTTATTGGCATATAGCTGTTGATAATAATTTCTGATGATTGTTCCTATTTCCTTTTGATTAGTCGTGATCTCTCCCCTTGCATTCATAATTTTGTTAATTAGGGTCCTCTCTCTTTTCTTTTGGATGTGTTTGGCCAGTGGCTTATCAATCTTATTGATTCTTACAAAGAACCAACTTCTGGATTCATTGATGTGTTATACTGTTTCTCTAGTTTTCTAACTCATTGATCTATCCTCTGATCTTGATTATTTCCCTTTTTGTGTGTGGGGTTGTCTTAATTTGTTGTTGATTTTCCAGTTCTTTAAGCTGTAAAGAGAGCTGGTGTATTTGAGATTTTTCAATTTTTTTTTTTTTTTTTTTTTTTTTGCGTGAGGTTTGGATAGCTACATATTTCCTTTAAAGGGCAGTCCCTTAGGACTGCTTTTGCCATGCCCCATAGGTTTTGCATCGATGTGTCTTCATTCTCATTGGTCTCCATGAATTGTTTAAGTTCATCTTTGATTTCCTGGTTGATCCCAGCATTCTTGAGCAGGTTGGTCTTTAGCCTCCAAGTGTTGGAGTTCCTTCCAAACTTGTTCTTGTGGTTGAGTTCCAATTTCAAAGCATTGTGGTCAGAGAAAATGCAGGGAATCATCTCAATCTTTTGGTATTGGTTGAGTCCTGATTTGTGGCCCAGTATGTGGTCGATTCTGGAGAAAGTTCCATGTGCGCTCTAGAAGAATGAGTATTCTGTTGTTTTAGGGTGGAACGTTCTGTACATATCTATGAGGTCCATTTGATCCAGTGTGTCATTCAAAGCTCTTGTGTCTTTATTGATTTTCTGCTTGGATTATCTGTTTGTTACTGAGAGTGGTGTGTTAAGATCTCCTACTATTAGTGTATTCATATCAATATGACTATTTTGATTAACAGTTGGCTTATGTAGTTGGCTGCTCCTATTTTGGGGGCATAAATGTTTACAATTGTTAGATCTTCTTGGAGGATAGACCCTTTCAGAATGATGTAGTGTCCTGTATCTCTGACTATAGTCTTTAGCTGAAAACCTAATTTATCTGATACGAGAATTGCTACCCCAGGTTTCTTTTGAGGCCCGTTGGCATGTAAGATGGTTTTTCATCCTTTCACTTTCAGTCTGGATGTTTCTTTTGGTTCCAAATGTGATTCTTATAGATAGCATATGGACAGTTCCTGACACTCTATCCATTCTGCAACCCTGTGCCATTTTATGGGGGTATTTAGGCTGTTAACGTTGAGAGTGATAATTGAAAGATAACTGTTTATTGACATCATGTTGCCTGTATAATCCTTGTTTCTATAGATTGTAAATTTCTATTCTAAGTCACTCATGAGATCTTTCAATTTTTATAGAACACCGTTTAATATTTCCTGGAGTGCCGGCTTGGTGGTCACATATTCTTTTAATCTTTGCCAGTCTTGGAAGCTCTTTCTCTCTCCATCCATTTTGAATGTCAGCCTTGCTGGATAAAGTATTCTTGGCTGCATGTTCTTCTCGTTTAGTGCCTTGAATACATCATGCCAGCCCTTTCTGGCTTGCAAGGTTTCTGTGGACAATTCTCACGTTATTCTGATGGGTCTTCCTCCATATGTAAGGAATCTCTTCCCCATAGCTGCCCTCAGGACCTCTTGTCTAAAATTAAAATTTGCAAATTTGACTCTGATATGTCTCGCTGATTTTCTAGACTCATTGATCTTGGTGGGTGTCCTTTTTGCCTCTAGGACATACATACTTGTTCCATTCCCCAGATTCGGGAAATTTTCATTCAGAATTTGGTCAGCTATATCTTCTAGTCTTCTTTCTCTACCCCATCTGGGATTCCAATAATTCTGACGTTGGAATGTTTCATGGTGTCATTTATTTCCCAAAGTCTCTTCTCATGATTCCTGAGCAGTTTGCTCCAGCTCTCCTCCTGATCTTTCTTCTCTACCCTTTTATCCTCTAGATCACTAATTCTATCCTCTGTCTCCGTAACTCTAGCTGTTAACTATTTAGATTGGATTGGATCTCACTGATAGCACTTCTTACATTAACTATACTGTTTCTCATTTCTGCCCTTAGAGATTCTATGTTTTCATTAATGTTTTTTTCCATCCTAGCCATTGCCTGGATAATTGTCATCCTGAATTCCCTTTCTGACATGCTGCTTATGTCCGTGTCTAATAGTTCTGAGGGAGAGGGTTCAGTTTCTGGGTTGTTCCTCTGTTGGATGTTCCTCCTCCTAGTCATTTTGATGAGAGGCGGATGAGAGGATGTATAGCTGGATATTTCACCCATAATCCAGGCAGTGTGCATTCTGTTAGGTTTAGGAGCATTTGGGATTCTCCACCAAAAAGAAAGAATGAGGATAAAAAAAGATAGAGAGAAAGAGGAAAAGAAGAAATCCCCACCAAATGGGCCTCAAAAATAAGATTTATAAGGTATGTACACCAACACGAACAAACATATAGACTGACAAATTTAAATGACAAGAAATAAAAGGACCTAGTC
>CM053612.1:48022477-48050700 GCA_028646535.1 Procyon lotor
TTTTTTTTTAAAGATTTTATTTATTTGACAGAGAGAAACACAGCAAGAGAGGGAACACAAGCAGGGGGAGTGGGAGAGGGAGAAGCAGGCTTCCCGCCGAGCAGGGAGCCTGATGCGGGGCTCGATCCCAGGGTTCTGGGATCATGACCTGAGCCGAAGGCAGACGCTTAACGACTGAGCCACCCAGGCGCCCCTAAAGAATAATTTTAAGTGCATAAGAAAATAAGGAGATTATATAGAGATTTCCCATATGCCTCTTGCTTGTATATATGCACACACTCCCCAACTATCAACATTCCATACCAGAGTGATATATCTGTTACAATTGATGGGTATACACTTAAACATCATTATTACCAAAGCCCACAGTTTACATTAAGATTTACTCTTGATATTATATATTCCATGGGTTTTGACAAATCTATAATGGCCTATATCTACAATTGTAGTATCACTACAGAATAGTTTCACTACCCTAAAATGCCTCTGTGCTCCACCTATTCATCCTTCCTTATCCGTTAATCCCTGATAACCATTGATCTTTTTACTGTCTTCATTAATTTACATTTTCCAGAATGCCGTATAATTAGAATCATTCAGTATATAACCCTTTCAGATTGGCTTCTTTCACTTAGTAATATGCATTTAAGGTTCTTTTATATCTTTCCATGGCTTGATAGCTTAAATCTTTTTTTTTTTTAATTTCTAAAGTAGACTTTTAGGGGCACCTGGGCGGCTCAGTTGGTTAAGCATCCAACTCTTGTTTTCAGCTCAAATCATGATCTCGGGGGTCCTGAGATTGAGCTCCACATCTGGCAGTGGTCAATGGGGAGTCTGCTTGATGATTCTCTCCCTTTGTCCCTCCCCAACTCATGCTTGTGCTCTCTCTCAAAAATAAATAATAAATAAATCTTTAAAAGATAAAAAATAAAATACTTCTATTTTTTAGCAGTTTTAAGTTCACTGCATAATTAAACAGAAAATACAGAGTTCCTGTCTATGCCCTGCCCATCTATGTACAGTTTCCCTTACTATCAATATCCCACATAAGTTTTGTACATTTTTAAAAAATCAATGAATCTTTTAAAATTCCTGTGTAGTTAATATATAGTGTTTTATTAGTTTCAGGTATACATCATAGTGATCAATATTTCCATATATTTCTCAGTGCTCATCAAGATAAATGCACTCTTGTGCCCCTTCACCTATTTCACCCATCCTCCCACCCACCTCTTCTCTGGTAACTATGTTTTCTACAGTTAAGAGTCTGTTTCTTGTTTTGCTCATTACTCTTTTTTCCTTTTTTTTTTTGTTCATTTTGTTTCTTAAATTCTGCACATGAGTAAAATCACATGATATTTGTCTTTCTCTGACTGATTTATTTCACTTACCATTATATTCTCTGGACCCATTCATAAACTTAACCAAGGAGGTAAAATATCTGTACTCTAAAAACTATAAAAGACTGATGAAAGAAATTCAAGATTATACAAAGAACTGGAAAGACAGTCTATGCTCATGGATTGGAAGAATAAATATTGTTAAAAAGTCTGTATTACCCAAAGCAATCTACACATGTGATGCAATCCCTATTGAAATACCAACAGCATTTTTCATAGAACTAGAACAAAAATTCTTTAATTGATACAGAACAACAAAAGACCAAGAATTTCCAAAGTAGTCCTGAAAAAGAAAAGCTAAGCTGGAGGCATCACAGTTCTGGACTTCAAGCTGTATTCCAAAACTGTATTCATTATTAATTGGATCCTTTTTTTTTTCCTGTTGAAGATACAGAATTCTTTTTTTTTAATATTTCATTTATTTATTTGACACACAGAGAGAGATATTACAAGTAGGCAGACAGGCAGGCAGAAAGAGAGGGGGAAGCAGGCTCCCTGCTTTTCAGAGAGCCCTAAGCGGGGCTTGATCCCAGGATCCTGAGATCATGACTTGAGGCAAAGGCAGAGACTAACCCACTGAGCCACCCAGGTGCCTGAAGATACAGAATTCTTTATATATTCTGGGTACAAGGCCTCTGTCATATATGTGATTTCGAAATATTCTCCCCAATTTTAGTTTATATTTTCATACTCTTAATAGGATTTTTGCAGAGCAAAATATTTTAATTTTGATAAGATATAATTTATCAATTCATTGTTGCATGGATCTTGGCTTTGGTTTCATATTTATTTATTTATTTTTTTTATTTTATTTTTTATTTTTTATTTTTTTTTAAAAGATTTTATTTATTTGACAGAGAGAAACACAGTGAGAGAGGGAACACAAGCAGAGGGAATGGTAGCGGGAGAAGCAGGCTTCCTGCCGAGCAGGGAGCCCGACGCGGGGCTCGATCCCAGGACCCCGGGATCTGACCTGGGCCGAAGGCAGACGCTTAACGACTGAGCCACCCAGGTGCCCCTGGTTTCATATTTAAGAAAACTTCACCTAAGACTTCTGATATAAGTCAAAGATTTTTTCCTGTTTACTTTTTTTTATAACATATTTATTGATTCCTTTATATATTTATTTCAAGCTTCATTGAGATTATTGACAAGTAAAATTGTTCAAGTTTAGGGAGTACAGTATATTTTTTTCCAATTTTATTTTTTCAGTGTTCCAAGATTCATTGTTTATGTACCACACCCAGTGCTCCATGCAATATGTGCCTTCCTCAATACCCACCACCAGGCTCACCCAACCCCCCACCCACCTCTGCTCCAAAACCTACAGTTTGTTGCTCAGAGTCCACAGTCTCTAATGGTTCATCTCCCCCTCCGATTTCCGCCAATGCACCCTTCCTTTCCTTCTCACAATGTTATCCATAAGTTTTACAGTTTTTTTCATTGTATTTTATTTTTAAAAGTTTTATTAGAGAGAGAGAGAGTGAGCAGGGGGACAGGCAAAGAGAAGAGAGAGAGAGAAGCTCAAGCAGATTCTGCACTGGACATGGGGGCTCGATTCCACGATCCTGAGATTGTGACCTAAGCCAAAATCAAGACCACCTAGGTGTCCCTATAGTTTTTCATTGTATAATAAGATTCAGAATCAATTAATTTGCTGTGCTTTTTATTTAGTACATGCTAGCATGGTAGTGTGAGAAGGATGTTTCTCTGTTGTCCTAGTTCAGCCTCAGTCTTAGGTTGTCTTGTGTCCCTGGTTTTCCATAATGTTTTCTAAGTGATACTGTTTCTTCTTTACATGGCAGCCAAATTTTACCTTATATCTTTGTGAGCCTTTGAGTGAATTTTTTTGCCCATTCCCATTGGTAAAAAGGCTCTAGACAGTTTTCTTTCCCTTTCCTAAGAAATAGAGGGATTTTTTTTATCCTTTTACCTTTCCTTGGAAGCAGTGGCTGTTCACAAGTTTCCTAAGAGGCAACCATATGTGCTATCCCACCACCCCCCCTACTCAGTAACATTTGTGCAGTGTTTTGCTTTTCCTGCAACAATGGCTGTCCTCTTCCAGGCCTGCAATGTTTAGGGAGGCTTTATCTGATATTTTGCCCTGCCATCCATCTTTCCCATGATCATCAGATGTAAGTCTGTGGAGAAAAGCCTGAGAATGGGCGCAATTTCCCTTGTCTTTGTAACTCCAGGAAGTTCTACGATGTCATGCTACTCCACATTTGGCTTTAGGCAATTCACTGAAATATTTGACTCAATTCTCCTTACTGCTTTATTGCACTCTATGTGTCGTATCCTGGTGTTCTGCTATAGATGAAACAATTTGCATTCTGTCTGTCCTTGGAAGTCTTGTCTTTGGATTTGGGGCTATTCTGTTGCCCTCTGACATCAACTCTCCTGGGTTCAAGAAATGTTATGATTTTGTTGCTTTTTTGCCATTTTTGTTGTTGTTAGGATAGAAGTGATGCTCTTTCCATCTTTTCTATATCCTAGGTTAAGTGGAACTTTGGTTAGTATCTTCTTAAGTAATAAATTTGCTTAAAGAATAGTGAAGGAGAGGACATATATGAGTTTCCTATGGTATCATACCTCCTTGTATATAAGCCCAAGTATTTATTCTAGGTCTAAGGTGTACTGCAATGTTAATACTTTATTATTTTTAAAAGGCTGCAATAAATCTTGTAACACTGAAAAAATAAACATTTTTTTGGGGAAAAAAAAAGGCTGCAAAATCTCCCCTGATTTAATTTATTGTATTTGTGTTTTTAATATGTTTTTCTCATTTAAATGTCATAGGATATATAACAAAGTGTTTTTAAGGTATTGTATTAGAGTCAGTTTGAATACTATCTATTTAAGTAACACTTTAACTTATTTTCTTCTTATTTTATTATTTTCTTCAATGGATTAAAATTCATAAAACAAGAAATACCATTGATGGACTTTCAAGTCAGGGTAGATTTCTAAAAATAGACCTAACATATGATTCAGCAATTTCTTTTCAGGATATATACCCAAAAGAAATGAATTCAGTATTTGGAAGAGATATCTGCACTCCCATATTCATTGCAGCATTATTCATAATAACCAAAATATAGAAATAGCCTGTCAGTGAATGGATAAAGAAAATGTGATATTTGAAATATTTAATTATGAAAAAGAAGGAAATCCTACTATTTGTAATGACATAGATGAAGTCGGAGGAAATTGTGCTAAGTGAAGTAAGCCAGACACAGAAGGAAAAATACTGGGTGTTCTTACATGTGGAATCTAAAAAAGTCTAATACAGAGAAGCAGAAAGTAGAATGATAGTTACCAAGGACAAGGAGGCAAAAGAAATGAGGTGATATTGAGTGAAGAATAATACAATACAAATAATAATACCAACTTGCAGTTATGTAAGAGGAATAAATCTAGAAATTATCTACAACATGATGACTATTGTTAATAATACTATATTTAATACTGGAAATTTGCTAAAAGAATAGATTCCAGGTGCTCTCATAACACCAAAAAATGGTAACTATAAAGAAATGATATGTTAATCAGCTTGACTATAGTAATCCTCAATGTATATATGTATACCAAATCATATTTTACACATTAAGCATGTATAGTTTTTTTTTGTTTAAAATGGGTTTTAATCTTGATTTAATTAAATTTCCATTTAAATATACTAAAGGTTGTAAAAAGCAGAAAAGTTAGGTAGAGGCTGTGTTGCCTTTAAGAACTTTCAATGTTTGTATAGGCTGTGTTTTCTAGGAACATGTTAAGAAGTTGTAAGACTATTTTGTATTACATTCACTTTGAAAAACCTGTTGAGACTAGATTTTAGGTCAGTTCAAAAAATAATTTAGGAGCTAAATGAACTCTGATTCACTAAATACAGGAAGGAAGGACATAATGAAAATGATTCTCAGTTTCAGGATGAAACTCAATTCTTAGTTTGAAATGTCTTATTTTATCTACATATGTCTAGACCCTTACACAGGCCTCCTTAGGATTATGGATGTCTCTGTTACTTCATCTGATAGAGAGGCCAAATATTACTTAGGAAATTTAAATAATCCTCCACCCCATATTTCCTAGGGACTACACTTTGTATAAATATGCGGCCTTCTTGAACATTCAGAATTCTAACAAGAAGTGGGGTTCTAAGTAGAAAAGAGGCTTACTTAGGTGACATCAAGCTTAGACTTAAAGCAACTCTTCCAGGGAGCTATCCAAGGTACTACGTCACATCTACTGAAGTTGTCTTGATCCTTTTCTTCTGCAGCCACCTTCAAATTTGCCTGTTTTCCTACTTGATTACCTAAAACAGGGCATCAGACAAAAGCCACTTTTTATTATATTCAACTCTGTACCCTAAGTTTTTAACATGCCAAATGTTTTTATATGGTCTTAAAATGTCTCAGTAAGGTTTGTACCTTCTATACGTTTTCCTTTTAAAATTTACATTAAATTTAAATTTACATTTACTTTCCAAGTCTCTATTCATATGTCATATGAGTTCAAAAGTGCTGAAATTCAAATGATTTATTTAGGCTTTTTGAACAAAATTACTCTAAAATAGCTGTCTCTTACTTTGGCTAATTATAATTAAAAAGCAGTCATTCTCAAAGTGCAGTCTCCAAAACAGCATCAGAAGAATCCCTGGAACTTGGTAGAAATGCAAATACTCAGTTTCTGAATTAGAAACACTGGGGTTTGGCAATCTGTGTTTTGACAAAGCCCTGCAGAAAGTTCTGATGCATACGTACCAATGACTTAAGAGTGTGCTGTTAATAAGACCATGACTGTAAGCCTAAAATGATCTGGTTCAGCTTAATATAAATTTTATTTAGAAACCTTAAATATGTGGAGAACCTAGTAAGCAAGTATGGATAGGTCCAGGGAAACCTTTTATCATTACTTCAGTCATGGGAACTCTAATCACATGTTTTATTGTATGTGAAAACAGTTTTGTGAATTATATGCAAAGGACATTCTAAAACTAATTAAATTGGTAGATGCACACATTTATATATTTTAATTGCTTTATAGATTTATGAGTATGTTTCAAGTTTGTATAGGTCACATAGCTACTTCCATATTCTTAGTCAGTGAATGGTAACTTTATCTCAGAAGGAACTCTCCTTAACAGGGTTCCAAGATTTGTTAGGGACCCAGTGGAAAATTGTGAGTTAGGGAAGAAACATCAAGTAATGTCAAATCAACTAACTTGACTTTTGTAAACAGTTTTGTGAAGGACATTAGCAGTCAGATTGCCTTTACATGTGGTATATTCCTTTGGCTTATAAAAATTTATCCATTTTGGAGCATCTGGGTGGCTCAGTGGGTTAAAGCCTCTGACTTTGGCTCAGGCCATGATTTCAGGGTCCTGGGATTCAGCCCCACATCAGGCTTTCTGCTGAGCAGAGAGCCTGCTTCCCCCCCTCTCTCTGCCTGCCTCTCTGCCTACTTGTTGATCTCTCTCTCTCTGTCAAATAAATAAGTAAAATCTTTTTAAAAAGTATCCATCTTGTCAACTATGATTGGTTATAATATTTATTTACATCAACTTTGGAATTAATTTCCTATCATTCTATCATCTTAGCAAAACCATTAATAAGATCAACTGCTTTTTTCCCCCAGAAAATAACATTATAACCAGAAATGTTGACATGATTTGAAGAGATTTAGAAATAAAAAGAAAATAAATTTTACTGCTTAATATTTTCCTTATATATGATACAGTGGAACACCTTTGTAACCTATACCATTATAACAATTTAATGAGTTGAAGCTAAATCATGAAGTGTAACTACCTTTTATAAATATCTTAAGTTAGACGACAAATGATGGTTACTACTCTTCCTAATCTCTAATCTCTAGTATTATTAAGGGATTTCACTTTTCATGTACTATAAACTTTAGTTACTGTCCAAAGAACAATTATTAAACTATGATCATATTTACCATTTGTTTATTGTTTAATCTCATTAATTTCAACAAAAAGAGAATAATGAGCTTACATTTGATAAGTAGGTGTGATTTGCTTCCCTTTTGAAGTTAATTTGTAGAAGGCCTTAAGCTATTTATTATTTATAGAGAATGAAAGTTCTCTGGCACTCTTATGGGATTATCTAAAGATTATAAGTATTTGTTAAAACCTGAACACTTAAAACTTCCCTGTTTGTGTACATGAATCCATTTTTATAATTTATGTCCAAATATCTTCAAAATAAAGTGTTTGGATATTTTTCTAATAGTAATTTTATGTTCTGTGTTGGCTCACCATTTTCCAGCTATTTGGGTTATAAACTTTGGGGAAATAAGCATAGAATACTGAGTGATTGCGTGGCTCTTTCTATAATTATACCCCATATGAGCATTACTTTGTAAATGCTACAGTTTAGAACACAAAACCATAGTGTAGAATCGGTGGGTGGTCTCTAATCAAAGGATCTTAGTTCATATTTTACATCCCTTTAGTGGGGACAGAAAGGTTTTTATCTCCATATGGGTCAGTTAACTTTATTCAGTTAAGTTACATGACCACTTATATTCACCTTTGACCCTAGTAATCCAATGTGTGTCATTTATCACAGGGTAAATAAGACACTTTGAACGTTTAAGTGTACCTTTTCCTTAGTCCTGAAAATACTCAGAACACATGCTCTAATGGTGGTGGAGCCCAACTCATTACCTTTTGTGATGAACAATATATTATTTAGAAACTGGGCATAGTACATCCCAGCTCCAGAGACACCAAAATATTACTAAATTTTGTGTAAACTTCTAATGTGATGCTCCATTAATTGGAAATCCAGAGATACAAAAGCATACAGAAAATTTCAGGCTAAAAATTTCCTAAAGACTAAAGAGAAAGCAAGAATCTCTGCTATGTATACTTTGCAGAAGACTGAAGCTTGAGTCTTCCTTAACACCTGCCTTTGTGCTAAATAAAGTCATCATCTTTTTCACCAAGAATCTTGGTGAAGAATTTTGAGCTAATCAAAATTGTATACATTAAGTCCTGGTTACTAGTAACTTAAAATCAGACACTATGTCTTTGATAAAGGGAATCAACACAGAGTAAATAAGCATTAAACTCTGCAGAGTTAAGTACTGTCATACATTTTTATATTAGCCCACAGCTTTAACACAGTGCCTGGCTAAAGTAGAAAAATATGTTTTGTCCATCCAACGTATTGAGCACCAGACATATGCTGTGAGTACAGAGCTTAATAAGTTAATTCACTAACATCAAAATCTCGAAGTTTGTTAGTAAAGAAAATTAAGGAAGTGTTGAAATAAAGATATGGAAAAGATTTTTTTGAAGTAGAGAGGAATGGGTGACTAATTTTTCCCCAGGGATGAGTGTAAGGAGGGTATGGAGGGGAAGGTAATATCAGAGGGGTTTTGCAAAACAACAGAGTGGGTTAGAAGTTTTGGCATCAGGCAGATGTAGTTTTAATTCTAGAATTTCCATTTAATATCTGTGAGGTTTTGGTAAAATCACTGAAACTTTTCTAGGCTCAGTTTCCTCATCTGTAAAATACAGATAATATAAATGTTTACAAATTGTTATAAGGACTGAATGAATTCATAAAGAGCATATGCTTGGAGCATAGTGGGCTCTCAGTAAATAGTAGTTGTTATTATTGACTGCTATTAAAAATAAGTTGCTTAGGAAGACTTGGATAGGGAAGATACGCTAAGATGTGCATAGATCTGACTGGAATTTGAGGTGGTAGATGAAGCTGGGAAGATAGAGGCCAATGGGTGGTAGTTAGTTAGAGGCTATTTGCATTCAGAGCTAACAAGGGTGGATATTTTACTAGAGATGTTGGAGTATCATTGAGGAATTTTGATTCCTGGGCTCCCAGTGAGGAGGATGGACAGAAGGAAGAGTATAAATTTAGAATCAGAAAGACAAAATAAGAGGAATCATTAGTATCATAGTTCAAGGACATATTCTATGAGGTAAACTGAGGCAATGACAGTGGAGGGATGGAGCAGACGTTTAAAAAATATTTGAGATAGACATAAAAAGACATTAACTGAAAGAACTGAGAAACAGAAATTTATTAAAATCCTTGAATTGAGGAAAGGGTTTTGATATTTTTTAAGATGTAAGCATGTTTATAAGCTAAGAGGAATGTAGAATGAACATATACTAAGTTTAAATTTAATACAGAAACAAATACATTCATAACGGAATAATACTTAGCCATAAAAAGAATGAAATCTTGCTATTTGCAACAACATAGATGGAGCTAGAGAGTATTATGATAAGTGAAATAAGTCAGTCAGAGAAAGACAGATACCATATGATTTCATTCATATGTGGAATTTAAAAAACAAATGAACAGGGGGAAAAGATGCGAATCAACAGACTCTTAACTATAGGGAACAGTTGGAGGGTTACTGGAGGAGGGGATGGGTTAATAGGTGATGGGTATTAAGGAGGGCACTTGTGATGAGCACTGGGTGTTGTATGTTAAATGTTGCATCACTAAATCCTGCACCTGAAACTAATATTATTACACTGTATGTTAACTAACTGGAATTTAATTAAAAATTTGGAAAGAGAAAAAAAAGAAATACATTAATAGTGAGGAAACTTCTTGATATAGTTGATGTGGTGTATTTATCAAATGCACAAAGCAATAATAACAAAGAACACATTAATTCATTCAGCAAATATTTACTGAGCTCCATTACGTTCCAGCCAATATGCTAGGTGCTCATGAGAATAAATAAACAAATAGAGACCATATGTTGATTGCTGTTATGAAGAAAAAGCAGGGAGAGGTTAGAGAGTTATGGGGATTGCGTTGTAGAAAGGACAGTCATAGAAGCACTCTGAAGTGACATTTGAGTAGCAAGATAGGTGGATGATAGAGGTGATTAATTGCCTGGAGAAGTCCAGGCAAGGAGCACATTGGTTGGGGTTGAATCAAGAATTCAGTTTTTTTTTTTTTTTTAAAGATTTTATTTATTTATTTGACAGAGAGAGAGATCACAAGTAGAGAAGCAGGCGGGGGGGGCGGGGAAGCAGGCTCCCTGCTGAGCAGAGAGCCGACATGGGGCTCGATCCCAGGACGCTGGGATCACGACCTGAGTCGAAGGCAGAGGCTTTAACCCACTGAGCCACCCAGGTGCCCCAAGAATTCAGTTTTGAATAGATTAAGTTTGAGATACCTATTAGATCTAAGTAAAATAGGCAATTGCATATACAAGTCTTGACTTCAAGAGTTTGTGGCTGGAAATAAAATTTGAGTTCTCAGCATACAGATAATATTTTAAGCCATGGAACTGGATGGGTTATGGAAATACGTAGGCTGTTGGGAAAGATAAAGGTGGAGAATGGAACCCTGAAGTTTCTACTTCTAGAGACTGGAGAAATGAGGGATTGTCCAGCAAAGGGCACTGAGAAGAAATGGTCAGTGATGGAGGAAAATGAACAGTTTTGTTCTGGAGGACAAGTGAAGAAAATGTTTAAATAAAGAGGGAGTCATAAAAAAAATAAAGGGATCATACTTGCATCAAATGCTAAGGAGTGGTTCAGCAAGTTAAGGTCAGTAACAACAATGCCTTTTTGCTGATGGGAAAGGTCCAGTAGAGGGACAAAAATATCTGATTCTAAGGGGGGTGGTGGTGGAGACTTGCAGAACAAAACGTTTGAGAAGGGATGAGATCCAATGCTCAAAATGGTGGGCCTTATTTAAGAACACTGCCAGTTCAGCCAAACAGGAATTTGTGCAAGTGTGTGCACATGCATATTTTCACAGTTTATAGCTCCATGCACCCACCACTTTGCAAGTTTTCACTTTTACAGAATCGTATTTATAAAGTTCATTTTTTTCCCTGGGATTTTAAGCAATGTAGGTGGGAGGGCACATTTAGTGAGCCTTGTTTGCAATTCAGTGCCAACCTCTGGTGTGCTTTTTACTTTTATAGTGCTGGACTGCAGATGGTTAAATAAATGGAGGGCATAGTTCAATGTTTTCCTCGGGCACAACACAGCAGCCCTAGGTGTAGTAGTGGGGAAAATTGTGCTTGCGTTTTACATTGACTATTAGAAACCTCTTCAAGATACTGAGCCGCCTTGTAGCTGTGGCCTTTGTTATTTTAAGTCTCTTTGAAGTGGCAAAGGTGGAATCACTTTTTAACGATGTGTTCTGAAATGTTTCGATAAAGATCTTGATCACCTCCCATGTATGAGACTACTTTATTTATCTCAGTTATATCGCTAGCTCCTAGTACAGCGGGTGGCTCAGAGTAGCAAAGCAGTAAAGGTTCGACTGGAAGAGAAATGATTACTACTTTCACTACAGGTCCAATACCTTCAGAGCGGGGTGGAGGGGTGAGATTAACTTCGTACATTCTGCCTTCAATGTCACAAGTAGAGTCCAGTAAGTGGCATATTTGTGTGCATGTGTGTGTGGACTAGAAAACACTGCGTGTCACCAATGCTATGGAAATGCTGAGAGGGACGGGGTGGAAGAGTTAGGGAGTGCAGGTGTACTAGTTTGTTTTAAATGCATTTTCTTGCTGCCTCCAGCTTTTAGAAACCCAATGTACACTGGACTAAAATGCCCTCTCCGCTGTTCATCCCTATACACAGATGGGTGTGGTTTGGTGTATAGGACACCAGCTTTTGTGAACCCTGCAAGCAGATATTCCTGGAGTCCTCCCCTGAAACTGACTCCTCCGATGCTCCACAGCATCTCCCAGTTACCATATTCATTTTGGGAATCCTCCTGCCTGCAAGCCAGCTTGGTAGATTTGAGAGGGCCTGCTGAGCATGTGTGAACAGCGACGCGCATGCTCCTTGTAGTGGGCAGGTTTACCGCAGCGCGAGTCGTGGCTTTTACTACTCACTCCCACCCCCTCACCCTGCGCGTCCTCCTCCTCTCTCACCCACCTCTAACCACGCGGTCCTCCGTATTCGCCCCCGCTCTTTTTTCCCACCCCCCCTTCACCCCAGGCTTGGGAATCTCCTTTGACGTTCGGGTGACGCTACGGTGCTGCCGCCGCGGGGGGAGGGGGGTTCCCGGCGCTGCACAGGTAACGCCGCCGCTGCCGCCATATTGACGGAGCTGGGTACGGGGAGGGAGCCCTAGGAAACGGGGTGGGGGACAGAGTCAACGCCGAACGACAGTCGCGGGGGCGACAGTGTGAGCACTAGCGGAGGGGAGCTCTCTGTGAGGCAGCGCAGAGTTTTCTTGTCTATGGGGAGCAGCTGCCCGCGGTGGCGATCCTCCGCTTAGAGGCTCTGAGGGCACCCTGCAGCCAGGGCAAGCGGCCGCCGAAGGAGGGGCTGGGGGTTCCGCTGGTGGTGGTGGCGGCTGGAAAGCTCAAAGGACGGGATGCGGGGCTGTGCCAGTGGTTGGCAGCTCCTGCCCCGGTGCTCCTGAAGGGGCGATGCTACCGTTCTCGCCTCAGGACGAGCTCTGGAACCAAGAAATGGAGGTTTTCGGAGGCGGCGCGAGCGGCGGCGAGGTTAGTGTGGTGGCCGAGGGCTGGAGCCGCTCACCTCCTTTCCTCAGGACTCTGGCTGGAGCCCCGGGGAGATGGTCGTGGGGCTCGGGGGCGGGGTGCCCAGGCAAGCTCCCTTAAGGTTGTGGGACGGCGAAGCACGCACTACCCCAACTGTGCTTTTGCTAGGGAGATGGCGGGCTAGGGCGTGGGGAGTCGGAGCAGCCTGGGCCCGGGCTCAGTCTCAGAAGGAGCGCCTGCCTGTCGGGCCACGCTGGAGCTGTGTCTAAGTTTCTTCACTTTGAGACCTGAAGTGGGACTGGGGAACGCGCCAGGTGCTGCGCCTGGCTCGGCACTTTCTTCTTTCTCTGCTGCTCTAGGTTTGCTCTCGTGGACTACTTGCGCGGACAGCTGCTGACTCCAGCAAGCTGTTGAACCCGGGTACTTTAGGAGCCCAGCGCAACAAAAACACACCTAGGCGACAGAATAACTCTGGGGACATTTGCTCATAGGGATGTGTGCTCCTTACTTAGCTTTCTAGTTTCTCCATGTTATGTTGTGGGTTTTGTAACAACCCAAGTGGAGATTAATTGGCGCCTAGGTTTCTTTGTTGACATTAAGGTGATATTCTGGGGTCCCCTCAATTCTACCACTCTCTTCCACCTGTCCTTTCCCCAACTGCTATCCCCGCCCGCCCCGTTGGTCGGTAAAAGAAAACACAGAGTAAACCCTAAGTAAGCCCTTACAAGACTTTGAGGTTCAATCAGAATATTTTGGTTCTCGTCTCTTCCCGCTCTTCTGAAACTATTCTGGTTGGACTTAGATCAGATGTGCAGTGGAAACTTAGATGTGCACAGGTATTCTGTTTTTAGTGCTATTGCTGTTGTTGTTAGAAGCAGGCAGCATTTAAACTCTAAAAATGAGCCTTTTGGGAAACTCAGATCCTTTTCTGATAACTTAATGGATGGACAGCTTAATATTCTAGTAGAGGCCATAGTAGACCTCATAAAAAGTTTTGAATGCCAAATTGATTCACAGTAGGCTATTTTGAAGTAGGACTGGCAATCAAAATCCTCCATGTCTCAAGATGCTAATTTGTGTTCAAGTACTTGCTCCATCTTTAAAAATATAATTTGGACTGTTCTCTGTTTAAATCATTCTTTTTTCTTTTTCAATTTTCAACTAAATTGGGGTTAAAATCCCATGCCAGGATAACATTTAATAAGAAATGTAATAGAAAAAATTCAGAAGGAGTCTAAAGTTGAATCCTCTCCACTGTGGTAAATATTTTACTAGTAAACTAAACAGTTCCAAAATGCATTTTAATATTCTACATCTCTTAAGAAAAGGGTAAGTGAAGAAAGCTAAATTTCTTCTTGGAATATAGAGATGTTTCAGACTTGCAAGAATTTTCTAGCAAGACCATTCGGAGGGTGAGGAATTTTATTTTATTCACATATGTAATTAGTTGACTTATAGTTTCAGGTGTATGGTATATAAAAACAGTCAAATGCTTCTATGTAAGGATGGGGTGGGAGATGGAGAGCCTTTTGCATGCTTCCTATTTTATTATTTTTGTTAAATTTGAATGGAGAAATGTTTTGAATTGTAATTACCACATAAGGTTTTTTTTTTTTTTTTTTTTTTTTACCATTTTTAGTATGTTTTAGGTATTACAGAGATTTAACAATGGGTCTCTTTAACTCATCAATTTGGAAAAATACTCAAGTGGAAATTGTTAAATCTTGTAAAACAAAAGGTGACAGTTAATGTGGTGAAGATAGTATTTCTGCCGTCTTTGTCTAAAACAGTTATGATTGACTAGATTTAATGCTTCAAGTGACTTAGTTAAAAATATTCTAGGTGAAAACTAAATGTTACATCTGAACAGACCTGTTTAGCATGTAAAAGAGATTTTTTTGGTTGTTTGTTTATAATAGTTTTCATAAGAAGGAAGCAATTTTACCTCCCAGACTCTATTTTTTAATTTTTTTAAGATTTATTTATTTGTTAGAGAGAGAGTGCTTGAGCATAAGCCAGGATGGGGCGGAGGGAGAGACTCTCAAGTAGATTTCCTGCTGAGCATGGAGTGGGCCATAGAGCTCAGTCCCATGACCCTGAGATCAAGACCTGAGCCAAAACCAAGAGGCGGATAGTTAACAGACTGAGCCACCCAGTTGTCCCCTCCCAGACTGACTTTTTTTCTTTCTTTCTTTTTAATTTATTCTTTAATTCAACTTAATTAACATTTGGTGTATTGTTAGTTTCAGAGGTAGAATTTAGTGATGCATCAGTTGCATTAACAGTGCACATTATGTCAAGTGCCTTACATTTTAATATCCATCCTCCAGTTACCCCATCCCCCCATTCACCTCCCCTCCAGCAACCTTCAGTTTGTTTCCTATAGTTAAGAGTCTCTTACAGTTTGTCTCCTTGTCTGATTTCATCTTATTTTTCCTTCCCTTCCCCTATGGCCATCAGTTTTGTTTCTTAAATTCCATATGTGAGTGAATCCTATATTTGTCTTTCTCCGACTGACTTTTAATTACGTGTTTGTAGATACTGGCTTTAGAAATGTTAACCCTTCAGCATGAACTTTGCCACCCCAATCATGATAGTTTTTAGGACTAAGGGTGCTTTCATTGTAGAATATATTTTTTTGAAAATGTGTTGGAATCCTTAAAGAAAATGAGTGAGAATGTCTTAACTTTAATGTCAAAAAAAGTAACTTCTGTCAGTTTGTGTGTGTGTTGAATCCTGGTAAAATTAAAGATTATGTGCACTATTAAATACTGTGGAGTCTTTTTCAACATATATCTTTTACTTGTCTTGTTTCATGGGCAATTGTTAACCTCTGAATTATCATTCAGAAGTGTGAGGATTATTTGTTTGAGACTGAACATGCTTTCTCACAGGAAAAAGTTATTGAGAGTTACATTTTTAGACCAAGACACAATAGGGAGAATGATGAAGAGCCTAACCACTGTTTGTAAAAATTGTCCTGTGGGAAAATGTGTTGGAGGTTTGAAATAAGAACTAGCTTGGTTCCAGTGAGAGGTGGAAAATGGGCCTTAAAAAGGGTAATATTGGTTCTTTTGGCTACGGAGAAGAAGGTTCTTGGGAGAGGGGAAATAAGATAAGCAAGAGGCTTTGGCTGTGCGAGCTCTTTCAGGGACTGTCTCAATTAGATATACTAGAAATAGGGCCTTCAAAGAGCAGCACCCCACAGGAAAAAACAATTTTGGCTCTTAACTGGATTTTGTCAGGCTGAGGGAAGAGGTGTTACTTTGAGGTGTTACTGGGTATTCCTGGGTAAGAGTTATAAAGAACAGCCTGGTGTGGTAAAGTGAACTTTTCATGAGTTAGTGCTATATACATTACAGCATGCATTTAGTTGGTTGGTTGGTTGTTTTTTGGTGAGAGAGTGCTTGCTTCCTGAAGGAGGAATTGAATAGTTTTCAAATTGCATGTTATATCAAATTATATTGTAATAGGTACTTTTATTTATTAATTTTTCTCCTAAATTTTTATTTAAATTTCAATTACTTAACATACAGTGTAATATTAGTTTCAGGTATAGAATTTAGTGATTCAACACTTACATACAACACCTTGTAAGTGATTCAACACTTACATACAACACTTACATTACAAGGAATGCCAAGTACCTTCCTTAATATCCATCACCTATTTAACCTATTGCTCTACCCACTTCCCCTCAGGTAACCATCAGTGTGTTCTCTATAGTTAAGATTCTGTTTCTTGGTTTTCCTCTCTTTTTTACCCCCTATTTGTTTGTTTCTTAAATTCCACATATGAGTGAAATCATTTATGGTATTTGTCTTTCTCTGACTTCACTCAGCATAATACTCTCTAGCTCCATCCATGTCCTTCCAAATTCTTTTTACAGCTGAGAAATATTTTTTTGGCTAATAAATATTTTTATATTTTATAATATTTTATAGCTGAGAAATACACACACACACACACACACACACCACATCTTCTTTATCCATTCATCATTCAATGGATACTTGGGCTCTTTCCATGATTTGGCTATTGTAGATAATGCGGCTATAAACATTGTGGTTCATGTATCCCTTCGAATTAGTATTTTTGTATCTTTTGCGTAAATACCTAGTAGTGTAATTGCTGGATCATAGGATAGTTCTATTTTTAAGTTTTTGAGGAACCTTCATACTGTTTTCCAGAGTGGCTGTATTACTTTACATTTCTACCAACAGTGTGATAGGGTTCCCCTTTCTGTGGATCCTCACCAACATCTGTTGTTTCCTGTGTTGTTAATTTTAGCTATTCTGAATGGTGTGAGGTCATATCTCATTGTGGTTTTGATTTGTATTTCCCTGATGATCAGTGATGTTGAGCATCTTTTCAGGGTGTCTGTTGGCCATTTGTATGTCTTCTTTGCAAAAATGTCTATTTATAAAAAAAGTCAATTCATGTCTTCTCATTTTTTTTCATTATTTAGAGAATACTTTATTAGTTTCTGTAATCAAACCCATGTAGATAAGACCTTACATATTTTTTTTTTAAGATTTTTATTTATTTGACGGAGAAACACAGCGAGAGAGGGAACACAAGCAGAGGGAATGGTAGTGGGAGAAACAGGCTTCCTGCCGGGCGGGGAGCCCAATGTGGGGCTCGATCCCAGGACCCTGGGATCATGACCTGAGCCGAAGGCAGACGCTTAACGACTGAGCCACCCAGGTGCCCCAAGACCTTACATATTTAATACAGTGCATTACCCCTGTACAAATGGAAAAAATTGTTTAACATTTCTAGACCAATATGGCTGTTAATTTCTGTACAGTGCCAACCCAACACGGTACAACTGGGATACTTTTTCCAAAGTTGACAGCACAGCTAAAGTTTCCAAAAATTCAAATTATTTATATATATGTGTGTGTGTGTGTGTGTGTGTGTGTGTGTGTATTTATTTATTTATTTATTTATATAAAAAGACCAATAGCAGTGTTATGCATCAATAGCAGCAACAGCTTTTCCAGGTTCTGCAGTCATCTGAACAAAATTAGAGGACATCCAGCACACTCCATTAATAAAAAAGAAAAAAAAAGGGTAAAAAAACAAAACCCCAGAAAACAGCACAGTTCTGTTACTGTTGTGGCACCTGGCACCATTTTTTTTATTAGCTTCTCAATCATCATCTGGAAAGAAAACATTCTAGAATAACATCATTAAAAACAGCTCTGATAAAGCACGGTCACTATTACATATCATAAAGCAGGTACAAGATATTTTACATTCACAGAGGTATGATACAGTACTGTCCTACATCTATAATACTAAAGGATACAATTAAAAAGGCATTATTTGAGACTTGATTCTACTTTTCCAGCAGAGGGCCCAAAGAATGGTATGACACAGCTCTGGTAAAGAAAGGTACCTTCTTCGACAGATTTCCTTCCATTAAGGGAGTTCTAGGTATTCACTGCTCTTGAACATCAGGTAAAAACCGTTAAAAACAAACAAAACCCCACTGGACTCATACAAAGATGACTGAGTGGAGGCAAGCCAGATTCAACTTAACTAGTATTTTACCCAATCTGTCATGTTTGAAGACATGACAATTCCGTGGAAGAAAGGAGACGCCAAGTAGCACTTCAGAGCTTTGGGCCACAACCGAAACACAGCATCATTTCAAACAGAAGCAGTAGCCAAACCCTGCCCACTTGGACATATCCAAGGATGTGGACAGCATATTTTATCACCTGCTCACTCATCCAGGAAGAAGGGGAGATCAGTGACTGTGCTTTGATTGTGTTCAACTCAATCACAGTGTTACAAAAATAGCAGCTGCCATAATAAAAAATAAGGCTCCTCTATCCAGCACCAGTTATCTACAGTTCTTGACCACCAAGCCCACAAATGCTACAATCACATCCAAAGAACATAAGGGAGCAAAGAAACCACACCTGATCTATTAGCTAGACTCACCATTGGTCAGGTTCAGCTTTTCCTCTGCGGGGTTATTTTCCTCCTTTTTCTGGTGTTGTATCTAACCATAAGGATTTCAGTTCTAAGTGATATGCACTCAAGGAATATATGCACATATTTGTATATAAACTCTGACTGAAGATGCATGGACATCAACAGGGTGAGCACATGTCTTCTCATTTTTTAACTGGATTATTTGTCTTTTTGGTATTGAGGTTTATAAGTTCTTTATATATTTTAGATAACCCTTTATCAGATATGACATTTGCAAATATCTTCTCCCGTTCCCTAGGTTGCCTTTTAGTTTTGTTGCTTATTTCCTTCACTGTGTAGAAACTTTTTTTTTTTTTGATGACATCCCAATAGTTTGTTTTTCTCTTTTGTTTCCCTCACCTCAGGAGACTTATCTAAGTAAGAAGTTACTACAGCTGATGTCAAAGAGGTGACTGCCTGTGTTCTCTTAGGATTTTAGCGGTTGCCTGTCTCACAATTAGGTCTTTAATCCATTTTGAATTTATTTTTGTGTATGGTGGAAGAAAGTGGTACAGTTTCATTCTCCTGCATGTTGCCCAGTTTTCCCAACTCCATTTGTTAAAGAGACTGTCTTTTTCCCATTGGATATTCTTTCCTGCTTTGTCAAAGATTAATTGACTATGTAGTTGTGGGTTCAATTCAGGGTTTTCTATTTTGTTCCATTGATCTGTGTGTCTGTTTTTATGCTAGTACTATGCTGTCTTGATCACTACAGCTTTGTTATATCTCTTGAAGTCTGGAATTGTGATTCCTCCGGCTTTGCTTTCATTTTTCAAGATTGCTTTGGCTATTTGGGGTCTTTTGGGGTTCCATACAAATTTTTGGATTATTTATTCTAGTTCTGTGAAAAATGTTGGTATTTTGATAAAGATTGCATTAAATGTGTAGATTGCTTTGCCTAGTATAGACATTTTAACAGTGTTTGTTCTTCCAACCCATGAGCCTGGAATGTTTTTCCATTTCTTTGTGTCCTCTTCAGTTTCTTTGATCAGAGTTTCATAGTTTTCAGAGTATATGTCTTTTACTTCTTTGGTTACATTTATTCCTGGCCATCTTACGGTTTTTGGTGCAATTGTGAATGGGATCAATTTCTTGATTTCTCTTTCTGGTGCTTCATTATTGATGTATAGAAATGCAACAATTTGCTATATGTTGATTTTGTTTCCCATGACTTTACTGAAGTCCTGTATCCATTCTAGCAGTTTTTTTGTTGGAGTCTTCCAGGTTTTCTGCATAGAGTATAATATCATCTGCAAGTAGTGAAATTTTGAATTCTTCTTTGCGAATTTGGATGCTTTTTTATTTCTTTTTGTTGTCTGATTGCTGGGGATAGGACTTTTAGTAACATGTTAAATAACAGTGATAAGAGTAGACATTCCTGTCTTGTTCCTGACCATAGAGGAAAAGCGCTCAGTTTTTCATATATGACCTTTATTATGTTGAGGTATGTTCCCTTTAATCCTACTTTTTTGAGGGTTTTTATCATGAATGTATTTTGTACTTTGCCAAATGCTTTTTCTGTATCTATTGAAAGGATCATATGATTCTTATCCTTTCTTTTATTAATGTGGTGTCTCGCATTTGATTAATTTGTGATTATTGAATGACCCTTACAGTCCAGGAATAAATCCCACTTGATTGTGAATGATTCTTTTAATGTACTATTTGATTTTGCTAGTATTTTTTTTTTAAAGATTTTATTTATTTGACAGAGAGATCACAAGTAGGCACAGAGGCAGGCAGAGAGAGAGAGGGGGGAGCAGGCTCCCCGCTGAGCAGAGAACCAGATGCGGGGCTCAATCCCAGGACCCTGGGATCATGACCCGAGCTGAAGGCAGAGGCTTTAATCCTCTCAGCCACACAGGCGCCCCTCAATTTGCTAGTATTTTATTGAGAATTTTGCAACCATTTTCATCAAGAATATTGGCCTGGAGTTTTTAGCTTTGGTTTAGGAATCAGGGTAATGCCAGCCTCATAGAATGAGTTTGGAAGTTTTCCTCCCATTTCTGTTTTTTGGGATCGCTTGAGAAGAATAAGTGTCTGATAGAATACTCCTGTGAAGCCATCTGGTCCTGGATACCTGTTGGGAGATTTTTGATTACTGATTCAATTTCTTTGCTAGTTATTGGGCTGTTCAAGTTTTCTACTTCTTCCTGCTTCAATTTTGGTAGTTTATGTATATCTAGTAAGTTAAAAATTTCTTCCAGGTTGTCCAATTTTGGCATATAATTTTTGATAATATTCTCTTGTAATTTTTTGTTTTTCTGTGTTGTTTCTTATTATTTCTCTTCTGTCAATTGTAATTTTATTTATTTTTTTCCTTTCTCTGTTGTTTTTGATGTCTTGACTAGACGTTTATCAATTTTATTAATTTTTAAACAGAAGCAGCTCCTGATTTCTTTGATCTGTTTTATTGTTTTCATAGTTGCTATATCATTTATTTCTACTCTAGTCTTTATTTCCCTTTTGCTAGCTTTGGGCTTCATTCATTTTTCTTTTTCTAGCTCCTTTCCGTGTAAGGTTAGGTTGTCTCAAGATTTTTCTTCCTTCTTGACATAGGCCTGTATTGCTATATGTTTCCCTCTCATGACTGTTTTTGCTGCATCCCAAAGGTTTTGGACCATTGCATTTTTATTTTCATTTGTTTCCATTTTTTTTTTAATTTTTGTTTTTTGTTCTCTGTTTTCCTGATTCATCCATTCATTCTTTAGTAGCATATTTTTTGCCTCCGTGTATTTGTTGTCTTTCCAGATTTTTTCTTGTGGTTGACTTTCAGGATCATAGTGTTGTGGTCAGAAAACATGCATGGTATTATCTCAGTCATTTTTTTTTTTTTTTTGAGGCTTGTTTTGTGACATAACATGTGTTCTAGTCTGTGGAATGTCCCGTGTACACTTGAACAGAATGTGTATTCTGCTGTTTTAGGGTGAAATGTTCTGTATATATCTGTTAAGTCCATCCAGTCCAGTGTGTCTTTCAAAGCCATTGTTTCCTTGTTGATTTTCTGCTTAGGTGATCTGTTCATTGATGTAAGTAGAATTTTAAAAGTCTTCTATTATTATTATCAATGAGTTCCTTTAAGTTTGCTACTAATTATTTTATATATCTGGGTTACTCCCATGTTTGGGGCATAAATATTTTAAATTGTTAGATCTTTTGTTGGATAGTCCCCTTTATTATGATATAGTGCTTTTATTCATCTTTGGTTATAGTCTTTGGTTTAAAATCTAGTTTGTCAAATAGAAGTATTTTTACTCCAGCTTTCTTTTGACATCCATTTGCATGATAAATATTTTTCCATCCCATC
Source organism: Procyon lotor (assembly GCA_028646535.1). Lineage (NCBI taxonomy): Eukaryota > Metazoa > Chordata > Mammalia > Carnivora > Procyonidae > Procyon > Procyon lotor. Next base: position 48,044,666 of record CM053612.1, read on the forward strand.
ACTTTCAGTCTGCAGGTATCCTTAGGTCTATAATGAGTTTCTTGTAGGCAGCATATAGATGTGTCTTGTTTTTTTTTAATCTATTCTGACACCCCATGTCTTTTGATTGGAACATTTAGTTCATTTGCATTCAGAGTAATTATTGATAGATATGTGTTTAGTGTCATTTTAGTATTTGTTTTGTCATTGTTTCTGGAGATTTTCTCTCTTCCTTTCTTGTCTTTGTCACTTTTGGGCTTTCTTTTCTACTCAGCACTCAAAGAGTCCCCTTTTTAATATTTCTTGCAGGGCAGGTTTAGTGGTTGTGAACTCCTTTTGGTTTTGTTTGTCTGGGAAACCCCTTTGTCTTTCCTTCTATTGTGAATGATAGCCTTGCTGGATAGAGTATTCTTGGCTGCAGATTTTTCCCATTCAGCACTTTGAATATATCATGCCACTTTCTTCTGGCTTCCCAAGTTTCTTTTGCAAGACCTGTAACTAGACTAATGGGTCTTCCTTTGTAATTTAGACACTGTTTTTGTTTTGCTGCTTGTAGGATTTTGTCTTTATTATATTTTGCAAATTTAATTACACTATGTCTTGGTATTGGTTTGTTCTTGTTGATTTTGATGGGAGTTCTCTGTACCTAGATCTGGATATCTGTTTTCTTTCCCACATTAGGGCAGTTTTCAGCCATTATTTCCTGAAATAAATCTCCTGTCCTTTTTCCCCCCTCTTTTCTTCATCTTCCAGGACTCTTATTCATGAAGTCACTGAGTTCCTTAAGTCTATTCTCACATTACATAATTCTTTCTCTCTCGTTCAGTTTCATTTTTTCTTTTCTTTTCTCTTTTCCTTTTCTTTCTTTTCTTTTTTCTTTTCTCTTCTCTTTTGTCTCTTCTTTCCTTTTTTAATCACTTATTCATTCCTTTGCTTCTTCCATCTTTGTGTTGTCTGTATCCAGTCTGTTTTAGATCTCAGTTACTGCATTTTTCATTTCTGGCTGTTTTTTTAACTCTTTTATCTTGGCAGAATGACCTCCCTAAAGTCCACCATCCTTTTCTCAAACCCAGCAAGTGTCCTTAGGGTTGTTCCTCTAAATTCTCCATCAGGCATGTTACTTAAACATCTGTTTCACTTAGATCTTTTGCCATGACCTTATCTTCTTCTCTCATTTGGGATAAATTTTTCCATTTTGTCCTTTTGTCTAAGTGTCTGTTTTCTCTCTTAGAAAAGCCTGTTATGTTTCCTGGTCCTGAGAGCAATAGTTCTATGCAGAAGAGTTCATGTAGTGTCCAGGTCTGGTGCTTTAGGGATTGTCTCTGGTGTGTGCTGTATGTGCTCTGTTGTGTTTTGGCTTCTATCTTTTTTGTTTTTTTCCCCAAATACGTTTATTTTATTTTTTCAGTGTTACAAGATGAATTGTTCATGCACCACACCCAGTGCTCCATGCAATACGTGCCCTCCTCAATACCCACCACCAGGCGCCCCCAACCCCCCACCCCCTCACATCCAAAATCCTCAGTTTGTTGCTCAGAGTCCACAGTCTTTCATGGTTCATGTCCCCCTCTGATTTCCCCCCATTCACCCTTTCTTTCCTTCTCACAATGCCTTCCATGTTTTTCCTTATGCTCCACACGTAAGTGAGACCATAAGATAATTGACTCTCTCCACCTGACTTATTTCACTCTGCATAATCTCTTCCAGTCCCGTCCATGTTGATATAAAAGTTGGGTATTCGTCCTTTCTGATGGAGGCATAATATTCCATTGTATATATGGACCATATCTTTATCCGTTTATCTGTCGAAGGGCATCTTGGTTTTTTCCACAGTTTGGTGATTGGCCATTGCTGCTATGAACATTGGGGTACATGTGGCCCTTCTTTGTACTGCTTCTGCTTCTTTGGGGTAAATACTCAGGGGTACAATTGCAGGGTCATAGGGTAGCTCTATTTTTAATTTTTCGAGGTATGTCCACACTGTTTTCCGAAGTGGCTGCACTAACTTGGCTTTCAGGCCTGTCTGCAGAGGCTCTCCTTGCCTGCAGTGGGCAGTGTTTGGTCCTTGGCCAGAGTGTGTTGAGTTTTAACTAGGTGTGTTCTGGTCTGCTTGATACATGAGTGCTGATGCTACTTCTGCTAGTACTGAAGTCTTACAAATCTCTCTGGTTAGGAGAGGTGGTGTGGGTGGGGATTTCTGCTGGTCTTCTGGGGAAGAGGCCTACTGCACTGTGACAGAGGCCAACTTGACCTTAAAGGTCCATACCAGCAGAGTACAGGGGTGTGGAACCTGGTGTAAACAAGCTAGACCTCCAGCATTGTCTCTGTGGTGCAGAAGGTGGTCCTGTGTTTATGCTGAGGAGTGGGGAAGGGAAATGGTGTCATCCAGTTCCTTTGTTCCTGGAGTGGAAGTCTCTGTGCTTGCTGCTTTCAGGGAATCACCCCAGGAGGAGCAAATGGTTTCCCTGCTGTGTGTCCCATGTATCCCTCCAGATCGCTGTCTGCATTCTGTTTTGGGTCTGTTTTACTGCCTTCTGTCCAGGAGCAGTAGATACCATAGGTTCTATCCCAGCCAACCCTGCAGACTTTCAGAACTCTAGGCTCTAGGGGAGTGCTGTTATCAGTGGCCTGTGTCAGTCCTCTGGGAGAGTGTTTCAGTGTGCTGGAATTGAGGGAGGCTTGACCTGCAAGTGCAGTTGTGCCAGAGCATAGGGTTGTGGGACCCAGAGTAAGCAATGCTAGGTGGCTAGGATGGGGGTCCAGCTGCCCTTAGCAAGTGGCCCTGTGTTTATTTCGAGGGGTGGGGGAGGAAAATGGAGAGGCATGTCTGTGAATGCTATTTCTCATGGAGGAGCTCCTAGAAGAGCCGTTAATCTCCCCAATGTATGACCCAGGCAGTTCCTTGGATCACTCTTTCCCACTCTGTCTGCCCCCTGGGGTTGTTTGCCTGCCTGTCTCTGTGATTGCAAATATGATTACTATACTTCAATGAAATGCTCAGATATAGGAAGGAAGCCTTAAGAAAAAATCGTAAGGGAGGAACACAGCATCCTCAGGGCTTTATCCTAGACTAGCCTGCTGACCTTTAAAACTCCAGTCTTCAAGTCCTGCTGGTTTCAAAAACTCATGAACATCATCAGCTCCTCTTGTTTTTCCAGCCAGTGCCTTCAGGGAAGTGTTAGCCTTCTGAGTTCCCCTGTATGTTCCTCTCTCTTTCTCTCACTTTTCTCTGGTACCACAGTCTCCTCCCCTACACAGCACCCGCAATCCATTTCTCCCACAAACTATGTCTTCTCACTTCTTATCTTCTTTGATGTGGCTTCTTCTCTCCCTTCCGTTGAAGAGTTCTGTCAGTCTTCAGGTTGTTTTTCTTGGGCATTCAGAATGACTTGATAGTCATCTAGTTGTGTTCTAGGGAGGAGACAAACCTAGAGTCCTCCTACTATGCCACCATGTTTATTTTTGTAATTGGTACTTTTATATTATTTCTTTAGCCTAAACACTGCCTTTGTTTAAAGAAGGTAATTTTGAGAGTAATAAAGTTCACTGATAAAAACAGCTTGGTATTAAAGGCACAAACTTGAAATATTTAACCAAAATGGCAAATGTATGGCAGATTGGGAAAAAGTGCTAGTTTATTTTAATGAGGCCCTATAGTAATAGAGGAAAAAACATGGGATTTGGAGGTTTATTAATCTGGGTTCCAATCTCACCTCCAAGTCATACTAGGTATGTGACCCAATGCAAGTTACCTAACTTCTCTGAAGCTAAGTTTCTTCATTTGTAAATGGGGGAGAAGTCCTCAAGTGCTGTTATGTAAACAAATTCATTCATTACTGAGCTTAATACAGTTATAAAGGTGCTTTGAAAACAAAACAAAATGAAACTGTATCTCTCAGTACAAAAAACGAGGACATATGTCTTTCAAAATGCAACTGATTTATGGAAGGGTGGAAAATCATTATTATTTCAGCTCAAATTTTGTTTTTAGTTTTTATAGCAGTATTATGCATAAATAATTAGCCTTTTGATACTTGGGGTTTTTGTTCAGATGAGGGTGTGTAGGATAGCAACAGAAATGTGTCTAGCTTAATTTCTTGGACAAGATAGTCTGTTTAATTAACAGAATTAATTAAAATGCTGGGAGTTGTTTAATAGATAGTGAATACAATTTAACTGAAAAGGGTCTAACCTCATCAAATTAAACCATGACTATTTTTGTTAAAAAAACAAAACAGAACCTTAAAGTTAACAAAATACATAAGAGGTACTTTGCATATAGTAGGTCTCTGGTATATAGTAGGTGCTTCTCTTTTCCCATAATCATCATAATTCCCCTTTCCCTGCCCTTAAACTCTGAATTATTGTTACCTATATTAAAACCTTGGGATTTAGATAGCCATGGTCATAGCCCCCAGCTTTCCCTATTACGGTTTTTTCTTAAGGCTTCCTTCCTATATCTGAGCATTTCATTGAAGTATAGTAATCATATTTGCAATCACAGATAGGGTGATTCAGGGATAAAATATGAAGTTAGGAGCACTATGGGGAATAAGAGACAATTCCATTTGCTGTAACTGGCTTTTGAAGTATTTCATTGACATTTACTTTTTACTTTTTTTTTCCTTTCTAAACTTTTGCCATGGTAGGAATTGGTTCAGCTTATCAAGTGTTTATAGGGTACAAGGCAGTGCAGTATATTGTACTATAATGTGAAATGTCTAAAGGTAGACCACCCTGAGTCTCAGCCCACTCCCATGGGTTTACATGTAGGTAGGCAAGATAGACATGTGTGGAAACTCAATCTATGAATCACAAGACCATCAACAATGAGGTGGTTGCGGTAGTGGTTTAGGGGTAGATCTGGTAATGCCTTGTTAAAGAGGTGGAATTTGAACAGGGCATTAGAGATTGGATAATATTTTCACAGACAGATGAAAGTAACATATTTCTGGTAGATGGGGACAATATAAGCAAACACATGGAGGCATTCTTGGGAGGAAGGAAAAATCTAATATTGCTAGGATATAAGTCTGTGATATGAGAGTGAAGACATAGTGTGAAGTGAGGTAGGGGATGTACTAAAGGTAGGCTAAGGTAGGCTAAGCCCTGCTTGTATGGAACTTTTTTTTTTAAATTTTTTAAAATTAAATTAAATTTAAAATATTTTTAATTTTTTTGTATGGAACTTTTCAAGCCAGTTTTAGGGTTCAGTGCTAATTTGTAAAGAGGAGCTACTAAAGGTTGTCGAGGCCATGAATAATATGACCAGATCTGTGCTTTGAAAAATAACTGATGTAAGTGTGTAGGATTGGTTAGAGTGGAGGAGAGACTGAAGGTGAGGAATACCAGCTAGGAAGCTATTGTATTAATGAAAGTAGTAGTGAGATTTTTGAATTAGGGCAAAAGAGGAAGAAAAGAAGGGACTGATGGGATAGAACTTGCAGACATAAACTAATTAGAATTTGGCAACTGATTAGAAGTAAGAGGGAAGAAAAAAATGACAGATATTAGGAGTGTTTTGATAGGACTGAATTTAACAGATATATATGCATGCCAGCCAATTTAAGTATCTGTGTTAGCCACTGAACTAATACCAGGATAAGTAGATCTTTGCAGCATAGGGAGATAGAAAGCAAAATGAACTTTCTCCTCCCTCATATTGTCTTGAACAAGAGAAAACCACTCTGATGATTTCTTAGTAAGCTTAAAATTTTTACTACTGCATGCAAATTTATTAATGACTTACTAAAGAAAAAAAACTTTTCATGCTTTTAAAATGATCCTTGGACTTGTAATTCTTGCATCATCAATATTCATTTTATTTTATTTATTTATTTATTTATTTATTTATTTATTTTTTAATTTTTATTAACATATAATGTATTATTTGCCCCAGGGTACATGTCTGTGAATCTTCGGGCTTACACATTTCACAGCACTTAATAGCACATACCCTCCCCATTGTCCACAACCCAGCCACCCTATCCCTACCCCACCACCCCCCCCCGGCCACCCTTAGTTCATTTCTTGAGTCTAGGAGTCTCTTATGGTTT
>CM053612.1:48051200-48101321 GCA_028646535.1 Procyon lotor
TAGATAGACTTGATGATGTTGAGGAATGTTGCTTCTATCCCTATACTTTGAAGGGTTTTAATCAGGAACGGATGCTGAATTTTGTCAAATGCTTTTTCTGCATCAATTGAGAGGACCATGTGGTTCTTCTCTCTTCTCTTATGAATCTGTTCTATCACATGGATTGATTTGCGAATGTTGAACCACCCTTGCATCCCAGGGATAAATCTCACTTGGTCATGATGAATAATCTTTTTAATGTGCTGTTGGATCCTATTAGCTAGGATCTTGTTGAGGATCTTGGCATCCATATTCATCAGAGATATTGTTGTGAAATTCTCCTTTTAGATGGGGTCTTTGCCTGGTTTGGGGATCAGGGTAATGCTGGCTTCGTAGAACGAGCCTGGAAGTTTTCCTTCTCTTTCTATTTTTTGAAACAGTTTCAGGAGAATAGTTATTAGTTCTTCCTTGAATGTTTGGTAGAATTCCCCAGGGAATCCGTCTGATTCTGGACTTTTGTTTTTTGGGAGGTTTTTGATCACTGCTTCAGTCTCATTACGAGATATTGGTCTATTCATGTTGTCAATTTCTTCCTGTTTCAGTCTTGGAAGATTATGGGTTTCCAGGAATGCATCCATTTCTTCTAGGTTGTTTAACTTATTGGTATATAGTTGTTGATAATGATTTCTGATGATTGTTTCTATTTCCTTTGGATTAGTCGTGATCTCTCCCCTTTCATTCATAATTTTGATAATATGGGTCCTCTCCCTTTTCTTTTGGATGAGTTGTGCCAGTGGTTTATCAATCTTATTGATTCTTTCAAAGAACCAACTTCTGGATTCGCCGATGCTTTCTGTTGTTTCTCTTGTTTCTACCTCATTGATCTCTGCTCTGATCTCGATTATTTCTCTTCTTGTGCATGGGGTTGGCTTCCCTTATTGTTGGTTTTCCAGTTCTTTGAGGTGTAAGGAGAGCTGGTGTATTCGAGATTTTTCAATTTTTTTGAGTGAGGCTTGGATGGCTAAGTATTTCCCCCTTAGGACCGCCTTTGCCATGTCCCATAGATTTTGCATTGATGTTTCTTCATTCTCATTGGTCCTCATGAATTGTTTAAGTTCATCTAATATTCATTTTAAATAGTCAGCAGCCCCTGGGTGCAGAGGGCTGTTCTGAAAATAGTGGTCAGTGCTACTTTCTGGAATGTAGAAAAGAGAATAAGGGCATCTGTTTTTCTTATGGGCTTTCACCAGGTTTATTTGGAATAGGAAGGGGAATGGGCAATAAGGCCTTGCTCTCTCCACCGCAGATGCCTTCCTGGTTTCCTCCAAAGCTATTTTCCTTTAAACCAGTCTGGTCTGAAAATATTGCAATTTGTTCCTTCAGGAAAGGACCTTTGTATTTCCTTACCTTGATTATTTCATCAAGAGCTGATCATTATCTTACCATTCCATAATAAGGCCTGACTTGGTGCTGTTGCTATTGTGGACCATGTTGTTATTTCAATACCACCTTTCTTTATAGTCTCCTTGATCTGTAGTTTTGAGAAGGAAACACAAGATTTTTCTCCCCTTCCTGAAAATTTCTTTATTGATGGATGCTGTCATTGTCTTTAGCAGCAGTTCTGAAGATCTGGTAAGCACTTGGAATATTGAGGTAAGCCTTTTAGTACACTGTCAGAATTTGTTATATAATGTTTACACATATATGTTATTTTCAAAGATTTTTTTACTCTTCTTGCTCCTAGTTTTCTTTCTTTGTGTATTTTGTCTTCTTCTGGCTTGTTTTTAGGTGAGAAGTAAGAAAGAGGTTGGAAGCAGGAGAGACTTAGAGCTAAGCTTAATCGGGTTTTTGTAAATAATAAAAATGTTTTCTGAATTGTCCTGGAGGCATTCTTTGTAACTGATTTTGCTGGTAGATTTCAACCTGTATCTATACATAGGAAGTAGGTTCTGCTGTGTGTGTGTGTTTGTTTGTGTGCATGCATGCATGAGTGAGAGAGATATTGACTCTATTTTCAATAAAATATCCCAGCAAATATTCTAACAAAAATTTCAAAGGCCTTGGATAATTATTCTTACTATAGGATTTATTTGCCTCTCCTTTAAAGTGGTTGGAGACAGACTTTAAGAGGGAATATAGTAATTCTAACACCTAATGCAATTTTTTTTTTTACCTGAAAAGACATTGGAATCCATTTCATCTTAAATGTTTCTAAACTTAAGGGAGAAAAATATGACATTTATTTTGAGCATGTATTATATCTTCAGTTTTATTCACTCTTCAAAATAGCGTGGTAAGAAAAAGATGTGTCTTTTTAACAGATGAGAAAAAGACATAGAAATTAGTGGGAGGCATATTTGGATTTTTTCTTTAAAGATTTTATTTATTTATTTGACAGAGAGAGAGAGAGAGATCACAAGTAGGCAGAGAGAGAGGCTCCCCGCTGAGCAAAGAGCCCGATGTGGGGCTCGATCCCAGGACCCTGAGATCATGGCCTGAGCTGAAGGCAGAGGCTTTAATCCACTGAGCCACCCGGGCACCCCTGGAATTTGAATCTAGATCATTTTAATAGTTTCATGCTCTTTCCTCTATACATGGTTGTCTTTCCCCATCATAAGGACAATATTAAAAATAAGGAGAGGATGTAAACAAATTTATGATATGTTACCATATCAGATCGGTAAATCAGATATGCTGATTTAATAGCCATATTTATTGAAAATTATACAGGACCTAGAATATCTAAAACAATTTTGAAAATGAAGACTAAAATGCAAGGAATCACTCTATATGGGATTTTAAGGTCTACTATATTACTGCAACTAGTTAAGACAGCATTATATTGATGAAAGTATAGATGCATAGATCAATGGAACAAAATAGGGAACCCAGAAATAGATCCACACAAATATGCCTAACTGAAATCTGTGAAAAGTATAGAAACAAATAAAAGTCTTCAGTTTCCTCATATATAAGATGGAAGTTCTGATTATTTGGTATTTCTGATTATTTTGAGAAGTTAAACAGTTGTGCTTTGTACATAATGTTTGAGAAGAATAATAAAGTTTTGTTTTTTTAACAAAATGATTCTAAAATTTAGGTGTCCTAAACAAAGTACTTTTTTATCCTTATAAATAAATCAATGGACATTTTAAACTCATTTCACATTTCTGAAGGTATTATTTTAATGAAATTACTTGGACCTCATATCTCTAAGAGGTTACTACAATGAGAATTACTACCAAAGAATGCCATGTTATGTACATGTCATGGATATGCATGCATTCATCCATACATATATATGTACATATCCTTTGAAAGCAGACTTTCCAAAGCTTGTGGTATAGCTCATATGAGATTGGCCAGATGGCCAGTGTCTTGGCATTGGGAATACGGTGGAGCTATTAAAAATGATCAAAGTCATTAGCTCTGATTTCAACCAAGCAGGATAAACATATTCCTGCCTGGATAGTAACCAGGGAAGCTGTTTCTCTGTCAACAAACCAAAGTTTTAAAAACTCAGATGTTTCAAAAATACTTTCTAATGTGTATATAATATTGATATGCTTAGTTCAACTCATAATAATTGATCATTTGCAGAACTTAAAGCATGATGGTAATGATATTGGTTTTAATTGGTTCTAAGTATTATTTTGCATGCATTTATTCAGAGTATTTTAAATGCTTATTTACGTGTAAGGTGTTATGTTAGTTACTAGATATGGATCATTTGGTTAATGCTCTAGGTTTCTGCCTTGATAACTGAAAACCAATTAATTATATACATCCGTTCTTGCATAGTCATGAGGACCTAACTAAAAGGACAGTATGTCAAAAAGATCAACAAATTTAGGCTTGTTGAAAGCTTTTCTTAAATTTCATCTTTCTGGGGCATTATTGTTTTAATTCTATACTCCTATGGTATTATTACTTAGATTAACTTATAGTTCCTTTCCACTCTCTACTTCTTAAAAAATATTGATAGTTTAAAAAATATTAATAGATTCTCTTCTATTTAAATCAGCTGTCAAGAATTGAGTCACAGTATGTATGACAGTTCATTTTGTGTCTTAGTCTTGTTTTAAGTACCTCCTCTTACTCCTGACATTTGATTATGGCAGTTGGAGAGGATTATTATGTTTGGGTATATGTCCCTCCTACTTTTAGTTAGAGTTCTTCTACAATAATTTTTGCTATATGGGAAAGAAACTTACTTTTACTGATGGATTGTCTTTGGATTTGGGTATCTTAGTTTTTTGAACTTGCTGCATTGATGTTTGAAATAATGAGGTTTCTAGAGGTTGGTTTTCTCGGTTAGCAAGTCACCCTTCAAGCTGCCAGTGATAGTTCTCAATTCAGTGATACTTGATTTTGTATATCTCACCTCTAACTTGCTGATGTGTGTGCTCAAATATGGCAGAAAACATAAATTGCTATTGTAGTGATAGTAGTAAAATTTTAAAATTAGGCCTTTCCTCATTTCATTGAGATTGTTCAGAATAGCAGGATAAATAATAGCTTATGTGACAATTTTAACAGATACATATTAGTAGTCCCTGTGAAACATAGGTTTGGCTAGAAAATGTAAGGCTGACTTCAGCACTTCTATTTAAACTACCAGGTTCTGTGTTATAGAAGTATTATTAAGAGCATTTCTAGGGGCGCCTGGGTGGCTCAGTGGGTTAAAGCCTCTGCCTTCAGCTCGGGTCATGATCTCAGGGTCTTGGGATCGAGCCCCGCATCAGGCTCTCTGCGCAGCAGGGAGCCTGCCTTCTCCTCTCTCTGCCTGCCTCTCTGCCTACTTGTGATTTCTCTTTCTGTGTCAAATAAATAAATAAAATCTTTTTTAAAAAAAAAAAAAAAGAGCATTTCTATTTAAACTACCAGGTTCTGTGTTATAGAAGTATTATTAAGAGGGCCATGACATGGCTGGTTTTTTTTTGTTTTTGTTTTGTTTTTTAGAAATAACAGCATCTCTGAGGAGAATATTTAATTAGGCTGTTGATTTGGGGACTCATCCCAGATGAATAAAATTTATAACTTTAGAGTCTATCTCTTTAATTTGATAGAAACAAAATGTCATCATCATTTTGGTTTTTACATTCTTAGATTGTACATTTTTTTAAGGAGCATTGTGTTTGATTTTATTTGTTTTAAAACCTTGTAGCACTTGACAAAAGTAAAATATTGGAAATTTTTGGCTGAATTATATAGGTTCCAAAAAGTGAGCTAAATATTCTTACCCATTAGGTTCTATTTAAGATTAACAGCATCTAGGGGGCACCTGGGTGGCTCAGTGGCCACTAAGCCTCTGCCTCTGCCATGAAGCCTCTGCCTTCAGCTCAAGTCATGATCTCAGGGTCCTAGGCTTGAGCCCCGCATTAGGCTCTCTGCTCAGCTGGGAGCCTGCGCCCCCGTCTCTATCTGCCTGCCTCTCTGCCTACTTGTGATTTTTCTCTCTCTGTCAAATAAATAAATAAAAATCTTAAAAAAAAAAAATAAAAGATTAACAGCATCTATAATTTAATTCTTTCTGCTTTCAGGGAAGTGTTTTTCATAAGTTTCTGCCATTAAAATTCTTGGTTTCAAAAAAGCATAAAAAATAAGAATCTATTTTGTTGGCTTTTTTTTTCAAATTTATGAGAGTACAGGGGATGTTGGAGTAAAAGTAAGTTGAATATATAGGTTGAAAAAAAAAAAAATACACGGTAACGAGAGGTACACATCAAGACACATAGGACTTAAAATGGCAAAAATTGTGATAATTAAAGAATTTTAGAAGTTGAAAGAGAAAAAAAGGCAGTTATATAAAAAAGGCTATCAGCAGATTTTTCAGAGGCAACTTTGCAGGATAGAAGGAAGTGACGTGTTATATTCAAAGTGATGAAAAGGAAGAATCTGTAGCCAAGAACTGTAGCCAACTACTCTTTTTTCCCCCCAAATATGTTTATTTTATTTTTGAAAAGGAAGGGAAGGGGTTATGGGGGGAAATCAGTGGGGGAGATGAACCAAGAGAGACTGTGGACTCTGAGCAACAAACTGTGGGTTTTGAAGGGGAGGAAGTGGGTGGTTGGGGAAGCCTAGTGGTGGGTATTGAGGAGGGCATGTATTGCTTGGAGCACTGGGTGTGTTGCATGAACAGTTGTGTTACACTGAAAAACGTATTTGGGGAGAAAAAAATTGAATTTCTGTTAGCTCTCAGAATTTTAAATTAAGAGTTAGAAATTATAAACAAAATGACTTACCAAAAATACTTTATGGTTAAATTTTAAAGTTTATTTTAAATATTTCAAGTAAGAAAATAAAATCTGAAGTAAACCTATCATAGTTATTTTTTATTGAAGTTATTTTTACATTGAGTTCATTTAGAATACAAATTTAGTCATTCCATTCCAGAAATTTACCATGTTTTAGGTAATATGGTATATAGTGGGATTATTAAGATTTCTAATCTGTGAATCATTTCCTCAGGGAGTTTACAACCTGATAGACAGAACAAGTAATAGTAAGAAGGTAATTAGAATAGGTAATATTCATTCATAGAAGTCTTTGGTAAGGTGGAAGGAAATAGGGATGGTGTAACATTGAGTTTTGATAAGTTGACAGTTGAAAGCATAGGTAACCCAAAGTGGGAAACACTTCAAACACCATTTGCATTTAAATTTAGACTGTTTTTATGCTTTAACAGCTTATGTATTTTATCCTAGAACCTCACGTATCTGTTTTTAAATCCCTGACTTAGAAGGATAATAGCTTGGAGTTGGTACTCGCTTGCCCATCGTGAGACTCTTTAAAAGACAGCTCTTGCAGGTTGATTTGAAATAGAATTGTCCTTTTTTAAAATTGCCCTGAAGCAGTGACAATGGTTAGGTGGGTGTTTCAAATGACTAAAGTATTGGGATAAAATGACAGGAATATTGTATAATTAGAAAACCAAAATAGATTCAGCAAATCATTTTAAATGAATATTGTAGGTGCTATCAAATTTTCTGTATGTAGTATGTAGACTATAAAATCCAATCTAAAAGATTAACAATAATAGTCTACTGGAGAAATGGCCGTAACTTCTTTTATGGCCATAACTATTAGTATGGCTTTGAAAATATTTTGTAGTTTAAATCTCAGTGTGTAAATGAAACCCCCCATGTAGAATTGAAAACAAAAAGATCTGTTCTTCGAAATGCCTAACTAAAAGACTTAGTGGAATTGATAAAGGTTATTGTGAAAATATACAAAGATACTTTTCACTCCTCTCCAATTTGTGGTTCTTAAAGCAGGATGTATATTCATGAGTATGTATGTACCTTTGTGGTTTGGAAGATTCTTTCCAAGTTGACCAAAAATTATTCCATCTTTATTTTAAAAGTAATCTTCCCACAATCGTATGGCATGTTGATACGAAAACTATTAAATCTTGAGCGTATCATAAAGTAGTAGTAAGTTTTGATTCACAAGTGTTATTTTGTTTATAGGTAGCATCATTCATCTTTGGTGAATTATTAAAATATTTCTTATACTTTTTTGTGTTTTCTTTGTGGCAGGAAGTCATTCACATATCAGGCATTTATTGAGCACATGTCAGACACTGCCAGCTGCTTTAAGACAAGTATATTAATCCTCCTAACAACCCTAAATTGCTTATTTTCTGTTGAAGAAATTGAGACTTAGAAAGTTTAAGGAACTTTCTCAAGGCAATAAAAGGGTTTTAGGATAGGAATTTAGATTTGCTTGACATTAAAATATACTACTATACCTCTGTCATGTATAAAGTTTGGTATCTGCCCTCAAAGAGCTTTAAGTCTAGATAGACATGATAAGAAATTTATCTGTCATAGTAGAATTATTATTTTTTTATTTTCTAAATATATATATATTATTTTTTATCTAAGGCATTTTAATTTATTTTTTAATAACTTTTATTACATTAGTCACTGTACAGTACATCAATAGTTTTTGATGTAGTGTTCTATGATTCATTGTTTGTGTATAACACCCAGTGCTCCATGCAATCTGTGATCTCCTTAATACCCATCACCAGGCTCACCCATCCCCCATCTCCTCTCCCCTCTAAAACCCTCAGTTTGATTCCTGGAGTCCCATAGTCTCTCATGGTTCTTCTCCCCTCTTGTTTCCCACCCTTCGTTTTTCCCTTCCTAATGTCCTCCATGTTATTCCTTATGCTCCACTTGTAAGTGAAACCCTATGATAATTCATTTTAGAGAGAGAGTACATGCACACATGCACATGAACAGGGGTTGGGGCAGAGGGAGAGGGAGAGGGAGTTCTCAAGCAAACTCCCAGCTGAGCACAGGGCCTGACATGGGGGGCTTGATCCCAGGACCCTGAGATCATGACTGAGCTGAAATCATGAGTTGGATGCTTAACTGACCGAGCCACACAGGCACCCCTATCTTATTATTTTTATAGTATTTAAAAATTGTTACACAGCAGAACATTTACCACCATAGCCAGTTTTAAGTGTATAGTTCAGTAGTATTAAGTACATTCATTTTGTTGTGCCATTGATCTTCAGAAATCCTCATCTTGCAAAACAAACTCTTTAATCATTAAATAATTACTTCCCCTTGTCCTCTCTTCCAACCCAAGCAACCACCACTCTTATTTCTGTCTCTGTGAATTTGACTTCTCTAGATATCTCATATATATAGAAGCATACAGTATTGGTCTTTTTGTGACTGGGTAATTTCACTTAGCGTAACATATTTAAGATTCATCCATGTTGTAGCATGTGTCAGAACTGACTTCCTTTGTAAGGGTGAATAACATTTCATTGTATGTATCAAGTTGTTTGTTCATTCATCTGTTGGTAGACACTTGGGTTGCTTACACCTTTTGGTTTTTATGAATAATGTTGCTTTGAACATGGTATAGAAATATCTCTTTGAGATCCTGCTTTCAGTTCTTTTGGGTATATACCCAGATGTGGGGTTGCTTGATATTATAGTCATTTCATTTTAATTATTTTTTAGGAACTGCTGTACTGTTTTTCATGGTAGCTGTACCATTTTACATTGCCATCAACAGTGCTCAAAGGTTCTCATTTCTCTACTTTCTCACCTGAGGTAGAATTATTTTGAAAATGCAAACCTGGGGTGCCTGGGTGGCTCAGTGGGTTAAAGCCTCTGCCTTCAGCTCGGGTCATGATCTCGGGATCCTGGGATCGAGCCCCACATCGGGCTCTCTGCTCAGCAGGGAGCCTGCTTCCCCCTCTCTCTCTGCCTGCCTCTCTGCCTACTTGTGATCTCTAAGAAATAAAATCTTTAAAAAAAAAAAAAAGAAAATGCAAACCTTAGGGTATGTTCTTGGCTCAGTGCATTTTTATTTTGGTAATTTCTTTCATAACAAGGCTGCATTGTTGATAATTTTTGTTCAGAGAGATTACCCTGAAATATTCATGATTGTTAAAGGAATATGTCATGTTCTCTGTATTGTGCTTATTAAATTAGTAATTGATTTTTCAGAGAACAGGTAAAATTGTTCTCTAGAAAGTTTTAGGGGAGAATTTTAAATCATATATACTTTTGTCCAATAGTAATATTGACTTTATTAAATATCCATTTTTAGATTTTTAATTTTAATTTTTAATTTTAATTTTTAATTTTGAATTTGCATAACAAATTCCCATAAACTTTATAGCTTAAACCAAGACACATTTGTTATTTCACAGTTTATATGGGCCTGATGTCCAGGCATTGCTTAGCTAGGTCTTCTTCTCAGGGTCCCACAGTGATGTAATGAAGTTTTCAGTTGTCCTATATTGTCATTAGGAGGCCTGACTGGGGAAGAACCTGCTTCTAAACTCCCTCAGATTTTTGGCAGATTTCCTTTCCTTGTAGTTGTAAGACTGAGGACCTGGGTTCTTCCTGGGTGTTAACTGGAGCCTGCTCTCAGCTCCTAGAGGCTGTCATGCTTTATGGGCTTCCTCAACATGACCATTTCAAATCAAGCCAGCAAAGAAAGCCTCCACAGTCTTATGTAATGCAACATAGAAGTGAAATCCCAACAAGTTTGCCATATCATGTTGATTGGAAGCAAGACACAGGTCCTGTCCACTCTCAAGTGGATAGGGGATTATACAAGGGCATGAACACCAAGAGACAAGGAACATGTGGGCCCATTTTAAGTTCTGTCTGCCACAATGATCAACTGGGAAGTTTATTTTTATTTTTTTTTGTTGTTGTTTTATTATGTCATGGTCTTGATTCAGTATACAGGCATAATTTTATTCTAAGCAAATATGGACCACCTCTAAGTTTCGATCTAATTTACTGGAGTTATGTAAGTTAAATGAAAAAAAAATATTAAAGAACTCTTCTTTCCAAATTTTTTAGTGGTTAACCTGTAAAAGTGAAGCTCATTTGATAGAGAAAATTTTCTTTAGATGTGAACTTTTTTAAATTTTAACATTAGATACCACATAAATATAATGCTTTTGTTTGCTATGTGGAATTTGGGGATCCTGGAGGCTACTTGAATGTTTTATAATACTATCAAGTTAGTTGTGAAGACTAGTGTCCTGTGTATGTTCCGTTAAACATTTATATTACCTATATTTCTTTTCACTTTGTAATTTGTTCTTTCTTGTTTATCTCTCCATTTCCTTCTTCAGTATATCTTTATTTTTTTTTTTTAAGATTTTGTTTATTTATTTGACAGAGAGGAGAGAGATCACAAGTAGGCAAAGAGGCAGGCAGAGAGAGAGGGGGAAGCAGGCTCCCTGCTGAGCAGAGAGCCCGATGCGGGGCTTGATCCCAGGACCCTGAGATCATGACCTGAGCCGAGGGCAGAGGCTTTAACCCACTGAGCCACCCAGGCACCCCCAGTATATATATATTTTTTTAAATTTTATTTATTTGTCAGAAAGAACACAAACAGGCAGAGAGGCAGGCAGAGGTAGAGGGTGAAGCAGGCTCCCTGTGTAGCAAGGAGCCTGATGCGGGACTCGATCCCAGGACCCTGGGACCATCACCTGAGCCAAAGGCAGCTGCTTAACCAACTGAGCCACCCAGGCGTCCCGCCCCCAGTATATTTTTAAACACCAAGCCATGAGCTCTATTAGTCCTGAATTTAACTCTGTGAAACAGTATATGCTTAATAGAGTTATCATGGCTGGATAATAACTCTTTTACAAAACTGCATGTACTGATATGTTCATTTTCCCACAGCACCTCCAATTCTAAGGATCTTAAGAGAGAGATCTTTTTTCTCAGTTCAGTTTTCCATGATGAGATGTTTCTGTCACTAGTTGTAAGAAGTGATTAGTTTAAGATGACCCATGTGATTTTCTGAGATCAGATGAATACTGCAACTCGGTTTAGTATTACTGTTTTCCCAGAATCTTTTTTTCTCCATAATCTTTTAAAGTGATCTGTTTAATTATTTTCTGAGAAAATGAACATAGTTTTAAAGAATTTTTTATTAGGTTCTGATATGAGAGTCTGTTTACTTGAGTTTTGGAGTATCTGAATAAGTTATTACCTTATTGTTGCTAAGCTTTTCAGAATCCTCTATAGAAAATGGTTTCTTCCCTATTTGGCCCTTAATTGGTGGAAACAGCATGTCTGATTCAAATAACGAATTTTATTTTTGAAATAGAGGTTTATTGTCCCAGAGAATTCTGAAAATATTTTTGTTTTCATACAGGTGGAAATGACTTAAATTTTAGGAAATATTAGTGAATGCTGAAGTCCTCTATAGGAATGAATATTCTTATATTGAAAACCTAGTACCTTGTTGAAGGTGGATGAGGTGAGAGTAATGGAATTTTCTGTTGTTAAAGATTTCTGTAGACTGAAATGATTTTTAGTATGCAGTGATCTCTAACTCATTCGGATTTTTATTTCTAGTTTTTTCAGACCTACAAATTCATGGTAAATTTATTATAAGATGGTCTGAGAAGGAAGTAACCAGTAACTAAGGTAACAGAAGAAATAAGTATTACCCTTTCTATGAATAATCCTGAGAGTCATTTTGTAGTAACATTTCAATTATCAGGACTCTGCCTTAATAATGGTTTGTGAACTGTTCTGCTGAATGTGCCTCTTCCTGTATGTTAATAATGAATCAGTCACAGTTTTTTTCTTTCTTTCTTTTTTTTAAATCCCCCATAGTATTATATGTGCCTTTGAGGTAAGATAGTAGATGGTGGTACTATTTATTGAAATTGGGAACCCTGGAATCAGAATTTTATGTGTGTTTGTATGGGGGTATCACCAATTCCTTTTTTGTATTCGTTATTTTTGAGAGATGAGAGATAAGCAAATGGAAATGTCAAATAGTGGATATATGGATCAGGAGTTCGGGAGAATAGTCTTTGAGTAAATGTAAATCATGTCAGTAAGTTAGCTGTTTGAGAAAAGAATGTAGAGTGAAATGAGAGGGTGACCCAAGTCCATTTCCTAAGGATTTACAATGTTTAATGGATACTGAAAAAGAATGAAGAAATTAGAGTGAAAAATAATGAAAGTGTGATATCACAGAATCCATAGACTCAAATAGGAAAAAGTGGTCCACTGCAACATCAAGTAAGATAAGGACTGATGAATCTGTTAGTAAAATAGACATCATTGGTGACTTTATTTGTTACTCATTGGGTTGTTTTAGAAGAAAGATGCTTTGTCCAGAACTCCTAGGTGGTTCAGTTGGTTAAGCATCTGATTTTGGCTTGGGTCATGTTCACAGGGTCTTGGGATCAAGCCCCATGTCAGGTCCCCACTCAGGGTGGAATCTGTTTGTCCCTCTCTCTCTCTGCCCCCCTCTTCCCCTGCTCATGTTCACACACCCTCTCTCTCTGTCAAATAAACAAATAAAATCTTTAAGAAAAAAATAAACAACTATCCCACAAAAGAAAGATGCTATGTCCAGTTTACATAGCATCAAGATGGCAACATAAGTAGATCCTGAACTCACCTCCTCCCATGGACACACTAAATCTATAATTACACATAGCATAATTCCCACTGAAAGAGAACTGAAAACTAGCTGAAGAGCTTCCTCTACAATGAGAGATAAAAGTGCCACATTGAGACAAATAGGAGAGGTAGAGGTGGCGTCCAGCCAAAAACCCTATCCTTGGTACAGCAATGAACAATAGTGAGGGGTCTCACAGGCCCAGAGCCTCTCCCTGTTGAGTGAGGGGTTTGTGCCCCACATTGGGTATCCCAACTTTTGGGACATGCACCAGAGAGACAAGGTCCCCAGAACATCTGGCTTTGGGAACCAGTGGCACTTACACCCAGGAGACCAGGGGGTTTTTGGGGATCTGAGCTACTCCTTTAAAGGGGCTTTCTCATGGACTCATTTGTCCTGGGAGCCAGCACAAAGCAGTTTGAGAGATGAGTGGATTATATGTGAAGGTGATTCAGGTGATAATCTTAAAATGTCTGCTGCAGAGGCAGGAATTGGTTGGGATTTTCCTCCAGGATAGAAATGTTGGAGAGCACCATTTTTTTTTTTTTTTGTGCATTCTTCCATTATTTAGCATAGGTGGTGTGTGGATACAACCTTACTAAAGCTAAGGACATGTGTTCTTCTCCAGCATTACTAAACTGTGCACATTTTCTACTGCTAGTTCTCTTTTCCTGCCTTGCTAAGTCCATGGGGTGCCACACCATGGATTTTACACCATCACGAAAACTGTAGGCATGCCCTGCCCCCAACACTCTTTCATGGCTTCAGTAAAGCCATAGTCATGCCCTCCTCCACTCCCCCAGTGCTCCTGTCGGGACTTTGTAAAACCATGGACATGCCCCACCACTAGGCTCTTCTTTTCCAGCATTACTAAAGCTGTGGACATGCCCTGTTCCCAGCACTCTTTCCTGGCCTCACTAAAGACATGGGCATACTCTGACCCCAACATTCTCCTGTAACCTTGCTAAAGCTGGTGGGTGAGTATAGTCCACACAGGGGATCTTCTTGATTCTCTGGCTCTGGTGATCAGAGGAGATTGCACTTCTGGGTCCTGCAGCATGATAAGAATCTGAAAGATGGTTTTGGGCAGGATACCACACCCAGGGGACTATACAGGCAGCAGACTGAAACACATCTCCAGTCTGCACATGAAAAAGGCCCATTTTATTGTTCTGACACTTGAGTGGAGGGACAGGCTTCAGGTTGGCCACAAATCTAAAGGCTACAGAGGCACTCTCAAAGAATGCAGGCAAGGGGACACCATCTGTGTGGTCTCCCTTGGCCTTGCCAAGCTCAGTGGTGCCTCCCAAAGAGTAGCTTATACACTTCTCTGAAGCCCCAATTCTTGCAATATTCACACAGGGACAAATCCAGATCTTGTCTGGAGGTGAGTAGGGTCTCTGAGTGTGTTCTAACTGTATATATTTGCATACTTTAAATGCTGCTGCCTGAGGAACTGGGTTTCAATCAGCCTGAATCTAGGTGTTGAATGAGATCACTCCTTTTCAGAAACTGTCAGTTTTAGTACACCCTCAACAAGTGGGACACATTAAGATAAATCAGGCTACTTAGATAATCACAAAGGTTTGAAAGATAGTCAAGAACTAGGACAAGATTGGATGGTAAGGTTCATCTTCTACACAAAGACACTCCTTCAAGACTGGGAGAAGTAGCTGTTTTGCCTAAAGTGTAAACACAAAGTCAAGCAAAATGAGGAAGCAGAATGTGTTCCTAACAAAAGAACAACACAAAACCTCAGAAAGAGACCTTAATGAAATGGAAATAAGTAATCTTCCTGATGAAGTATTCAAAGTGATGGTCATGAAGATACTCACTGAAATTGAGAGAAAAATGGATGAACACAATGAGAACTTCAATAAAGAGAGAAAACATAAGAAAATACCAAACAGAAGTCACAGAACTGAAGAATACAGTGACTGCACTGGAAAATACATGAGAGGAGTTCAGTAGCAGACTGGATAAAGTAGAATAATAAATCATTGACTTGGAAGATAAGACAGTAGAAGTAACCCAAATAGAGCAACAACAACAACAACAAAAAGTGCAGATAGTTTAAGAGACTCATGGACAAGAAGTGGAATAATATTTACGTTTTAAGGGTTCCAGAAGGAGAGAGGGAAAGTGGCAAAAATTTACTTGAAAAAATAGAAGCTGAAAACTTTCCTAACCTGGGGAAGGATATAGACATCCAGGTCCAGGAAGCCCAGAAAGTTCCAAATGAAATGAAACTAAAGAGGTCTGCAGAGACACAGTATAATTAAATGTCAAAGTTAAAGAAAAAAGTATCTTAAAAGCAGCAGGAGAAAAGTTAGGTGCAAGGGAGCCTCCATAAACCTGTGGGCTGGTTTTTGGGCAGAACTCGGCAGGTCAGAAGGAAGTGGCATGATATATTCAAAGTGCTAAAGGGAAAGAACTTCCAACCAAGAATACTTTACACAGCAAGGCTAGCATTCAGAACTGAATGAGAGATAAAAAGTTTTCCAAGAGAGAAAAAAAAAAAAAAAAAAAAGGGAAGCTCAAGGAGATCATCACCAGTGAATTGGTCTTATAAGAAATGGTAAAGGATCTTCTCTAAGCTGAAAAGAAAAGACACCAATAATGATAAAACATATGAAACTAAAAATAAATCTCCTTGGTAAAGTCAAATATATGGTAAGATAGTGGATTAACCACTTACAAAGCTAGTATGGAGGTCAAAAGACAAAAATGGTAAAATTTACAATAATTAATTAAGGGATACCCATTAATAAAGATATAAAATATGATGTGATAACATAATATGGGGGTATAAAAATGTAGTTTTTACAATGTGTTTAGATTTAAGTATTATTAACTTAAAATTGACATCTGTATATAAGGACCATTATATGTGAACCTAATGGTAACCACAAAGAAAATACTTACATATTAGATACACAAGAGATAGAGATAAAGAAATCTAAGCAGAACAGTAAAGAAATTAAAACCACAAGGGAAGAGTGCGAGAGAAGAAAGAAGAAACAGGAACTACAAAAAGAGCTTGAAAAGAACAAAATGACCATAAGTAAATTCCTTTCAATAATTGCTCCAAATGGAAACAGACTACATATCCAATAAAAAGATGGAATGGATGAGTAGATTAAAATATGGGATTCATCTCTGTATCCTACTGGGTATTCATTTAAGTTCTAAGGACTCACACAATCTTCAAGTGAAGGGATGGATAAAGAAACAAAAGTGGAAATGACAAGAAAGCTGTTGTAGCTATATTCATATCAGACAAAAAAAAGACTTGAGACAAATACTATAATAGAAGTCAAAGAAGGGCATGAAATAATGATAAAGGGGTCAATCCAACAAGAGGATATAACATTTGTACAGATTTATGCACCCAAATTAGGAGTGCCTAAATACAAAAAGCAAATACTGACAAACCTAAAGGGAGAATCACATCACATAGTAATTAGTAGGGGACTTTAACATCCCACTTCAAAGGATAGATTATCCAGACAGAAAACTCATATGAGCAAACAATGGCCTTAAAAGACACATTAAATTGGTTGGATATAATAGACACATATGGAACAGTTCATCCAAAAGCAGTAGGATACTCTTTCTTCTCAAGTACATAGGGGATGTTCTTCAGGAGAAATTACATTTTAGGCCACAAAACGAGTTGCAATGTATTTAAGAAGACTGAAATCATATTAATCATCTTTTATGACTAGAGTGGTATGAAACTTGAACTCAGTTAAAAGAAAATGGGAAAAAATCACAAATATGTAGCCATTAAACATTATGCTACTGAACAACAGTTCACTCAAGAAATTAAAAGGGGAAAATTAAACAAATGGAAATACAACTTACCAAAATCTATGGGAGAAAGCAAAGTTCATTGTGATACAGGCCTACCTCATGAAAAAAGAAAAAAAAATCTCAAGTAAAGAATTTAACTTTCACTTAAAGGAAATAGAAAAAGCAAAAAAGCCAGAAGTTAACAGAGGAATGAAATAAAATCAGAAGGGAAATAAATACAGACAAAAGAACAATAGAAAAGAACAGTGAAACTAAGACTTGCTTCTTTGAAAGGATAAATAAATAAAATTGATAAATCACTAGGTAGACTCACCAAGAAAAAATAAAAGAAGGCTCAAATAAGTAAAATCAGAAATGAAAGAGATGTTAACTGATACCGCAGAACTACAAAAGATCATAAGAGACTAATATGAATAATTACTACACCAACAAACTGGAAAGGAGGAAATAAACAAGTCCATAAGGACTTTTTGGGAATTTTTTAGAAGAATAGATTCTTCTAAAACTGAATCATGAAGAAATAGGCAATCTGTATAGACTATTTACTAATAAGGAAATTGAATAAGTAATCAACCTCCCAAAAAACTGAAGTCTAGGACTGGATAGCTTCACTGTTAACTCCACCAAACTTTCAAAGATGATTGCAACATTCATAAAACTTACGAATGAAACCTATGTTAAAACCTGTTCTTCTCAAACTCTTCCAAAAATTGAAGAGGAAGGAAAGCTTTCAACTCATTTTACCAGGCAGGCATCATTCTGATTCCCAAACCAGACAAGGAAATGAAAAAAAAAAAAAAAGAAGAAAAAGAAAATTACAAGTTAATATTCCTGGTGAACACAGATGCAAAAAATCCTCAAAAAAAATATTACCAAATTGAATTTAAAAACATAAACTGAAAGACTCACACACCATGATCAAATTGAATTGGGGCCAGGGATGCAGGGATTGTTTAACATCTGCAAATCACTCAACAAGATACACCACATTAACAAAATGAAAGATAAAAATAATATGATTTTCTGAATAGATATAGAAAAAGCCCTTTAAAAAAATCAACATTTATGTATGAGAAAGACTCTCAGCAATGTGGGTATAGAGGGCATGTAACTCAATATAATAAAGGCTGTATGTAGTGTCAGAACCCACAGCAAGCATCATACTCAGTGATGAAAAACTGAAACCTTTTCCACTAACATCAGGAACAAAATAAGGATACACACTCCTGTTACTTTTATTCAACATAATATTGGGAGATTTTGACATGGCTGTTAGGCACAAAAAAAAAAAAAAAAGAAATAAAAGGAATACAAATTAAAAGGAGAAGTAAAACTGTCTCTATTTGCAGATGGAATGATGCTATCTATAGAAAACCCTAAAGACTCCACCAAAAAAGCTTTTAGAACTAATAAATTCAGTAGAATTGCAGGATACAAAAGGAATATGCAGAAATTCACTGTTTCTATACATTAATAAACTGCCAGAAAGATTTTTTTAAAAAATCCTATTTACAATGGAATCAAAGAGAATATAATACCTTGGAATAAATTTATCCAAGGAAGAGAAAGACTTGTACATTGCAAACTACAAGACATTGATGAGAGAAATTGAAAGCACAAATAAATGAGAATATATTTTGAGTTTATGGGTTGGAAGAATTAATGTTAAATGTCCATATTACCCAAGGAAATCTATAGATTCAGTGCAATCCTTATCAAAATTGCAATGTTACTGTCACAGAACTGAAACAAATAATACTAAAATTTATATGGAACCACAAAAGACCTTGAGTAGCCAAAACAATTTTGAGAAAGAACAAAGCTAGAGGAATCTCATTCTTTGATTTTAAACTATATTATAAAACTATAATAAATCAGTGTGGTATTATCATAAAAATAGACATAGATCAATGAAACAGAATAGAGAGCCATTAAATAGACCCATACATATATGGTCAATTAATTTATGACAAAGGATCCAAGAATATCCAGTGGTGCAAGGACAGTCTCTTCAGTAAATGATTTTGGGAAAACTAGACAGCTATATGTAAAAGAATGAAAGAAGACCACTGTCTTCCAGCATACTCAGAAACTAACTCAAGATGGATTAAAGTCTTCAATGTATGACCAGAAATCCTGAAACTCCTAGAAGAAAACAGATGGTAAGCTCCATGACATTGCTCTTGGAGATAGTCATTTGTATCTGGCTCCAAAGGCAGTGACAATGAAAGTAAAAACAAATGAAGATACATCAAACTAAAAAGCTTCTACATAGTTAAGGAAAATATCACCAAAAAAGGCAACTTTCTGAATGGGAGAAAATATTTGTAAATCATACATCCAGTAAGGAGCTAAATATCCAAAATGTAGAAAGAATTCATACAACTCAATAATAAAAAAGAAAACAGTTTGATTAAAAAGTGGGCAGACGATCTGAATATATTACCAAAGAATGCATACAGATGGCCAAGAGACACACAAAAAGATGCTTGGCATTACTAATCAGGGAAATGCAAATCAGAACCACAATGAGATATCTCATATCTGCCAGAATGGCTGTTACCAAAAAGAGAAGATGTAATATGTGTTGGAGAGATGATGTTGATAAGGTAATCTCACACATCCTCAGTGGGAATGTAAATTGGGATAGTCACTATGGGAACAGGGTGGAAGTTCCTCAAATTAAAAATAAAACTACCATATTAGCCCACAATTCCACTTATGGTTATTTATTCAAAGAAAACAAAACACTAATTCAGAAAGATATATGCACCCCTATGTCCATTGCAGTGTTATTTATAATGGCCAAGATACAGAATCAACCTAAATGTTGTCCATGGATAAATGGACAAAGAAGTTGTGATATATATATAACACCTTGGAATACTGCTGAACCATAAAAAAGAAGGAAATCTTGTAATTTGTAACAACATTAATAGACATTGATACTTATTTTACATAAGTAAAATATGTCAAAGACAAATCCCACATGATTTCACTTGTAAGTGGGATGGATCTATAAAACAATGAATGAAGCAGAATTCATAGATACAGAGAAAAGATTGTAGATTATCAAAGGGGAGGGACTTGAGATGTGGGCTAAAAGTATGAAGAAAGTCAATTATGTGATGATGGATGGGAGCTAAACTTATTTTGGTGTTCATTTTTGTAGTGTATGCAAGTATCAAATATATTTGGCGTGTATCTGAAACTAATATACCAATTTTACCTGGTTAAAAAAGGAAAAAAAAAGAAACGCTAATCAAATAAATAATAATTGGTCATTTACTTTTTTGTGTGGAAGGGGGTCATTTATTGTGGATTTTTTTTGTTATTAATAAACTTATTTTAAAATTTATATATGTAAAGTTGACTCATTTTCTTGTATGTTTCTGAGTTTAGACAGATTCATAGCGTGTGTAACTGCAACCACAATCAAGATATTGAATAGTCCATCACCCTCCAAAATTCCCATTGCTGCCTCCTTTTAATTCACCTCACCCCTAGTCTAACTTCTGACAACTGTTAAATCCTGCTTCATACCTTATAATTTTACCTTTGCTATAATGCCATATCAATGGAATCATACAGTATGTAGCCTTTTCATGGTTTTTTTTTTCTTTTTTCTAATGTATTTGAGATTCATCCATGTTGTTGAATGTATCAAATAGGTCATTCCTTTTCATTGCTAATTAGTATTTCCCTTCCTCTTATTTATTTCCCCTAGAAAATAGTGTTATGAATTCTTTCCTTATGGTTTTGCATTTTTCGGTATGTCATATGTATTTGTAAAACATTTAGCTTTTTGGGTCTGTATTCAATGCATTTAAGATTTAACCATGTTGTCGAAGGTATCAATAACTCTTCCTTTTTACTGATGAGTATTCTTTCTCCACCTACCAACTGAAGGACATATGAATGTTTCTGTGTTTTGACAATTAAAGGCAAAGCTTCTATATGCAATCATATCTGTAATTTTGTATTAACATAAGTTTCTAAATATTACAGGTAATATATTCCTATTTTCTGAGCAAAGGCTCACAGAGCAGACTGAAACACAACCCCAGTCTTCCTGTGTAAAGACCTATTTACCTAGCCTGGAGCTTCAGCCTAAGGAAAATGTTTCTGGTTACCTACATATCTAGAGGCTAAGGGGGGATAGTCAGGGAATGTAAGCAGGAAGGCACCATCTTCCACACCCCATTGCCTTTGCTACAACTTGACCAGACTTCCCAGAAAAAGCACTTATACACTCATCTGGAGCCCGAACTTTTACACCTGTCATCCAGGAGACACCTCCAAATCTCCTGGTCCAGAAGCCAACAGGGATTATGGTTATGACCCCACAGAACTGTATATACTTACATACATTCAAAGCTGCTTTCTGGGGGTCTGGCTTCCAGTAAGCCTGAAACTGGGTGCTGTTGAGGTTCATCCACTTGATTATTGACAGGTCTTGACATATTCTCAGGAATGAGAGCATATCAAAAATAAATCAGGTGGTTTAGATAATCATAAAGGTGCAAGAGACAACTTAGAGCTAGGACAAGTTTGAACAAGAAGGATAGTCATCTACTCAAGGTCACTTCTTTAAGGTTCAGAGAAGTGGCTGTTACACCTAATACATAGAAAAATACACATACAAAAGTAAATTGAGGATACAGAGAAGTATGTTCCAAATGAAAGTAAAGGACAAAACCTCAGAAAAAGACCTAATATTATGGCGATAAGGAACCTATATGATAAAGAATTCAAAGTAATGTTTACAAAGATGCTCACTGATTTTGGGAGAAGAATGGGTGAACACAGAACTTCAGCAAAGAGATAGAAAACAAGTACCAAACCGAAGTCACAGAGCTGAAGAATACGTTAACTTCCCTGAAAAATACATGAGAGTGGTTCAATAGCAGACTAGATAAAATAGATAAGTAAGCTGGAAGGTGAAGGAATGGAGCTCACCTGGATGGGGCAGGAAGAAGAAAACACAATAAAAAATAAATATGAAGGTAGCTTAAGAGACCTCTGACAAAACATCAGGCCCAATAACTTTCACATTATATAGGGGTCCCAGAAGGAGAAGAGAGTTAGAAAAAGGGGCAGAAAACTTGTAGAAATAGTGGCTAAACATTCCCATAATGTAGGGAAGGAAACAGACATCCAGATCCAGGAATCCCAGAGAATTCCAAGTAGAATAAACCCAAAGAGAGCCACACTAAGACACATTATAATTAAAATGTCTACAGCTAAATATAAAAAGAATCTTAAAAACAGCAAGAGAAAAACTTGTTATATACGAAGGAAATTTCATAAGGCTGTCAGCAGATTTCTCAGCAGAAACATTGAAAACAGAAGGTAATTTCAAAGTGACATATCCAAAGTGCTGAAAGAAAAAAAAAAATCCAAGTAAAAACATTCTATCTGGGAAGATTATCATTGCAGTTTTGAAGGAAAGATAAAGAGTGTTCCAGACAAGCAAAAGCTAAAGGATTTCCTTACTACTAACTCATACTTACAAGAAATATCAAAGGGACTTCTTTACTCTGAAAAGAAATGGCAGTAGTTAATAAAAAGAAAGCATACAAAAGTAAAAATCTCATTCGAAAAAACAAATATAGAGTTAAAGTAATGGTTAAGTCACTTATAAACTTCTATGAAGATTAAAAGGAAAAAAGTAAAATTAACAAACTACAGTCATTAATTATGGGATTTATAAAATAAAAAGCTGTTAAAAGTGATATCAAAACCATAAAATGTGGGGAGTAAAAATGTAGTTATGGAGTATATTTAAGTTGCTTAAAATAGATGGTTACATACATAGGCTTATATATGTGAACCTCGTGACAATGACAGTGCAAAATCTGATAAGGAAGTTTTCACCTTTTAATGTTTGTCAGGCCTGGTCCTAGGCTCCCAGGGAAGCTATACTTCAATATTTACCAAGGTCAAAATGATTTGGCAAAACCTCAAAGCATGGGTTCTATTTCTGGCTCAATCACACATTATACATCTGCTGCATTAAAGAAAATAACCAAAAAGGAGCATTCTGAACACAAAGAATAAGAAAAATTAAGAAACTGGGATGCCTGGTGGCTCAGTTGTTAAGCATCTGCCTTCGGCTCAGGTCATGATCCCAGGGTCCTGGGATAGAGTCCTGCATTGGGCTCTCTGCTCAGCCGGAAGCCTGCTTCTCTCTCTCCCAGTCCCCCTGCTTGTGTTGCCTATCTTGTTGTATCTCTCTCTGTCAAATAATAAGTAATATCTTTAAAAAAAAAAAAAAAGTAAGAAACTTCCCTGGTTCCCATAAGATTAAAATCATACAGCCTAGCATATACTAGAAATTAAAGGAATACAAGTTGCTGAAATGTTCTTTGTGTAATAATTTGTAACTGTTTATGTAAAAAATGTATATAACCGTATACTAAATGTTCCCACACTGAAGCAGTCTCTTTGTAGAGAAAATTGTGTATACCAGACAGTCCTAACATGAGCTTGAATAAAACTTTCTTTTTTTCTTCTTTTCTTTCTTCCTTTTTTTTTTCTTTTTTTTTCTTTTTTCTTTTTTTTTGTTTTTAGAAATTCTAAAAGGGTTGTTCATTTTGTGTCAAAAAACACAAAATGAGGTGTAGGGAGTAAAAATGTTGAGTTATGGAATGTGTTCAAATATAAGTTGCTATCAACTTAAAATAGACTTATTTACATAGAATCATAATATGTGAGCCTTTTGATAATGACAATGCAAACATTTATAATAAACACACTAACGAACGTGGAAAAGGAATCTACACGTTAACACTAAAGAAATTCATCAAACCATAAGGAAAGAAAAAAAAAAAAAAGAGGGACACCTGGGTGGTTTAGTTGGTTAAGCGGCTGCCTTTGGCTCAGTTCATGATCCCAGAACCCTGGGATCAAGTCCCACATCGGGCTCCTTGCTCGGCAGGGAGCCTGCTTCTCCCTCTGCCTCTGCCTGCCACTCTGCCTGCTTGTGCTCTCTCTCTCTCTTTCTCTGACAAATAAATAAATAAATAAAATCTTAAAAAAAAAAAAAAGAAGAAGAAAGAAACACAGGGGAATTATAAAAACAACCAGAAACCTTGGAACAAAATGGCAGTAAGTATGTATCTATCAATAATTACTTTAAATGTAAATGGACTAATTCCTCCAATCAAATAGAGTGGCTGAATATGTTAAAAAAGCAAAAAACAAAAATCAAAAAGACATGTCTGTATACTCCCTGTAAGAGATTTATTTCAGAAGTAAGGACACACAGAGACTGAAAGTGAAAGGATGGGAAAATATTTTTCATGGAAATAGAAATAAAAAGAAAGGTGGTATAGCTATACTTATATCAGACAAAAGAGACTTTGAAACAAAGACTACAGTGAACAAAGGAGACAAGAAGATCCAGTACTTATAAATATATATTTACCCAAGGTAGGAGCACCAAAATATGTAAAAGCCAATGTTAATAGGGAGAAATTATTAAATGAAGAAATTGACAGCAATACAATAATAGGGACTTTAACACACCAGTTATGTCAATGGATAGATTATATCCAGACCTTGTTTCAGTAAGAAACAAGGTATGAAACCTTGTTTCAGTAAGAAAACTTTGATCTTCAATGATCATTAGACTAGATGGACTTTAATGTGTGTGTGTGTGTGTGTGTGTGTGTGTGTGTGTGTGTGTATAACATTCCATCCAAAAGCAACAGAATATACATTCTTCTGAAGTGCACATGGAACATTCTCCCAGATAGATTACATTTTAGGCTACGAAACAAATCTCAATAAATTCAAGAAGCATGGAATAATATGAAGCATCTTTTCTGATGACAGTGGTATGAATCTAAAAATTAATTACAAGAAGAAAACTGGAAAAACTACAAATACCTGGAGATTAAACATATTACTGGACAACTACGGGGCCACAGAACAAAATTAGAGGAGAAATAAAAAAAATCTAGGGATTAATGAAAACAGAAATACTAAATACCAAAACCTATCAGATGCGGCAAAGAACTAAGAGGGAAAGTCATAGCAATAAAGGCTTATCCCAAGAAATGAGAAATCTCAAGTAAACAATTTAATTTTATACCTAAATAAACTAGAAAAAAAAATCACAAAGTTAGTAGAAGGAAATAATAGAGGAAAGAAATGAAATAAGAGATAAAGACAATAGTAAAGATTAAATTAAAATTCTTTGAAAAGATAAAATAAAACTTTAGACTTGCCAACAGAAAAAAAAAAGGCTCAAATAAGTAAAGTCAGAAATGAAAGAAAAGCTACAAGTGATAACATAGAAATAAAAGGGTCATAAGATATTATGAAGAATTATAATAAGACCAGCTTCAATCTGATGCCAACACCAGACACATAGACTTAAAAAAAATATATATATATATATATATATATATAGGCCAATATCCCTGATGAAATGAGATGCCAGAAACCTCAGCCAAATATTAGAAAATGAATTCACCAATACATTAAAAGGATTATATGGGGTGCCTGGGTGGCACAGTTGATTGAGTGATTCCTTGTTTCTGCTCAGGTCATGATCTTGGGGTCATGAGATTGAGCCCTGTGTCCAGCTCCATGTTCAGTGCAGAATTTGCTTAAGACTTTCTCTTCTTCGTACCCCCCCCCCTCAAATAAATAAATCTTTAGGACACCTGGGTGGCTTAGTTGGTTAAGCATTTGCCTTCAGCTCAGGTCATGATCCCAGGGTCCTGGGATTGAGTCCCATGTCAGGCTCCTTGCTCAGCAGGGAGCCTAATTCTCGCTCTGCCTGCAGCTCCCCTTGCTTGTGTGCTCTCTCTCTGACAAATAAATAAAATCTTTAAAAAAATAAGTCTTTAAAAAAGATTTTAAAAGAGGGGATGCTTGGGTGCCTCAGTTGGTTAACTAATAAGTAATCAAGGAAATAACTCCATTTTCAATTGCCCCAAAATGAATAAAACAGGAATAAATTTAACCAAGGAGGTGAAGACCTGTACACTGAAAAATAGCAAGTATTGATGAAGGAAATTGAAGAAGAAACAGACATTCTGTGCTCATGGATTGGAATAATTAATATTATTAAACTGTCCAAACTACTCCAGATAAACTATAGATTCAATGTCCCTATTAAAATTACACTGAAAGTTTTTATAAAACTAGAACAAATAATTCTATGATTTGTAGAGAACCATAAAACTCTGAATAGCCAAAACAGTCTTGAGAAAGAACAAAGCTAGAGGTGTCATGCACCCTGATTTTATTTTATTTTTTTATTTTATTTTATAATTTATTTAAGATTTTTTCCACCTATGAGAGAGAGAGAACGAGTAGTGGGGAGGGGCAGAGGAAGAGAGGGAGAAAGAAGCAGACTCCTCACTGAGCAGGAAGCCCGACACAGGGCTTGATCCTAGGACCTGGAGATCATGACCTGAGCTGAAGGCAGCCGCTTAACTGACTGAGCCACCCAAATGCCCTCATGCACCCTGATTTTAAACTTGCAAAAATATTTATTTTTTTTGCAATATATATTTTGCAGTATATTTATTGCAAAAATATAGTAATTGAAACAGTATGGTATTTGCATAAAAACAAACACATTGATCAATGGAATAGAATAGTGAATCCAGAAGTAAAAGCACCAATGGATAGTAAATTTATGACAAAGGTGACAGGGATATACAATGGGGAAAATGCAGTCTCTCTAATAAATGGTGTTAGTAAAACTTGACAGCTACATCCAAAGAATGAAAGTGGGACACTCTCTTACACTCTATACAAAATTAACTCAAAATGGAATAGAAACTTGGTTATAAGACCAGACACCATAAAAATCCTAGAAGAAACTTTGATGGTAATCTCTTTGATCAATCAGTTTTAGCACTATGTTTTTTGGATGTGACTCCAAAGGCAAGGGAAGCAAAAGCAAAAATAAACAGATGGGACTACTTCAAACTAAAAAGCTTCTTCACAGCAAGGAAAACCAACAAAAAATGAAAAAAAAAAAAACTAAAGGAAAACATATTTGCAAATCATATAACTGGTAAGGGATTAAATCCAAAATATAGAAAGAGCTCATACAACTCAATTACAAAACAAAACCTAACCAAAACAAACCAAAACAAAAAGTTTTAAAAAGTTGGCTACAGAGGAATCCTGGCTGGCTTTGTCAGTAGAGCATGCAACTCCTAATTTTGGGGCTGTAAGTTCAAGCCCCATATTAAGTGTAGAGATTACTTAAAAAATAAAATCTTAAAAAATTTAAAAAATGGGTAGAGGATCTCAATAGACATTTTAACAAAGAAGATATACTAATGGCCAAAAGATAATGAAAATATTCTCAACATCACTAATTCAGCAGGTAAATGCAAGTCAACATCATAGAGATATTACCTAACACCTGTGGGAATGGCTGTTATGAAAAAGATACCCAGTGGTAGGGAGAATGTGGGAAAAAACCCAGAAACCTCATTTTTTTTTTTAGTGGGAATATATATGGATGCGGCATCTACGGAAAATAGTATTGAGGTTTCTCAAAAATTAAAAATAGATCTACTGTAGGTAGGATCCAGCAATTGCACTACTGGGTAACATTGTAAAGAAAATGAAAACATAATTCAAAAAGATATTTCCACTTCTGTGTTTACTGGAGCATTATTTAAATAGCCAAGGTATGGAAGCAACCTAAGTGTCCATTGATGATAAATGGATAAACAAGTCATGTATGTATGTATGTATACACACACACACACAAGAAGTCATGTATGTATGTATGTATACACACACACAAGAAGTCATGTATGTATGTATACACACACACGCACACACACACAATAGAATATTACTCATCCATAAAAAGAGAATGAAATCCTATCATTTGCAACAGCATGAATTGACCTTCAGGGTGTTATACTAAATGAAATAAGTCAGACATAGAAAGACAAATATTGCCTGATATTATACATGTGCATTAAAAATAAAAACCCAGATTCATGATACAGAGAACAGATAGGTGGTTGCCAGAAGGGTAGGGCACTGGGGAGGTATAATTGCAGGAAATTAAGAAGTACCAATTTCCAGTTATAAAGCAAGTAAGTCATGTGTATATGATGTATAGCTTAGGATATATAGTCAGTAACATATTAAATTTGTAAGGTTGTAGATGGTAACTGGACTTAATTTGGTAGCCATCATGCAGTGTATGTGAATGTGAACTCACTATGTTGTACACCTGAAAATAATGTAATATTGTATGTCAGTTATAGAGAACTAAAACACTTCTACACAGCAGACTATTAGTAAATTTACAGATATGCACAGCTATTGCCACACTTTTAGAACTTTATCATATCATAAAGAAAAATTTTACCTTTTATCTGTTACCCCATTTCCTTATCCTATACCCCTAAGCAACAGCTAGTTTACTTTTTGTCTCAATAGGTTTTTCTTTTTTCAAAATTTGTATGAATGGATTTGCCATTATTTAAATAAATCTTTCTGTATATTTTTTCTGGAATGTTAATGATATGGATTTTAGATCTTCTCATATCCCACACGTCTCTGAGGCTCTGTTCATTTGCTTTTATTTTATATTTTTTCTTTACTTTTTTAAAGATTATTTATTTATTTATTTATTTGGCAGAGAGAGAGAGAGAGAGAGAGAGCAAGAAAAGGAACACAAGCAGGGGGAGTGGGAGTGGGAGAGGGAGAAGCAGGCTTCCTGCTCAGCAAGGAGCCTGATATGGGGCTCCATGCCAGGATCCTGGGTTCATGACCTGAACTGAAGTCAGACGCTTAATGACTGAGCCACAGCCGTCCCTGTTCATTTGCTTTTAATCATTTTTCATTTTCAGTATCAGTAGGTCTCTCTTTTTTTTAGATTTTATTTTTTTGCCAGAGATAGAGTAAGAGTGCACAAGCAGCGGGAGCAGCAGGCAGAAGGAGAATCAGTCTTCCTGCTGAGCAAGGAGCTCAGTGCTCTATTCAATCCCAGTACCCTGGGATCATGACTTGAGCCTAAGACAGATGCTTAACTGACTAAGCCACCCAAGCGTCCCCATTTTTCATTTTCTTCTTCATATTGGTTAATTTCTGTTGCTATATCTTCAAGTTTACTATTTCTTCTGCCGTCTCCATTTTCTTATTGAGCCAATCCAGTATTTTTTAAAATTAGCACTGGGTGTTGTACATAAACAATGAATCTTGGACCACTGCATCAAAAACTAATGATGAATTTTATGGGGACTAACATAACACAATAAAAAATCATATTATTTTTGTCTAAAATTATTTACATATTTTTTACAGTTAATATTTTTTGCTGATAACTTTTTATCATTCTGTTCAAGTGTAATTTTTTCAAGTATCTTTACTTTTATTTATTTTAATATTTATTTGACAGAGAGGGAGAGAGAAAGGGAGAGAGGGAGAGAGAGAGAAGGAATACAAGCAGGGGGAATGGGAGAGGGAGAAACAGGCTTCCCGCTGCCAAGCAGGGAGCCCAATGAGGGGCTCCATCCCAGAACCCTGGGATCATAACCTGAGCCAAAGGCAGACGCTTTAAAGACTGAGCCACTCAAGTGCCCCAAAGTGTGTTTATTTTTAACCAAAGAGCATAATTATAATAGCCGCATGATCTTTGTCAGGTATTTCAACATCAGACTTATCCTGGAATTGATACCTATAAATTTTGACTGTTTAAGCAAACACTGCCTGATTAGGTTCAAGTTCTATCTCACACTCTGTGTGACAGTTCCAACATTAATTATGTCTTCAGATTGTTTGGGTCAGAATTCTGCATGTCCTAACTCAGTAGTGAGTTTTAGATCTGATCAGTGGTTTATGTTGCAGTTCAGTTTTCAAACCCTTTTTTAGGCTTCTTGGATTCTGTTCCACACACATGCAGTTTGTTGTTGAGACCAGGAATTGTGTCTGTTCGTCACAGAATTGGGGGATCTCCTTTCTCCACTGTATCTTTTCCATGATATATTCTGTGGGTTCTCCAATTCCCATTGGCCCCTTGTCCTGATTCTTCTGACCAGAACTGAATTTCTCTCAGAGTTTTAGTCTTTCATGATGTCACTCAGGTTTGTACTGTTTGGGGTGCTCTTGGGATGAAGTGAAGGAGAACATGAAAAACAAAACAAAACAGAACAGGAAATACCTCCCCTCACACACTTTTTATTTTTTTAATCATATGAGCCTCTTTTCCTAGTCTCTTTGATCAGATAGGTTTTCCCTTGATTGAGGCTTGCCTTGGAACAGGACTAGGATTCAAAAAAGAAAAAAAATTGGGAAAAAAACACCCTTTTAATTCTTATGTTCACCAGCTCAAAAACGCATCATTTACTATTCCTTTTTCCAGAAAGTGAGGTTTTTCTTGGAAATATTTTTCATACCCACTGTGGAGTTCCATGACTCAGTCAGCCTCTTCTTGGGTCAAAGTAAAGAGATAAAATTTTGAAATAAACCCAGGAAACTCACTATAGTGCTGGTTATTCTTTGAAATTTATTCTCCCTCCCTAATCTGCTTGCTATTTAATTTTCAGAGTCCTCAGATAGTTCTGCCCATTTTTAATTGAACTTTTTTTTTTTTTTTTTTTGGTGTTTGGCTGGGGACAATATTATTGAAAGCACAAAGGTCATATGTTTAGTGTATGTTAATAAATCATAGCAAAGCTCTAAATAATATGAGATGAAACATACAGTTCTGAAAGTTAAGAATTCTCAAGAACAATCTGGAAACCATATTAATGTTCCTTTTCTAAGTACCTTCTATGTGTCGTTTGGCATTTTGTGTTTTAGTAACTGTGGATTTTGTTAGATCATGATGGGAAATGCCTGGGGTTATATTATTCTTAGTTCTTACTCTTGTTCTAGTAATCCTGAACCTCAGTTTTTGAACAATATTTTTCAGGTGAATGGTCTTCAAATGGTTGATGAGCCAATGGAAGAAGGAGAAGCAGATTCTTTCCAAGTAAGTAATTTCATTA
This sequence comes from Procyon lotor, assembly GCA_028646535.1. Classification (NCBI taxonomy): domain Eukaryota; kingdom Metazoa; phylum Chordata; class Mammalia; order Carnivora; family Procyonidae; genus Procyon; species Procyon lotor. Next base: position 48,081,917 of record CM053612.1, read on the forward strand.
ACCGACTATGCTGCATTTTTAAGATACAAAGAATGAGAATAACAAGAAAGGAGAAAATCATCTGTTAATTAAAGAAATTTATTTAGGTAAGTTAATAATAAACAAATTCAATTATTAAGAAAACAGCAGTTTACAATAGAGGACAGTTTATTTTGTCAGAAATTTTTTTTAAAAGATTTTATTTATTTGACAGAGAGAGAGAGATCACAAGTAGAGAGGCAGGCAGAGAGAGAGGGGGAAGCAGGCTCCCTGCTGAGCAGAGAGCCCAATGCGGGGCTCGATCCTACAACCCTGAGATTATGACCTGAGCCAAAGGCAGAGGCTTTAACCCACTGAGCCACCCAGATGCCACTTATCAGAAATTTTTATATGGAAATTAAAATTTTTTAAAAAACTTTATTGATGTATAATCTATATGCCATGAAATTCACTCATGTTAAGTGTAATAATAAATGAAATTTTTACTTGCTAGTGTATGAGTAACTGGGTTACTTAAATACAGAATCCTCTGTAAATAAGATTACCTTCAACTTTAGGGTAGAAAAGAGATCTAGTGCAGAAATATTTAACCTGAGGCCATTTAAAATCCATTTCCTGCCTTTGAAAAAATATTACATCTAAATTATTTCAGAATTTTCTAACTAGTTTTATTTTATTTAAGATTTTTTATTTGCTTGACAGAGAGAGTGAGGGAGAGTGCATGCATAAGCAGGAAGAGCAGCAGAGGGAGAGGGAGAAGCAGGCTCCCCACTGTGTAGGGAGCCCGATGCAGGACTCATTTCTAGGACCCTGGGATCATGATCTGAGCTGAAGGCACACGCTTAACTGACTGAGCCACCCAGGCACCCTTCTAACTAGTTTTAAAAACCATTTAGCTATTGGGCCATTCTATGCCAGGCCTGTGTACAAGTCCCATGTTGTACAAGATCTAGCTTTATAGAAGAGTGTTTTTAAGATTTTAAGAGTCTAAGTTGTACATCCACACTTATTTTGTTATTTTATGATTATCATTTCAATAATTTTTTTTCATGGATTTATGGATTGTTTAAGCTGTAAGGAGCCTCTCAGACAATATTTTATAGTAATCCCATTGTATAGGTAAATCTGTTGAGACTTGGAGAGGTTGTCATGTATACTAGGTTGTTAAATTAACCTAGCAGAAGTGAGACTTATAACCCAGTGTGCCTCATGTTAAGTCATCTGTGTTTTATGTAGACTCCAAAGAAGTGGAAAATAAGAAAAGCATAATCCTTCTCTTATTTAGTTATGGATAAAATCAACCTTGATGTCCTTTTTTTCCCCTGAAACTGATTTATAAGAGGATTTTTTCAGAAAGGACCAGCAGAGTTATTTAAATTTGGTTTGTCCAAAATTCTTTAAAATATTCTTTGTAAAAATTCACTATTTCTGCAGGTTGTCATGATGTAACAATAAGCTTAGTTCTGCTTAACACATAAAATGTCATTATTTCTTTTATAATTTACTTAATATAAATAACATGTTAATTATGAATTTAATTAGATGTAAGCTTCTATCGAAATCATCTAAAGCTTTCTCTACAGATCATATGTATTAAGAGGCATAATATTTATGTTAGTAGTTTATAAAAGATAAAGTGTAGGAAAATACAAAAGCAATGGGGAAGAGTATATTTGAGAATTAATAAATTAACAGAGAAATACTATGCCCCATACCACAGGAGGCAGAAAAATTTATATGTGTGCACGTGCACATATGTACATGTGTAGCCGACATAAGCGCATAGATGTATGTATATAGAGGGTTATTGTCAAATATTTACCTTCCCAGTTTAAAAAAAAACAGGAAGTATACTTTTAATGGAAAGACAGTAAAAATATACAGTGATGCTAATATGATCTAAATTAGTCACCTTCAGTGGTTAGAAAGGGAAATCTGAAGTTTTGGAGAATCAGGGACCTAGAATCACTTCTAAGGATTTGATTTAGTTTTTTTTAAAAATATTTTTATTTATTTATTTGAGAGAGAGAGAGAGAGAGATAGAGAGCGCACAAGCAGGGGGAATAGCAGGCAGAAGAAGAGGGAAAAGCAGAGCAGGGAGCAGGGAGCCCAACGTGGGGCTTGATCCCAGGACTCTGGGATCATGACTGAACTGAAGGCAGATGCTTAACCAATTGAACCACCCAGGTGCTCCAGGATTTGATTTAGTTTATAGCCTGAATTATATGAACTGAAAACAAAGTACATTCACTTTGTGATGGTTTAGGTACTCATTTGGTATCAGTTAAATTATATGGGTGATAAGAAATACTAATCATATAAGTTTATCTCTTTGTTTAATGTTTTTCATATATAGGATTTTTGGAGATGTAGTTGCCTATTCCAGTGTGATGCTGGGAGCTGTGTGTTTTTTTGTGGTTGGCTTTTTTTTTCTCTTCTATTGTAGAGAATACTCTGATGCATGGATTCTTTAAGCAGTATTCTTTAAATCTGAACTTAAATTTGCCTACGTTGCCTGATGCTGTTTTTTTATTGACTGATTTAGACAGCTAATCCACTTCATCTCACTTATCATAGCTTTGAACTTTCATGGTCATCTGATCACTTTTCTTCAGTTAAAATAGGCAAAATTAAGTAAATTGCTTCCCAAGCTCCAAATATTTACATCTATCTATATCTCTATATATGTAGCATATGATTAACAAAACTAAATTACAGTTAGTATAATTTTAATATATCCAGATTAGCAATAATGAATTTTTCCATATCTCAAGACAATGTTAATATTTGGTAAGCATTAAGTAACAGTTCAATGATAATAGATATATCGTATTTCACTACCTAATCCCCTAGTTCGCCCAACAGTGTCCAGGTTAGAAAAAAAATATTATGATTCTTCTTCAGTAGATTACTGACATGAATTATTTTATGCTGTCAAAATAGAGATGTCTTATACTTGGTAGTTTAGGATCAATTTATATTTACTTTTAAAGTTTGTAGCAATGGTTATTACTATCTCAAATAAAATACATATTATTAATGATACCAATGTAGGAATTTCAAAAGAAGAATCACTTAACAATTAGATTTTTGTTTACTACAGTAGTACAACATCAGCAGTTTGTTTCGTCTCTAAATTGATAGATATTTTTATTACCCAGAAATATAGTTTACATTTAACTGAAAATGTACATAAAAAATGATTTCCTGATATTTTGAAGCCCTATGTTTCTAATTTTTGAAGCCATTCTTGACATGTGTTTTTCTTAAGAATCCTTTAAGAAATATTCTTTTACAAGTGTGTTTTACTTAAACTCGTGTATAGCTATAAGTAGAAAGTTCTTAAGTTGGGGGACCTGCTTCTTATTGGTTGGATTTTCCTTCCTTTACATCTCTTTCCATTCTGGATATTTTTCCTTGCTGCACATCAATATTTTTCTTCCCTTGCAAAGTTGGTCCTTATTTCTCCTTTTTATTCACTTAGCATTTTAAAAATATTCAAACCCTTGGAAGTGAAGGTTGCAGAGTAGTAGGGGGACCCTGTTCTGGCCTCATCCCTTGAATATAGCTAGATAAATATCAAATCATTCTGAACACCCAGGAAATCGATCTGAGTGCCACCTCCTGACTGCATATGGGAGAAGAATGAGGCACAAACAAGTCAGCTGCAAGAGAAAGGGAGCAGGGGATGACAGTTTAGAAAAGACTGTCACCCCGAACAACTCCTCAGTCTCATATTTATTGGAAAGTAGGTAACAACCAACAAAGAAACCAGAGTAGGTTACACATTGACCATAAGTCTTGTAGACAAGTAAGAAGAAAGGCAAAGTATATCTGGTCGCATAGTACATGACCTATAGTGAGCAAGCCCAAACAAAAGAATTGTCTGACTAACTGCAGGTGCTGTCTGGGGAAGGGGAGATAATGGAAAAATGAAGCAGGAGACATTCTGCCCTGAGAGGGCCCGGAATTTCCAGCTGATCGGCTTCAAGGACGTATATCGTCCTCTCCCCCAGAGGCCTGTTGCCAGTACGTGTTTTTCTTAAGGCTATATCTAAGCATGCTTGATAACTAGTATAATTTCTCATGGGTTATATTTTAGTAGTACGTTGTTTTGAGGAACAGTTACATTTCCCTCTTTTTGTTTATGCAGTAGCAGGAAAGTCGATTTTGTAATTTCTTGATCCATCAGTTGTTGGAAGGATTTTTGCATGCATCCAAGCACTAAGCATAAAAAGATTATAGCAATAAAAAGAATTATCATTCCACATATAATGCCAAGACTAGTTTGTTTGATCTAAGTAAAGGGGTTTAGATTAGACAGAATATCATTAATCCTTTGTGCAAAACTTACTCTTGGAACTAATTGTAATGATCAGTGAGTAATACCTTGAATAGTATCTTGAAACTGTTTAATATCTAAAGTTAGATCATCACCATAAGGATTGGTAATATGATGGCGAATCTTGTTCCATGATATTTCTGATTTGTTATAGGTGTAGGGAGTAATGCAGAAGGAAGAAACATTCCAATCACATAAAAGATGAAGCCTGAGCTTTACATTTTGAAGATCATCCCCTATATATATATATATCACGGCTGATTCTAAATCAGAGATTCTTTCATCTAATCTTTGATCTATAATTGTTTGTTGATTCCAACTTTGCTAGCATTCTCGTGCCACTTTTGTACAAATTGTGTGTTTTGTACAGTCTGATGCAAAGCTATTCCTGCAGTGGTAGCCGTAGCAGTAATGGCTATAATTCCTAAAATAGCTATTATAATCAGCCCAAGAAATCTTTTCATTCTATGGACCCAGTCCTTCAAAACTGTTAAAAGTACATGCATATCTGGGGAGCTTTCCCAAACATGGTGATGTTTCACCTGTAACCAAATGCCTTTTTTTTTTTTTTTTTGCTATAAGAATAATGGAATATTCTGCATAAAAATTTTTGTTCACACAAGTGAACATTTTACATTTGGGACAGTTTATTTCTCTAATGTCATGATCAAAAGTCATTTTTCCAATAACAAAGACATAGGGATCTCTAACACACGCTCTTACCCATTCTTCTCTCATTAGGAAAAAGGAGAATGCATAATTGTTGGACTGATAAATGTAAGAGCTGTTCCAAACTCTAAGGTGATTTAAAGCAGTCGTGGCTTTCCATAAATTCTTTTGTCTTTTGTGAAAATCAACAAAAGGGGATGGCGCCGAAAGTCCTTGCCCATGACAAACCAGAGGCGCATCTCTCCAAGTTAAGGTTTGTGGTAAGATGAGGTGATCGAAAACTTGCCATTTTAAATTTCAGTGAGAGGAGCAGGGTCTCCCAGTGCAATTGGTGACTGCCATCCCCTTAGGGGACCTGGCCATACAATTCCGTAGGAATCATTAATAATGACACTGGGGTGAGAAGATCGACAATCCTCCCATAAAAGGCAAATTCCCTCATTGGACCACATCTTTGTCAGTTTGTATTTGGGAGTAGGGGTTGCTGCTGTGCTATAGCTAGGATTCCAATATTCATTGGCTAGGAATCCTTTAGTGGAGAGTAAATGTAACTGAACTTTAGTCAGACTATTATTAGTAGGAAAGTCCACCAACCATCTTTGATCATCAGGGATAAGACAACTGGAATGATTAACGATACATATGGGTCTATTTTGATATCCCAATGTAAGATTAATGTTTGTGCCTTCCTCTTGAGGCAATAATGGCAATCTGTGATTCAATATTCCAGGTACCCATTCTGAGGCATTCAAATAAATTGGTATTATATCTTCTCCACATTCTACTGGATGGAGCAGGGGAGGATTAGGTATATATGCCCAGTAAGTGAAGTTATTTATTTGTACATAACATCCAGGAAGACTTGCAGCTAACTGTGATGAGGGTCATCATAGTACATCGGATGTAGAAATAGTAGTAGTTTCGATATGCTGTGAAACATACACTGTATATAAAGAATCAGATAACAGTTTAAATGCAGAAGAAACATCTTGAAATAATGTAATAATTGCCATTAATTCTGATTTCTGTGCTGAAAGACCTGAAATAGATATGATTTTTGAGGTAAGACCATAATAACAGGCTTTACCTTTGGCAGAGCCATCAAAAAAGTAAGTAGGGGCATCTGTTATTGGAGATTTAGAAATAATTTTAGGAAGGACAAAAGCAGTATGTTTTAAAAAGAAACAACAGGTAAAGAGGGATAATGAGAATAAGTATTTCCAGTAAAGCCATTAAGGGCAATTTGCCAATTTAAATTATTCTGGAATGTTGTTTTAATTTGTACCTTATTTAAAGGCAATACAGTAATATTTGAGTCATAGCCTTGTCTGTCTGCAATTAAAACATTGGCTTCAAATTTGCCTGTAGTTAAAGCAGCCATCGTTTGGGCTAACAAATCTGCTTTATAAGTCTCTGTTCCCTCATCATTTCCCCCTGAACAATTTTGACCCTTAAATCTTTATAAGGTTGTTGAAGGTAGAAGGTCTCATCTTCTGTAACTTCTTCCTGCTGAATAGGGCCATGGAGTTGTCCCTGGATTTTTCATCCTTTTCACTAAATGGTGCCTTCTCATAGGATGGCAGAGCCAATGGAGATGGTGCCACTTGCTCTGGCACAGTAGCAATTGTTCCCTCCTTTTGTTCTGTTATTGGAGAAGGCGGGGGAGGAGATTCCTCCTTTATATATTCCTTTACAATGACTTTAGTAATTTCTTTTCCCTCTATATGGCATGTTCAAGTTCCTCCTCTTTAGTTTCTCCTGAACACTCATTATTGCTATTCAAATCAGGGGTTTGTAAAGGCTCCAAAACAGAGCGAATAAAGAGTCCAAGTAGGCCATATAGAAATTGGAATTGGTTTTCCTTTAGCATGCAGAAGTTTTAACTCATGACGTATCTTTTCCCATGTCTGTAAATCTAAAGTCCCTAATGTAGGGAACCAGGAGCAATTTTCTTTAATTACTTGTAAAAGCTCCAAAAGCTTGCCCTTGCTGACTTTTGCTCCTCCCACCTTCAGCAGAAGTCTCAATAAACATATGTAAGGGCGATATTCGTTTGTGCTCTTTTTATTTCCCATACCCTGCGATAAGTACCCAAAACTCACCAGTGGAAAAAAGGCACGGCCGTGCACATGAACACGTTGGGGCTTCTCCTGTTTCATTTCAAGTCCCTGTTCAGGCACCACTTGCCGCCTCCTGATGGCATACGGGAGAAGAATGAGGTACAAACAAATCCGCTGCAAGAGAAAGGGAGCATGGGATGGCAGTAGAAAAGGTTGTCACCCCAAACAACTCCTTAGTCTCATATTTATTGCAAAGTAGGTAACAATCAACAAAGAAGCTGGAGTAGGTTACACATTGACCCTGAGTCTTGTAGGTAAGTAAGAAGAAAGGCAACATATGTCTGGTCACGTAGTATATGACCTGTAGTGAACAAGCCCAAACAAAATATTGTCTGACTAATTGCAGGTACTTTCCAGAGAAGGGGAGATAACGGAAAAATGAAGCAGGTGGCGTTCTGCCCTGAGCAAGCAGACGTCCCCAGTGGCTTGGCTTCAAGGATGTATATCGTCCTCTCCCCCAGAGGCCAGTACATGTTTTTCTTAAGTCTTTATCTAATCATGCTTAGTAACTAGTATAATTTCTCATGGGTTATATTTTAAGCAGTACGTTGTTCTGAGAGATAGTCACACTGAGGACTGAGAGAATAATCTGCACAACTAGAGGGAGAAAAGAGGCCACATTGTGGAGGTTATGAACTGTGGAGATGTGATTTGGGGGAGAAAAGAATCGTGGTGCTGCAGAGGGAAGGAGCCCTGATCAGAGAGAAGGGAGAGGGGAGAGGGAAGGGAGATAGTTGGAGAGGGAGAGGGAGAGAGAGAGAGAGAGAGAGAGAGAGAGAGAATGGGTACAGGGCATTGCACAAAAAACACTCCCCCCAAACAATTGATGTTCTGGGAAAACAGTATGGGCTGATTATAGCAAATTTTTATAAGCAGAGGAGCTCAAGGTCTGAAGTTTTAGAAGTCTGTGCCATCGCCAGTGTGGAGCCTGTTGGGCATAGAGGTGCTCCTGTGGAGAAAGAGGGAAAAGGCCCAGGAGTGGACAGTGTGGTCTGAGGATCCCCTGCGTCACACTGGGAGGGACAGTTCCCATTCTTTGAGTGCATTTGGGAGAGGTGGCACTACCCCTTCAGGGACAAAAGAGCCAGTGGGCAACATTGAGCTGGCCTGTTCATTACCATAGGAACAGAAGCACCAATGAGAGCAGCTAACCTGGATGCTGGCTTTATGCTGTGCCCTACCATAAATTTGAAGTCCCTACATGTTCCTGTGACTGACCTTTTAGAAAAAACCTACACCAACCACAGCTCAGTCAGACTCTCCCCTAGAGGATCAACATGGGTTCATGCAGTGTCAAGTACCTAAAATTTGGAGTTTTGAAACCCTGTGGCATGTCTGAGATAAAACACAGGACCATTATGCTACCTGGTAGGCAGAAGGTTCAGACATAGGGTAAAGACAGGGATCTGAGGATGCCTGGGACAAAGTAGGGGAGATTGTTTGCTCTTCTAAGAGGGCTTCCTGAATAGCAGTGTGCATGAAATCCCCTCATCAGGGATGAGAGAGCCGGCTGATGCCAATTTTACCCCTGCCCACCAGCAAGGATGGACTTGAGTGAGCAGCACAGTGCCTCAGGTGGAAGCTTGCACCACTTACACCAAAGCCCCACCAAGCCCCACTCCCCTGTGCTCTAAAGGTGCCTTTTTCTTTTTTTTTTTTTTTACACTGAGGCAAGTGTGTCTGAGACTCAGCACGTCAGCAGGTATCTCCCCAAGAGGACCAGCACAAACCACCCAATTGCACCATCTACTGACCGCAGAGAGCTACAAATCTGTAGCTCTAGGGGAAATAGGATCTAGCCTCTTTTAAAAAGCAGACTAAAACACACCTACTTAAAACTTGCTACACAGTGGAGAAGGTCCAAGCACTCTCCACTGCAGATAAGGAGAAACTGCAGGAGACTGACCTAAGGGAAAGGACAGCCAAAACACAATTGCAGTGTGCACACAGCACACACCAGAAATATTTCCTGAAGCACCAGGTCCTAGACAATATAGGACCTCCTCTTAATACAGCCTTTACTCTCAGAAGCAGACTTTCCTAACACAGAGACGACAGAGAGCTACACAAAATGTCAAAAAGGAGGCATTCATCCCAGAAGAAAGAACAAGAAGTCAAGGATAGGGATTTCATCAAAAACAGATATAAGTAATATGCCTGAATCAGAATTTAAAACAGTGGTCATAAGGATACTAGCTGGGCTAGAGAAAAACAGAGAAGATGCCAGGAGTCCCTCACCGCAGAGATAAAAGACCTAAAATCTAGTCCAGCCAAAATAAAAATGCTATAGTCAAGATGTGAAACTGACTGGATGTAATGACCATAAGGAGGGAACAAACAAGAACAAATAGTGATAAAGAAGATAAAGTTGTGGAAAATAATAAAGCTGAGAAGAGGGAAAGAAAAATACTGGCTCACTAATGTACACTTAGGGAATTCAGTAACGATATGAAGCATAATAACATCCATATCATAGGAGTTCCAGAAGAAGAAGAGAGTGAAAAATGGGCAGAATGTTTATTTGAGGAAATTATTGCTGAAAACTTCCCTAATCTTGGGAAGGAAACAGATATCCAAATCCAGGAGGCACAGAGAACTCCCATCAAAATCAACAATGCAGACTAACAACAAGGTATATCATTGTTAAATTTGCAAAATATAGTAATCAAGGTAAAATCCTAAAAGGAACAAGACAAAAAAGAAGTCCCTAACTTACAAAGAAAGACAAATACGGTTAGCATCAGGTCTATCCACAGAAACGTGGCGGGCCAAAAGAGAGTGGCATGATATATTCAACATGTTGAATGGGGAAAAAAAATGCAGCCAAGAATACTGTATCCAGCAATGCTGTCATTCAGAATAGAAGGAGATAGTTTCCCAGAGAAAAACTAAAGGAGTTCATAACCACTAAACCAGCCCTGCAAGAAATATTAAAGGGAACTCTTTGGGAAAGTAAGACCAAAAGCAACAAAGAATAGAAAAGAACAGAGAAAAGCTCCAGAAACACTGACTTTACAGGTAAAACAATGGCACTAAATTCCTATCATTAATCACTCTCCGTGAAAATGAACTAAATTCTCCAGTCAAAAGTTTTAGGGTGTCAGATTAGATAAAAAAACAAGACCCATCTATAGGCTGCCTCAAATAGACTCATTTTAGACTGAAGGACACCTGCAGATTGAAAGTAAGGGGATAGAGAACCATTTATCATGGTAAAGAATGTCAAAAGAAAGCAAAAATGGCCATACTTCTTTCAGACAAACTAGATTTTAAACAAGACTGAAACAAGAGATGAAGAAAGGCACTATATCACAATAAGGGGATCTATCCAACAAGAAGATCTAACAATTATAAATATTTATGCCCCCAAATTTGGGGCACTGAAATATATAAATCACCTAATAACAAACATAAAGAAACTCATTGACAATAACACAATAATTGTGGGGACTTCAGCACCCCACTGACTTCAATGGACAGATCATCTAAACAGAAAATCAACAAGGAAACAGTGGCTTTGAATAACACACTGGACCACATGGACATAACATACAAAACATTTCATCCTAAAGCAGGAGAATACACATTCTTTTCACATGCACGGGAAATATTCTCCAGAAAAGATCACATAATGGGTCACAAATCAAGCCTGAAAAAGTAGGAAAAGATTGAGATCATACCATGCATATTTTCTGACCACAATGCTGTGAAACTAGAAGTGAACTAGAACTTTTCTAGTTAAACTAGAAAAAATTTGGAAAGACCACAAATACATGGAGAATGAAGAATATCCTACTGAAAAAGGAATGGGTTGAAAAAAATGAATGGGTTAACCTGAAAACTAAAGAAGATATAAATAATTATATGGGAGCAAATGAAAATGAAAACATGATGGTCCAAAACCTTTGGGATGTAGCAATAGCAGTCATAAGAAGATAGTATATAGCAATGCAGGTGTACCTCAAGGAGCAAGAAAAATCTCAAGTACACAACCTAATCTTACACCTAAAGGAGCTAGAAAAGGAACAGCAAGGAAAGCCTAAATCCAGCAAAGCAAGAGAAATAATAAAGATTAGAGCAAAAAAAAAAAAAAAAAAATACAGGAACAACATCAGCAAAATAGCACACATCAATCTAGGAGCTGATTCTTTGAAAGAGTTAATAAAATTGATAAACCCCTAGAAAAAACTTACCAAAAAGAATGTACCCAAATAAATAAAATCATGAATGAACGAGGAAAAATCACAACTAACACCACCAAAATATGAACAATTATAAGAGAATATTATGAATAAGTATATGCCAAAAAATTGGGCACCTGGAACAAATGGATAAATTCCTTGAAACATAAACTACCAACACTGAAAAACACTGAAACAGGAAGAAATAGAAAATTTGAACAGACCCATAGCCAGCAAAGAAATTGAATCAGTAATCAAAAATCTCACAACAAACAAAAGTCCAGAGCCAGTTGGCTTCCCAGGGGTATTCTACCAAACATTTGAAGAGTTAATACCTATTATTCTCCAACTATTCAAAAAAATAGAAATGGCAGGGAAACTTCCAAACTATTTCTATGAGGGCAGCATTACCTTGATTTCAAAACTAGGCAAAGATCCCACTAAAAACAGTTATAGGCCAATATCCCTGATGTACATGAATGCAATAATTCTGAACAAGATACTCATAAATCAAATCTAACAGTACATTAAAAGAATTATTCACTGATATCAAGTGGTATCTATTTCTGGCTGCAAGGTGGTTCAGTATTCACAAATCAATGTGATACACTACATTAGTAAAAGAAAGGACAAGAAACCTGTGATCCTCTCAATAGATACAGAAAAAGCATTTGATAAAATACAGCATCCATTGTTCATAAAAAATCTTCAACAAAATAGGGGAATAGGTAATATACTTAAACATCCTCAAGGCTATATGTAAGGACACACAGGTTATATCATTGTCAATGGGGAAAAACAGCATTTCCACTATGGTTAGGAAAAACACTGGAATGTCCACTCTCACCATTGTTATTTAACATAGTACTGGATGTCCTAGCCTCAGCAGTCAGACGATAAAAAGAAATAAAGGGCATCCACATCAGCACAGAAAAAGTTAAACTTCCATTCTTTGCAGACAACATGATTCTCTGTAGAAAACCTGCAAGATTCCATCAAAAAATTGTTAGAACTGATATATGAATTTATCAGAGTCACAGGATACAAAATCAAGTACATTTGCATTTCTATATAGCAATAATGAAGAAGCAGAAAGAGAAATCAAGGAATCGATCCCATTTACAATTGCGCCAAAACCTGTAAGATAACAGAATAAGCCTAACCGAAGAGGTAAAAGAAAGGTACTCTGAAAACCATAAAACTCTGAAAGAAATTGAAGATGACACAAAAAAATGGAAAGACATTTCATGCTTATTCATTGGAAGAACAAACATTGTAAAAATGTCTATACTATGCAATGCAATCTACACATTTAATGCAATTCCTATCAAAATTCCACCAGCATTTTTCACAGAACTAGAACAGACAATCCTGAAATTTGTATGGAACCATGAAAGACCCCAAATAGCCAGAGGAATGTTGAAAAGAAAACCAAAGCTGGGGGCAATAAAATGCCTGGCTTCAAGCTATATTAAAAGCTGTAGTGATCAAGACTCTATGGTACTGAGACAAAAATGGACACGTAGATCAATGGAACAGAACAGAAAACCCAGAAGTGGTCCCACAACTACATAGTCAGTTAATCTTCAACAAAGCAGGAAAGACTATCCAATGGAAAAATGGCAGTCTCTTCAACAAATTGTGTTGGGAAAACTGGACAGCCACATTCAGAAGAATGAAACTGTACCAGTTTTTTACACCACACACAAAAACAAATTCAAAATTTATGTAAGATGAAAGACCTAAATGTGAGACAGGATACCATAAAAATCCTGAAGAACACGGGCAGTAACCTCTTTGATATTTGCTATATGAACTTTGTACTGGACATTTCTCTTGAGTCAAGGAAAAAAAAAAGTAAAATGAACTATTGGGACTTCATCAGGATAAAACTTTTGCACAGTGAAGGAAACTAAAAGGCAGGCTTACAGAATGGGGGGAGATATTTGCAAATGACATATCTTAAAGGGTTATTATCCAGAATCTATAAAGAAATTATCAAACTCAACAGCCAAAAAGCAAATAATCCAGTTAAGAAATGGGCAGAAGAATGAATAGACTGTATTCCAAAGAAGACATGCAGATATCTAATCGACCCAGGAAAAGCTGCTCAACATCACTCATCATCAGGGAAAGACAATTCAAAACTACGATGAGATAACACCTTACACCTGTTAGAATGGCTAAAATTAACAACACAGGAAACAACAAATGTTGGTTAGAATGTGGAGAAAGTGGAACCTTCTTATAGTGTTGTTGGAATGCAAACTGCTGCAGCCACTCTAGAAATACAAATATACAAATATGTATATTTGTATATATATATCCTCTGAAAATATACAAATATGTATGTTTGTGTATATATATATATAATATAGCTATATAGATATAATATAAAATATACATGTATAGAAATATAACTGCCCTATGACCCAGCAATCACACTATTAGGTATTTATGCAAAAGATACAAAAATGCTGATTTGATGGGAGCACATGTACCCCAATGTTTATAGCAGTATTATCAACAATAAGCAAATTGTGGAAAGAGCCTATTTCCTTCAGCTGATTAATGAATAAAGAAGATATTGTGTATGTATGCAATAGAAGATTACTCAGCTGTAAAATGAATGAAGCTTGCCATTTGCAATGACGTGGATGGTAGTAGTGTGTATTATGCTAAGCAAAAACAGAGAAAGATAAATACCCTATGATTTCATAGATATGTGGAATTTTAAGAAACAAAACAGGTGAATATAGAAGTGGAAGAAAAAAAAATAGAGGGTAGCAAACCATAAGAGACTCTTAACTATGGAGAACAAACTGTGGGTTGATGGGGGGGGATGGGCTAAATGGGTGATGGGTATTAAGGGGGGCACTTGTGATGAGCACTGGATGTTATATAAGTGAACAATCATTAAATTCTACTGCTGAAACCAATATTACAATATATGCTAACTAACTAGAATTCAAAAGAAAACTTGAAAAAAACCATAATGCTGTATAAAAATACTGATAATGTGATAAAGGAAAATTTCTTCAAAAGAAAAAAATTCAAACCCTTGTACTATAGATATGCAAAACTCTTTGACAAACAATTATTGTTCATCTATATATTGATGCCTAGCCAATAGGTGTAGTTATGCTATACAATGAGGAATGCAAAGATAAATAGTGTAAGATAGTGTAAGTAATTCAATAATCTCCATTTTTATAGACATTTTGTGATTTTCAAAATTCTCATTTGACTCTGTCACCCAGATCTGAGATAGATAGGATAAATTTTATTGCCATTTTATAGATGAGGGAACCAAAGTGTTGATCCTAGTAAATAGAATAATCCAAGCCAAGTGGGATCTAGCTTGCCACTCTTGTTTGGTTTTCAGTCAGTACAAAATATACTATTTTCCCTACCTAAATATTCTGTAATTACTTTGCAATATATACATTATTTGAGGTGTTTTGTTCACCCTAGTCGTGTTTTGACATTTACATTATTATTACTGTTAGTTCTCTTTCAAAGTATGTTGGTACTTAGCTTGGTTTTCAGTGATCCTGGATTATTCACTTCATGAGAAGAGTACATCAAGCTATTTTCCCAGATCTTTGCATGTACATTTTAACAAATACACAAATAAATGCTCTTGGACTTGTTGGGTGATCAAAATGGCCTATCTACTCAGAAATATAACAGATGTTTGAACAGATGGATATTGCATTATTACATAAAACCCAATTATGCTTTAAAAATTTCTCTTCTTTATTTTCATTTTTTAATTTTGATTCCAATGTAGTTAATGTACAATGTTATATTAGTTTCAGGTGTACAATATAGTGATTCAACAATTCATACATCAACCAGTGCTCATCATGACAAGTGCACTCTTTCTTCCCCATCATCTATTTCACCTATCCCCTACCACCTTCCGTCTGATAATCCTCAGTTTATTCTCAATAATTAGGAGTCTGTTTCTTGGCTTTTCTTTCTCTTTTGTCCCCTTTTTTCATTTGTTCTGTTTCTAAATTCCACATATCAGTGAAATCATATTGTATTTGCCTTTCTCTAACTGACTAATCTCACTTAGCATTATAATGTCTAGGTCCGTCCCTCTTATTTTGTTTAGACCAGTTTTCTGGAGGTATCCGTGCTTAGTACCATAGTCCTAGGAAGGACTTAGTTCTATAGTCCTAGGAAGTCATAAAAGCATTATATAGTATGATTTCCTAATAGATTGTCTTCACCTTCTCTTTCTCATTAACAGGTGATTTCAAATCAGTTGTCAAAAGATTGGAACAGTAGTGTATTTGGCAGTTTGTTTTGTACGCTATCAGTATATTTTTCCAGTGTTAATAGCATTGTTGAGCCCCTAAATTAAAAAGATGGTAACAGGGGCGCCTGGGTGGCTCAGTCGTTAAGCGTCTGCCTTCGGCCCAGGTCAGATCCCAGGGACCTGGGATCGAGCCCCGCATCGGGCTCTCTGCTCTGCAGGAAGCCTGCTTCTCCCACTACCATTCCCTCTGCTTGTGTTCCCTCTCTCGCTGTGTTTCTCTCTGTCAAATAAATAAAATCTTTAAAAAAAAAAAAAAAAAGATGGTAACAGGTTGTAGAGGTCAGAGCATACTATTTTGGTTGTGACTGAGCCTTCATAATTTTTATATTTATCATCAATTACCATCATATTCCCAAAAAAACACACTGACAATTATCCTTGCCTTAGATTTGTCATAAGGTATTGGAAAGAACAGTGGTTTTATTTCAAAGTAATTAGATCTTAATTTCACAGCGGAAACATTTCTTTTTATTTTAAATATCATTTTTTCCCAAAAATGTTTATTTTTTCAGTGTGACTAGATTAATTGTTCATGCACCACACCCACTGCTCCATGGAATACATGCCGTCCTCAATACCCAACACCAAGCTCACCCAACTCCCCACCCCCTCCCCTCCAAACCCTCAGTTTATTGCTCAGAGTCCACAGTCTCTCATGCTTCATCACCCCCTCTGATTTCCCCTCATTCACCATTCTGTTCCTTCTCACAATGCCCTCCATGTTTTCCTTAACTATACATGTGAGACCATAAGATAATTGGCTCTCTCTGCTTGCCTTATTTCACTCTGCATAATCTCTTCCAGTCTCATCCATATTGATACAAAAGTTGGGTATTCACCCTTTCTAATGGAGGTGTAATATTCCATTGTATATATGGACTATATCTTCTTTATCTATTCATCTGTAGGAGGACATTTTGGTTCTTTCCACAGTTTGGCGATTGTGGCCATTGCTGCTATGAACATTGGGGTACATGTGGCCCTTCTTTGTACTGCATCTGCTTCTTTGGGGTAAATGCCCAGTATTGCAGTTGCAGGGTCATAGGGTAGCTCTATTTTTAATTTCTTGAGGAATCTCCACACTGTTTTCCAAAGTGGCTGCATCAGCTTGCAATCCCACCAACAGTGAAAGAAGGTTCTCCTTTGTCCACACCATCTCCAACATTTGTTTACTGTCTTGTTGATTTGGTCATTCTAACTGGTGTAAGGTGGTGTCTTAGTGTGGTTTTGATTTGAATCTCCCTGTTGGATAAGGATGATGAACATTTTTTCATGTGTCAGCCATTTGTATGTCTTCCGTGGAGAGGTGTCTGTTCAGGTCTTCTGCCCATTTTTTGATGTAATTATCTGTTTTGTGAGTGTTGCGTTTGAGGAGTTCTTTATAGATCTTAGAAATCAGACCTTTGTCTGTAGTGTCATTTGCGAATATCTTCTCCCGTTCTGTGGTTTGCCTGTTTGTTTTGTTCACTGTTTCCTTCACTGTGCAGAAGATTTTTACCTTGATGAAGTCCGAAAAGTTCATTTTTGCTTTTGTTTCCTTTGTCTTTGGAGACATGTCTTGAAAGAAATTGCTAGGGCTGATGTCGAAGAGGTTACTGCCTATGTTTTTCTCTAGGGATTTCATAGAGTCCTGCCTCACGTTGAGGTCTTTTATCCATTTCTAGTTTATCTTCTTGTATGGTGTAAGAGAATGGTCAAGTTTCATTCTTTACATATAGGTGTCCAGTTTTCCCAGCACCATTTATTGGAGAGACTCTTTTTTTCCACTGGATATTTTTTCCTGTTTTCAAAGATTATTTGATCATAGAGTTGTGGGTCCATATCTGGGCTATTCTGTTGCACTGCTCTATGTGTCTGTTTTTGTGCCAGTACCATGCTGTCTTGGTGATCACTGCTTTGTAGTAAAGCTTGAAATCAGGCAATGTGATGCCCCCAGCTTTGTTTTTCTTTTTCAACATCTCCTTAGCAATTCAGGGTCTTTTCTGGTTCCGTACAAATTTTAGGATTGTTTGTTCCAGCCCTTTGAAGAAAACTGGTGGAATTTTGATAGGAATGGCATTGAAAGTATAGATTGCTCTGGGCAGTATAGACATTTTAACAATGTTTATTCTTCCAATCCAGGAACATGGAATGCTTTTCCACCTTTTTGTGTCTTCTTCAATTTCTTTCATGAGCATTCCATAGTTCCTTGAGTACATACCCATTGCCTCTTTGGTTAGGTTTATTCCCAGGTATCTTATGGTTCTTGGTGCTACAGTAAATGGAATCGATTCTCTAATTTCCCTTTGCATATTTTCATTGTTAGTGTATAGGAAAACAACTGATATCTGTGCATTGATTTTGTATCCTGCCACATTACTGAATTTCTGTGTGAGTTCTAGTAGTTCGGGGGTGGAGTCTTTTGGGTTTTCCCTATAACGTATCATGTCATCTGTGAAGAGAGAGAGTTTCACTTCTTCATTGACAATGTGAATACATTTTATTTCTTTTTGTTGTCTGATTGCTGTCACTAGGACTTCTAGCACTATGTTGAACACAGTGGTGAGAGTGGGCATCCTTGTCATGTTCCTGATCTCAAAGGGAAGGCTGTCAGCTTTTCCCTATTGAGAATGATATTAGCTCTGGGCTTTACATATATAGACTTTGTGATGTTGAGAAATGTTCCTTCTAGCCCTATACTTTGAAGCATTTTAATCAGGAGAGGATGCTGAATTGTGTCAAATGCTTTTACTGCATCAACTGAGAAGGCCATGTGGTTCTTCTCTCTTCTCTTATTGATTTCTTCTATCACATTGATTGATTTGTGAATATTTTTTTGTTTTGTTTTTTAAATTTTTTTAAATTTACATATAATGTATTATTTGCCCCAGGGTACATGTCTGTGAATTGTCAGGCTTACACATTTCACAGCATTTACCATAGCACATACCCTCCCCAATGTCCATAACCCAGCCACCCTATCCCTCCTCCCCCCACCTCCCAGCCACCCTTAGTTCGTTTCATGAGTTTAGGAGTCTCTTATGGTTTGTCTCCTTCCCCATCCCATCGTGTTTTACTTTTCTCCCCAACACCATCAATCCCCCTACCCTGCCTCTCATATATTTCATATCAGAGAGATCATGTGATAATTGTATTTCTCTCACTGACTTATTTCACTTATCATAATACCTCCCGTTCCATTCATGTCATTGCAAATGGCAAGATTTCATTTCTCTTGATAGTTGCATATTATTCCAGTAGATGTGTGTGTGTGTGTGTACACACACACACATCATCTTTATCCACTCATCTATTGATGTACACCTGGGTTATTTCCATAGTTTTGCTATTGTGGACATTGCTGCTATAAACATTCAGGTGCACGTTCCCCTTTAGATCACTACATTTCTATCTTTAGGGTAAATACCGAATAGTGCAATTGCTGGGTCATAGGGTAGCTCTATTTTCATCTTTCTGAGGAACCTCCATACTGTTTTCCAGAGTGGCTGTACCAGCTTGCATTCCCACCAACAGTATAGGAGGGTTCCCCTTTCTCTGCATCCTTGCCAACATCTGTTGTTTCCTGACTTGCTAATTTTAGCCATTCTTACTGGTAGGAGGTGGTAGCTCACTGTGGTTTTGATTCGTATTTCTCTGATGCCAAGTGATGTTGAGCACTTTTTCATGTGTCTGTTGGCCATTTGGATGTACTGTTTGCTGAAATGTCTGTTCATATATTCTGTCCATTTCTTGATTGGATTCTTTGTTCTTTGGGTGTTGAGTTTGAGAAGTTCTTTATAGATTT